>JAVIWB010004090.1:0-537747 GCA_031893035.1 Dermolepida albohirtum | reverse complement strand
TAGTTGGCTATCGCTATCCATATAGCAATAGATGTTTTTTTGTTGTGATTTAAAACATTACAGTACTTCTTATTGCAGTTCCACTTCTCTTTTCTGTTCGCGAGAATAAAGTTTCTCAATTTCTCGTTTTTTCATTTACAATTAATCACTATTTTAACTATAAACTAACTCAAATAAAATTGGACAACTGACTTTAGTTTGTACGATAGATAAACATTGTTTACTTTTGACGTGTACTGTATCTGCATTTTACATAATTTACAGCATTTAGGTGCTAGAAATGACACCGATCTACTAAACAAACCGCTCATGAAATTTTAATTTTTTTCAGTTTGGTCGACTTAGAACATTTCGTTCGACGAGTAATCCGGTAATATTTAAATTTCGGAAAATATTACGTGCTTTGTGTATATGGAAATAATGTTAACCCAAAATGTTAACGTCTTGTTGAAAATACGTATTAGGGAACATGTAATAAAAGCTCTGTAATTTAGGTTAAAATAGAAACGCATATTCCATACAGGGTGTTTGTTTATAGGGATCTCTGCAACTACAACAGATACAGGTTTGGTTAAATAGATAAAGAAGTTGTGTATTGCTGTCATATTTCAGCAAAGTCCACAGCTTACTAGATATTTGCAGAAAACTAAATTGCTCCATTTTCTTTAACCTCGTATAACGAAAAGTAAAAGGTGTTTCAAATTTCGCAGATTTTTAAAAGAATAAATAAAACACATAATTTGCATTCACTTTCAAAAACTTTTTATTGGTAATTGAAGTATCAGTTATGACATTTATATGCGAAAAATAATATCTGCCAATTGGCCTCCTCTTGCAGCTCCACAGACGTCCACTCTTTTGTTAAAATTTTCAATGACATTTTGGCATAATTGAGGCTCTATCTCACCAATGACACGAATAATATCATCTTTCAAAGCAGGAATTGATTGTGGCTTTTCACATAACTCCAAAGACAATAGTCTAACGGTGTCAAATCACATGATCTTGGTGGTCAATTAACATCACCGTTTCTTGAGATTACACGTCCAGGAAATTTTTCTCTCAATAAATCAATTGATTCGTGTGCAAAGGGCGGTGTAGCGCTATCCTGTTGAAACCACATATCCTCTAGATCAATATTTATTAATTCAAGCCACAAAAATTCGGTTAGCATCCGACGATAACGATCACCATTGACAGTTACGGTTTCACCAGCAGCATTTTCAAAGAAGTAAGGTCCAATTACACCACTTGACTATAATGCACACCAAGCAGTAACTCGTTTAGGATGCATAGGTTTCTCATAAATAATTCGTGGATTTTCCTCACCCCAGATATGGCAATTTCGTTTATAAATATAGCCACCAAGTTCAAAATGTGCCTCATCGGAAAACATTATTTTTTGAGAAAAATCAGCTGGTTTTTCATTGATGACATTGACAAATGAACGACCTTTTTAATGATCTAATGGCTTCAGTTCCTGTGTTATTTGAACCTTATATGCTTTCAGAGCTAATCCTTGTATAAAATACGCCATGTTGTTGATCCACTAAGTCCAAGTTGTTGTGAACGTCGTTTAATGGACATTTCAGAATCTACAGCAACACTTTCACGAACCAAACCAATATTTTCTTGTGAACAACCACTACGACTGTATTTTTCACTTTTTTGATCTTCCACGGAATCGGTCTCTTGAAATTTTTTAATAATTCGACCAATAGTGCTTTCAGATGGACAATTATGTAAACCATAAAATTCACGTAATGTTCTAAAAACTCTTTTCACAGAACGCAGATTTTCATAAAATAATTCAACAATTTGAACGCGTTGTTGTACCGTGTACGAAGCCATTTTTATAAATGTCATACATCACATTCTTTAAATGCCCACATACTCAGGCAAATTCAGTGTACCATCTATATTAAAAAAAAAAAACCGCGCAATTTGAAACACTCTCTGGAACTCGCCCGCAGAGGCATTTCTCTATTTCTTTTATTTACACCTGCGAAGAACAGGCCGAAAGTAATGAAGTTTTCTAACGATGAGGATATTTTTAAGGTGTGAAATGCTTAAGTTTCTGAAGGAGCACGAAAGAGGTAATTCATGACCGGTTTCGAAGAAACAATTGCGTAGAATATGGTAAAAATTATATTAGATTTTCAAAACTTTTTTAGTTTTCCTTGTGTATTTTGCATTTTTGTCATTCTTGTTTTCCCCTTTAATTTTCTTCGCCAAGGATTTCTGGTACATTCCCCCCACATTATCAAACGATTCTAGTTGTTTTCTTGCAAATTCTTCTTCTTTTGAAACACTTTTAATTCAGACCAGTTGCGTTTGGAGTTTTGATATTTAAGGGATGATCAAAAAATCACTGCATTTAGGCAACAGTTGGTCCATTATGTATTCTCTATATTGGAAGTATTTTAAGGCGTTTCCCAAGTAATTGCTGCTGTTTGAGAATGCTTTTAAGAGGCACTCCGGGTACTACAACTAGTTCAAGCTCCGGTTCTCCCAGCATGAACGTCCTTGTGTACGATAACGATGTTCAGTCGCATTTTGTTCCTCTCTTAAAACACATTTCATTCCGAAGAATTTATCAACAAATTATGGACGTTATAAACACAACACTCTCGTCACTATAACATTAAAATATAAAATTTATGATCGTGAAATTAATACATAGTGGATATAACATTCACTTAATTCTATCTCTCCTCCGAGGTTTGAAACGTTCAATATTTTCCCAATGATTAACAGTAAACTCACATCTTCGTTGCTATTCGCTAATAATATTTCGATTCAATAAATTAACTATGTTTACTGTAATATTTCCTGTTCGGTTATATTGCATATATACCTGCGTAATCATAAAATGGTTAGGATTATAACCTATCAGGAGATATTAATATCAATTACATACTACTACTGTGGGCAAAAAATAGTAAGACTTTGTTCATAATTTTTAAATTCTTAATGTATTCTCCCAAATCTATATGGTCCCCCTCAAAGTAATCCCCCCCTGGCCCCAATACACTTGTGCCAACGTTTCTTCCAATTCTCGAAACAGTTGTTAAAGTCAATTTCAGGAATAGCCTTCAATGCGCGTAGCGATTCGCGTTTAATGTCTTCAATTGACTCAAAACGGTTTCCCCGGAGTGGTCCTTTGAGTTCGCTGAATAGCCAGAAGTCACACGGAGCTAAATCAGGCGAATACGGTGGTTGCGGCACGATATTGGTTGAAAATTTGGCTAAAAACTCACGAAGAATTAATGCAGTATGCGACGGTGCATTATCGTGGTGCACAAACCAAGAGTCGTCGGCCCATAATTCTGGCTTCTTTTTACGAATAGCATTGCACAAACGACGCATAACACTCAAATAGTATTCTTTGTTGACAGTTTGGCCGGTCGGAAGGAATTCGGAGTGCACCACACCTCGATAATCGAAGAAAACTGTTAACATAACCTTGATTTTTGACTTGCTTTGACGTGATTTTTTGGGCTTCGGCTCACCTTTGATACGATATTCGGCCGATTGATCGTCTGTTTCCGGGTCATAAGCGTAGATCCAAGCCTCATCTCCAGTTATGATGCCTTTCATTTTGTCGTGATAGTCGGAAAGCATTGTTTCACAGACGTCAACGCAACGCTGTTTTTCGAAAAAATTGAGTGATTTTGGAACAAATCGTGCTTTCACTTTTCTTAGGCCCAAATGATCTTTCAAAATGGTTTTCACTGATCCTACCGAAATTCCAACGATGCCAGTAAGGTCTCTGACTGCTAATCGTCGATTCTCAAGCACCAATTCCTTGATTCTATTGACGTGTTGATCATCAGTTGACGTTGATGGCCGTCCTGGACGTGGTTCATCATCAACGCGTTCTCGACCCTCTTTGAATAATTTGTACCAATCAAAAACACTTGCTCGCAACAAACAATTATCACCGAAGGCCTTTCGCAACATTCTGAACGTTTCGCCACCAGAAATTTGATTCCGTACACAAAATTTAATGGAACTTCTTTGTTGAATAATTTCACTGATTGTAAAAATCGCCGAATGCACTTTTTGTACTTCAGAAAGACAAGCGTATACTAAACACTAATAATTATTTTGATGTGACATTTGGCACAGATGTCACTGACAGTCATATCAACCTAGAAAAAAAATATTTCGACGAATGGGTTTTCGCGCGAAATTTAAATTAAAAAGTCTTACTATTTTTTGCCCACAGTAGTAGATGATGTGGAAGGTTTAGTGTTCATCAACTTAAACACAGATACATATCCTGTAGTTTGCTATTAAAATTTGTAATATTATTAATAATTATAATGACCGGAATAAAATTGGCAGTGAACTTCGAAGCCTGTAAATTTACATAAATAATTTAATAAAAGCTATATCCGTTTTTTGTATAGAAATGGCAATGATGTTAATGAATTAGACTCATAGATGTCGTTGCTTGTCTACTGAGTTTTCTTATGGCACCTAACATAAATTCGCATTTATACTAAGGAGTTTTAAAAGTAAAAAGAAAAAGGTATCAGGAATATATTCCATTTTATATTACCACGGGGACTTTTTATTAGAGAAAAAGAAATCGTTTTCGATTTCAAGTTTCCTTCTACAATAATAAATTCGATTTCGTAACAGTGGTTGGTGTGACAAGAAGTGTAGATTAGGCCTTTAATTTATTGTATTTGAATGGAGTATGGGAATAAAATATTAATATACAAAGGGTACTAGGAAAGTTTTGCAATATGACGCAGTTATGAATCGTAGGAAGCTGCTTGTTGCTACATGTTGAGACATGTTCATACGTGCACAGTAGCCGCCGCGCCATGTCGGTGGGCTCATTTATTCATTAGCAGTGAGAGTGTAAAGCGCTTGCGATGGCATCGTGGTCATGAAATGAGATAAGGGCAGTTTTGCATTATAATTTCGTGCCTGGTTTAGACATAGACTAGTGCGTCGAAGAAATGTTTGTCCACATCGCACAACGATATTTAGGTGGTATAGAGAATTCCAAAGGGGAAATTTAACTGTGGAGGATGCTGAGAGGCTGAGTTACGGAGCAAAACGTTACTACTGTAAAATGTTTGGCGAGGACAGGCGAGGGATCCACCAACAGATACAGGGTACTTCAGGCCTAAATGCACCAGCAATTCGTGCGATTCTGCATGATCATTTGCACGTGAAGAAACTTTATTCTCTCTGGGTGCCGCATCGACTGACTGAAGAGTAGATGACTTGGTGCCGGGAGATGCTAAAAAAGTTTAATAAGAGACAATCTCGGTATGTGAACAACATCGTGACAGGTGACGGGGCTGTACTATTACGATGTGCCGACCAAAGCTCAAAGAAAGTTTGGGTCTTTGATGATGAGGACACACCCGTAGAACCTGCGGTCAAAGTCAAGAATGGACACCTGGTTCCTCCGTCGCGATAATGCTCCAGCTCACCGCCCCAAAGTCTGCACCGAATATTTGACCACGACAGGATTGATCCTTCTCGAGCATCTTCCCTACGGTCCAGATCTTGCTCCCTGCAACTTTGCACTGTTCCCGCGTGTGAAAATGCAGCTAAAAGGGAGGCGGTTTACCAGTGATGAGGACCTTCTGCGAGCTTGGGACAACGAGTGTGCTTTACTCTCTAGTGAAACTTGGCAGGACTGGTTTAAAGATTGGTTTCGGAGGATGGAGAGGTGTATTGAGTGTAGAGGAAATTACTTTGAAAAAATTAAATAAACAAAGCTGTATTGCAAAACTTTCCTATTGCCCTTTGTATAGGGTGGTGGGAAATTCATGGGAGGACGATTCCATGATTAATTCTGAGTCGACAATTCTAATGCAAAAAATATTTCGAATTCTTTTGAATTTTTCTTTGGAAGATCATGCGTTTGTCCTATCAAATAAAATTACGAAACACTGTGTTGGTGTAATTCATCGTTTTATGCCAACATTTTGCCTTACTAAACTTTTCTTTAACTGTTTTTTTACGTTAACGTACATATGGCAACCATGGCTCAGAATGTCTGTAATTTAAAAATAATTATTTGTCAAATTTAGACGATTGTCAGTTTAAAGTCCATTTGATTACTTACTTTATTTTTGTGATATTCCAAGCAATTTGTTATGTAGATTTTACAGAATACAAAAATTAATGTGGAAAGGGGTTATGTATCAACCTTCAATGATTATGTAGACTTTCAACAAATTCCCTGAAATCTATATGGTATTTGGGTTTTGAAATGGAAATGTGAACGAGACGGCATCCATACCGGCAACACCCATCTACCAATACATTTCGAAGATTGAATCGGAAACTTTGTGAGACATTTACACTTGTTTCTAGTCAACGTGACGCAGGTAGACCAAGATATCGTCATACGATCTAAGTTGAAGTTATTTTGGATATTGTTCATCAAAATCCTTCTTGCAGCTCTAGACAAATAGACCAGGAAATGAACATGTAAGAAAACCGTTCTTTCAGTGCTTACGGAAAGCCTTCTAAGACTACTTCATGTTCATGTTGATGTAGAGTGACGTAAAAATTCGCTGTAGTATTGTGTTCTTAGTATGTCTTCCAGTGCTGACTCAGTCATACTCCTATAGCGAAGTGAAAATATGTTGGCGTATTTCGAAAAGGAGCGTTCTGTGTCTAATGATGTAATGTTCGCGAGTTTAAAAAGGACGTTTGCATCATATTCGCACTCTTGGTTTTCATTTAAACTCTTGTCTATACGCACAGTAGTTTGAAAATCGGGATTCTTATTTATAACGTTGTTAATGATCGGTTGTTAATCTTTTTATTCTATCTGTTAGATTTCCTAACGAGGCTTTGAGGTAATATACTATATTTAGTGCTTCATGTAATAACAGCTTGGTGTTGTCTAATTTGGAAATAGTATCTAAAAGAATTGAATAATATTCGGAAATTTGCTCTATTTGCGTATGGGTTTCGGTATCTGAAACCAGCTGCTGACTTACTGAAATTGCTTGAGCATTTTTCATAACATACAGCTTTAAACCACGTTCCCCATCTCATCAAGGCCGGCTGTGATGACTGAGAAAGGTCCTGACAAGTTTGTTTAAACTCACGAATGCGTTTTGAAGATTTAATAAAAACTTTTTTGGTAGAAACTATGAATTGGTGTACTTTTGGATAACTTTTCTAATAAATTCAGCTGCAAAATGACATGCATGGAGCAAACAGGTTACATGAATCAATTGAGAATAAGATTGTTTTAGTAACTGATGGGGGGTAGAATATGGTTAAAGCTGGAATTTAACCATATTCGAAATCCCATCTGTAACCAACATTACAAGTTGGGTTGTCGATATATTGAACTTCCCAAAGGTATGTTTTATAGTTTCTACTATCCTATTGGCAATATCCATTCCGGAACGTATTTCCCCCAAAAATTTCGAAATTCCTCATCGTCTACAATATTTTGTGGAATATTGCACACTGTCAACATAAAAATAAAGTCATATAGAAATGTATAGTATGGTATATCACGTTGCGCATTTAACCTGTATTGTTTGCTTGTATTCTAATGTCGGAAATCAGTTAAGAAATCTATTAACACTCGAACATAACAAAGAACGCCGTCGATTCGCCATCACCAATCTAATCGGGCATTAATACACATACCATACGCATATGAATCTCGACTTCGGGTATATCCGGCCGCTTTCGAAGTACATACATATATCATCGCCGTCAATGAATGTGCACTCGTTTCAGCAGGCTTATAAATAAAACCAATTCCCCGATTTTATACCTAAAAACGAGTTTTTGCTTTTTAGTGAAAAGGAACGCAATGAACAAAAAAAATGTCTTTCTTAAGAATACTTCACTTCTTGTATAATAAATCTTAACCTGTTGCATGCATTCCGTCTTTATTAAAAAAGAATTAAATCCAACAGTAGATACTTTACATTTGCATGATAGCCTGTTACTTCTCTTGCAACGCCCTCAGTGCCTTTCTATATTACCTTCGAGAGAAGCTACAGTATAGTAGGTCGGAGGTCTTGAAACAATCAAAACATGAAAGTTATTGGTCGCGTCTGTTCAACATTGCGTAATTCCGTTTGCCTCCTGGTTTACCATCCGGTGGGCGTCTTGCTACGTACGATTTTCCCATTGGTGCGATTTCTGTTAGGCGGTATGAATAGTATATTTACATTTAAATAATGACGTATTCTAACGAGGATTGATTTAATGATTAGTTTGAACTTGAAGTGAGGGATTGGTTACGTTTGTATACGAGGATAGATTCAAAAGTTTTGTGAGGGCAGTGAAGAAGTAGTTCTTATTTTTCATGAGTGTTTTTAAAGTAATAATGGATGTGATACAATTAAGAATTTTAGAGTTTTAATACTAAACACTTGCTGAAAAGAGATTTTATTTTTTTGCGAATATTTGCCAACCTCTACTCTTTAATATTATATTATATTAATGTTAATAATTTATTTTTTGTTGGTAGGGCGTATCTTGAAAAATATTATATGAGTAATTTCATATTCCACAACACGCTCCTTCGTTTGCAATCACAAAAAGATGCTTCTAGAAAAAGAACTAAAAAGATAAAATTGCAAGTAAATTCATAGAAAACCTACACACACTGAATTTTAGACATTTTCAATAAAATACTAAAATTTATTTGTTTTAATTGATTACCGCAAATAAACAACTAAATTCGTGTATTTGAAACTTTGCAGAACGCCATCTAAGGACCATACTTGGCAAATATCACAATCATTTGATTATACTTGCGCCATCTCTGTGTCAGTTCGAGAACACTCACAATCTCCTTCGTATAGAAGAGCAGAGTGGCAACAACAGCAACGCAGACTGAATTTGTGACCTGCAATTGATTGATTATACTTCCAAACAAAGTCCTACTTTGTATCTAAGAAGGCAGGTATTTTACAGCCTATGTGACCATTCAACAAACAATAACTCTTCTTCATCTGGTACGTACTTCCGCGGTCGTAGTCCATACTATTTTCTTCTGGGCTTCCGGGCTTCAGTTTCAGTGCAACCAACAGTAGCAGCAGTTGAACCCTGAAGATGTCCCATACGAGCGGGTACAAACGTCGGCAGTTATACCAGTGACGTGGTTCCAGCCCTATCATTGTATACTGTTTACATCTTACGGCTTTTTACATTTTGTTTTCGTATAAGGTAGTATAATTTTAACCATGGATAGATATACAGGGCAACAACGCGTTCATATTATTCAAACTAATTATGAAAATGGGCGGTTTTTAAAAAACATCCCAAAATTCGTATTTTTTTAGTGTAAATAATCAGCCGAATCAATCTTCAATTAAAAAATTAGTAAAAAAATTTGGAGACTTTGGTTTTGTTATTGATAAAACTAAAAATGGATGACCAGAAACTGTGGGCACAAATGAAAACATTACTGCTGTGAATAAAAGTATTGAAAATTGTATTTTCTATAAAAATGTCTTTTGATGGCAAAACCAAAAGTTGAAATTCGTTGGCCAATGTTGACGGTCCTTTAGTGTTTTTCGTAAAAATTGTTTTATGACCAGGTGATTTATTTTGGAAAACATTGTCTGCTTCACGAGTATCTAGTTAGTGTATTATCATTAAATTTCTCGCATGAAAATTTAACATCCAATTCCTAAAGACCCCAACCCACAAAATAAATCCCTGTGCCTTCTTTTTTGTTGTCAATTTCGAAAATACGAATCCAAAATGAATTTATTCTCATCATCATCATTAAATTTCTCGCATGGAAAATTAACATCCAATTCCAAAAGACCCAAATCCACAGAATAAATCCACGAGCCTTCTTTTTTGTTGCCAATTTTGAAAATACGAATCCAAAATGAATTTATTCTCATCATCATCATTAAATTTCTCGCATGGAAAATTAACATCCAATTCCTAAAGACCCAAACCCATAGAATAAATCCACGAGCCTCCTTTTTTGTTGTCAATTTCGAAAATACGAATTCAAAATGAATTTATTCTCTTTGCAACACAAGTCTTTGCAAATATAATCTAATCTTTGACAATAAAACTTGTAATAACACGTCATCCATTCAACTTTATGGTCTAGCCTCGTATTTTACAATGCCGCCGCGCGACATACCAATATTCATACTCACTAAAAAGAAGGTCCTTCAAGAGTTTCAATCGATTTATTTCATTATATATGCCGGTGGTGTCGTATTCTTTTCGAAATCGGCAGACTTGTACATACGCTGAACATACAACATACTTTCTCATGAGCGTTTTTCTCGGAAATATTAAACGTAGAAAATGCACACTTGAATGAATCAATTATTCAAATGCTAAAGGAATGAGTGGTTTAAGAACGTCGCACGTTGAATACATTAAGCTACCCGATATTGTTATTGGTTTTACTAGCCAAAACAGATAAGGCGTACATATACACAATACATATGTTACATATATGTACGTATACCTATTGTGAGTGCGTAATGTTATATGATTTGAAAGTATTATAGAATATACTTGGTTGATTGATATCTGGTAGGACTGGTACTGGTATATAGGGGGAGCTGTTACTAAAATTAATTAAATTAATATGAAGTTTGATGTATGTTGAAGCATTGAGGTTGGTTCTTAACAGATATTTATAGTTCTATTCGTGGAAACAATCATTGATGGTTGTCAATCGTTCGATGTATTCGACCAGTTGTTCAATTAAAATTACTCATGCATTTATAGTGTTTAACATACTGCTGATTAATTCCATGAAACGAGTCATATTTGGATTATATTTTGGTACATTTACGTGGAAGAATTTATGCCATATTTGGTTACAGATTGTTCTTTAAATTTAGAAACATGTATTTCTTTGGTCTATCGATGTATTTAATGTATAAAACTAATAAAGATGTAACTTTCCTTTTTGTTTTTATATGAATATAAAACAAGTCTATTAAAACACGCTTCATTTCTTCTGGAGTATCTTCTGTTAACAAATGCTGGATTGCCATTACCTATCCTACTCCTTGCGAGCATTTCTACGAGTTTGCCAACAGTTTATGTGATCTTTAAAATTAATAACATTACTGGAAAATATATCGTCAACTCGCAGGAAAAATACCAATGGGTTAAAGTTGAAACCTAATAGGAGCCCAAAAATTTCAATCATTTAAAAGATCTATTACCTATCATGAACATTTACTATCAAAAATTTAAACAGTCTTACATAAAATGCGAAGATCAATATTTTATGAAAACACTAATAAAGACTGTTGTTTGTGGACATTCAATTTTTGATCAAATTCTTAGCTTCGTTTGAGGAATAATTGTATATGTTATTGGCGGCAACAATTTAAGTGACAGCGTAACATTTACTGAAATTCAAAAAGGTTGAAGGCTTACGATGTACTTCACATAGAACGAATACGAAAACTTCAAAATATTTGAGTGAAAGATAATGAGAAAGATCTATGGATCAAAAAGAAAAAGCGGAGATGAAACTTTGATGAATTGTAGAATTGTTAGAAAACGAAAACATAAAATTCCAAAAGTCCAAATGTCTACGTCGTTGGGAATATATTCCCCAAATGTCTGAGAAAAATGTCGAGAAAGATCTATAGACTAAGAACATAAGGAAGACACAGAAATTAGATGGATTTTTTTGATAGAAGTCTTGCTGGGGAGGAAGAACGTTATAAGATTCAAGTCCATAAACTATACAATTGAGGAATATTTTAGAAAGATCTATAGACCAAAAACAGAAGGAAAAGATTATAGAACTGACGAACTGTGAAATACAAGCATTGTTGGAAAACGAAAATATAAGATTCATAAGTCCAAAAGCTTAGATCTTCAAGGAATATGTTCCCCAATTATCTGATAAAAATATAGGGAAAAATCTATAAACTAAAAACAGAAGGAAAAGATTATATAACTTGCATCAATTATTTAATAAAAGCCTTATCGGGTCACATGCATTAAATTCCATAAACTTATATCGTTGAGGATTATATGTTCCAAATACTTGAGAAAGATCTATAGACCAAAAACAGAAGGAAAAGATTATGGACCTTTGACGAATTATGGAATATAGGCGTTGTTGGAAAACGAAAATATAAGATTCTTTGAAGTCCAAAGGCTTAGGTCTTCAATATATTCCCCAATTGTCTCGGAAAGCTATTGAGAAAAATCTATAAACTAAAAACAGAAGGAAATGATTATATAACTTTGGTAAATTATTTAATAAGAACGTGGTTAGGAAAGAAAAACGTTATAAGATTCATTAAATTCCATAAACTTATATCGTCGACGATTACATGCTTTAAATATTTGAAACAGATCTATGGATTAACAACAGAAGAGATTATGGAACTCCGATTAATTATGATATATATACGAGCGTTGTTAGAAAAAGAAAATATCATAAGATCTATTAAAGTTCAATTTTGATTTGGAAAATGAGCCTCGCGGACATGCGCGTAGCAACGTTAATGACGACGAACTGCGTGTAGAAGTTGAAAGTAATCCGTCGACAACAGTGCGTAGCCTTGCAGAAACATTTCAAGTGTCCATTGGCACCATTAGTCGTCACCTTTCTTCGATTGGCAAAGTGAAGAAACTCGATCGATGGGTGTCGCACCAATTAACGGAAGCCAATAAGTTCCGTCGATTAGAGGTGGCTACCTCTTTGGCTAATCGACAGAAAGTTGAACCGTTTCTTCATCGAGTGATAACGTGTGACGAAAAGTGGATACTTTATGATAATCGGAGACGGTCAGGACAATGGTTAGATCGAGGTGAAGCACCAAGACAGCATGCACGAGCATCACTTCACCCGCGAAAGATTATGGTGACTGTATGGTGGACCAGTAAGGGTATTATTCATTATTCATTTTTGCAACCTGGTGAAACCATCACGGCAGCGTCCTATTGTGCCGAACTGGAAACTATGTACGGAAAATTGAGCCGCTTGCAGCCCTCACTAGTCAATAGACATGGACCCATACTTCTTCATGATAATGCAAGACATGTTGCACGACAGACAATCCAAAAACTTTCGGAATTTGGTTATGAAATTTTCCCTCACCCACCTTATTCACCTGAACTTTCGCCAACTGATTTTCATTTTTTCCAAAGTTTAGACAATCACTTAAAAAATAGGGACTTCCCTGACCGGGAGTCTGTAATAGCAGTGTTTGAGCAATATGTGAGCTGTCAAAACCTAGATTTCTTTTCAAAGGGAATTTTTCAGCTTCCAGGCCGTTAGCAACAAACTATTGATGTAAATGGAGACTATTTTGCAGAATAAATATTTATATTTTTTTAAATTTAAACTTTATTCCTTACAAAATCGGACATTTAATATGTAACAACCTGATAGATTTTCAAAGTATATTTCTGTGAAATATTATAAGGAACATACATAGAAATACCTATTCTATAAAATGCGATTAATTTTAGTCAAAAAACTAGTCTAGATTCACATGATTTGGACGGTAAAGTTCTACTTTCAATATCATCAAAATCGCTCTAACAAGTACGTAGTGAAATAACTTTGTGGTTTATCCCCATGCATTCTTAATGTTCAAATCTATTACTAATCGAAACCGTATTTTATGTCGAACTTTTCATGAACGTTACATAAACACACAGACTTAGAACCACCGAGTGGATTTTCAATAAGTCGACAGGACAGACACATTTTATCATTTCAAACACGTAACGAACTCATCGACTTCGCATAAGCATTTAAAACGTCCTTTACATATGATGCGATCACGCATTTTTTCTCGATCTTCTTCGAACACATGCCGACAGTTGAACAAACGACCTTCCCATGTAGTGTACTACAATTTAAGTGAACAGAATCGGTGCACAAAGGTTATGCGAAAAATGGGTGTGAGTCGATTTTCATGATGGCATAATCCCGAGAAATTATTTTAAAGAACATGCATGGACTACTAATGTGGACCTATGGGAATACCTCCGGAACGGTGATCGTTTATTTTCTTTTCGTCTTCATTTTTTTTCGTTTACAGTAGCGGTAAAATATACTTGTGAGAAAGTACTTATGCAAAGAGATTTTTATTATCGCGATAGTTGATAGGTGGCGCCATCTGAGATAAGTTATTGTGTTTGGATGTTAGAAAAGATTTCTTTAGATTCTAAGAGCGTGATAGCATTCTAAATGAGTTTGATTATTATGGAATGTGAATATTTCAATTGAAAGTAGCTGAAAATGTTAATAAAACAGCGACGTATTTGCTTATCTGAGTATTTATTAAGTTACAAACATTATAAAAGCTTTACAAAAGCTTGTGTTCCTTTGGTTTGAGGAAAATAGTACCCCTAATCGAAGGAACGACGAGGTTATGCTTAAAGGAGAAGGAATAGTGAGCCCTCTATGAAACACTTTTTGATCAAAAAGATTATTAGATCGTCCAATCTATTCATTTAGTTGCATGCAATTGCCAGTGACCAAAATTTTCTAATATATTGTAGTTGGTATCTCGAAGAAAATGAGATAACTCTTATAAAGTTGTTGCCAGAAGATACAATGGAGTTTATGTCAATGCAGAGAGATGACTGATAAACCCGGAATCCATCAAAAATAAACATTTTCACACATAGAACGTCTAGTGGGCACGAGCTATTGATATGTTTACTATATTAGAAAAATTAAGGGAAGAATTTTAACGTTGGAATTCTTTTTTATATTCAACGAGGCTAAAGCTTTTAAAATACAATACTTTGAAGTTAACGCAAGATTTTAATTTGTCGCCATTTGTGCAGTAAAGTGTTGGCAACCCTAAAAAAAGACAATTCGATAGCTGAGAGTTTAGGGTTAGTAAAAATGGAGCGCTACACGATAGAACAACGTGTCTTCATTATTGAACAATATTTCAAATATAATGAAAGCTTGGCGGCCGCATTTCGAAGATTTGGTCGGAATAGTGTTTTAACTTCAACTGTGAAGAGATTAATTGAAAAATTTAGGCAGACTGCATCTGTTGGAGACGCCAAACACACTGGTCGTCCAAAAACAAGCCGTTCAAATGTCGATATCGAAGCAGTGCGTGAGAGTGTCGGTGACAATCCAGGAACCTCAATTTGGCGTCGTGGCCAAGAATTGCAAATTTCAAGAAGCTCTCTATAGCGTATACTCACTAAAGATCTGTGTCTCCATGCTTACAAAATTCAATTAACACAACAACTGAAGCCTAATGACCACGCACAGCGAAGAGAGTTCGTTGAATGGATTATTGAACATCAACAAATGGATGCTGACTTTTCGAGCAAAATCATCTTAAGCGATGAAGCACATTTTCACCTTGATGGCTTTGTTAATCGCCAAAAGTGCCGCTTTTGCGGTTCGGGTTCTCAGAACATGTGATTGCCGGAAAACAAATGCATCCACAACGTGTCACTGTTTGGTGTGAATTTTGGGCTGAAGGCATAATTGGACCATACTTTTTTAAAAATGAGGCTGGTCAAGCAGTGACTGTTACTGGTGTTCGATATCGCGACATGATAACACAGTTCTTTCTACCAAAATTGGATGACATTGATGTAGCCAATATATGGTTTCAACAAGACGATGCCACATGCCATACAGCCCGTGAAACAATTCTATTACTGCATGAGACATTTCCAGGTCGTGTACTCTCTCGTTTCGGTGATCGGAATTGGCCCCCAAGATCATGTGAACACCATTAGACTTCTTTTTGTGGGGTTATTTGAAATAACAGTTCTATGTCAACAAGCCCACAACCACTCGTGCATTAAAGGAGGAGATTTAACGCTGCATCAACGAAATTTAGCCACATTTATGCATAATGGTCATAGAAAATTTCGACAAACGAGTGCGTATGTGCATGCAAAGCCGTAGAGGTCATTTGCCTGATGTGTTATTCCATAAATAACCCTATCCTATGTACTTTATGATTCAATAAAAAAATAACAATCAAAAGACTAAAAACTGTGTTTTCTATTTAATTCAAATCTTGCGTTAATTTTGGGACAGCCTTTACTTGAACAATTCAACACAGTAAACTTTGTTCTTTATATTTTCTTCCTTAAAATATGTGTGCTAGGATTATTTTGGGAAAGTTATGATTCAAATTCATACATTAAATGTTATTGAATCCGTCCGGATATATGGATCCGTTCATATTTGTGTGGCAGAACGCAGTATATGTAGGCGGCTGATGCGGGGGATGCATGGTGAGGTCACGTCCGGAACCAGTTACCTTGGGTGTTCCGCAGGGTTCTATTTTAGGACCTTTACTTTTTTTACTATACATAAACGATCTCCCGGACGCTACGGAATCCTTAACGGTTCTCTTCGCAGATGACACATCCACAGTCATAGACTCTGGTAATGAAGACTTGAGTATGGCCATAACAGAGAATATGCAGGGTTCTATTTTAGGACCTTTACTTTTTTTACTATACATAAACGATCTCCCGGACGCTACGGAATCCTTAACGGTTCTCTTCGCAGATGACACATCCACAGTCATAGACTCTGGTAATGAAGACTTGAGTATGGCCATAACAGAGAATATACAAGTGTTGGGGAAGTGGTTTGCGGCAAATAACCTACACCTAAATCTATCCAAAACCCATCTGCTGACCTTTGGTAACAGTTTACCTACAGATGTGGTGGTGGGTGATGAAGTCCTTGCCTCTAAGTGTCACGCGCCATTTCTTGGCCTTAGGGTTGACTCTGAACTGTCCTGGAAACCTTACATCAACGAACTATCTGGGGGGCTGTCTCGATTCTGCTACTGCTTACGTGTTATTGCTCGTAACGTTGGTGTGGAGGCGGGGCTGCTTTCTTACTTCGCCTATGTACATTCAAGGCTCCAGTATGGTGTGGTGTTCTGGGGCAATTCCTTCGACTGGCGGAGGATATTTGTCCTCCAAAAAGTCATGTATTAGAGCAATTTATGGCATGAAATCAACAGAGAGTTGTGTGGGTGTGTTTCGATCTGTCAAAGTACTAACAATGCCCTCAATTTATATACTTCAGTGCGCGCTACATGTGAAAATTAACTATAATGAATTTTTTAAAAAATACGAAACGAATCACGCACATGCTACGCGAAACGTTCGTAATATGCATCTTGTGCACCCACAAACGTATTTTACAAAAATACAAAAAAATGTTGTTCACCATTGCGTAAAAATATACAACCACATACCGCTTCGGATCAAGAGCTTGCCGTTGGCCCGGTTTAAAATTATTTTTTAGTGTTGGCTGATAGAGCAAGAGTTCTACAGTGTGGAAGATTATATATATACTTACTATCTATTTTAACTTGTGATTGTTTTTTCGTTGTTATATATTTTATACTTATGACATATTCTATGTTTTTTGACATTATGGAACGTAATAAATATTATTATATTATTATTTTCATTAGTCAGTAAGAAAAACTTCACTGCTTTTCAATAATGGGTTCCATGAAACAAGTGTCACTGTTAAATCGGAATCCTTTTAGATTTTCTGTAAACAAGGTTTGTATCTGTGCTAAAGTACTTAATAGTTCAAGAACAATGCAAACGATTTTCTATTTTCAAGAAATATCCCTACTTTCTTTTTCAATAACGAACAGTAATATTTGTTTCTTTTCATATTACTCATACGCAGGACTCCTTCAGAATCTTTACACACACACACGCATACCATAGAAGTCCCACCTATGTGAATGACTGGACAAATTCATTTGAATCCGTTCTTTCTTTTATTTACATAAGCTTTGAATATTTTAATTTCTTACACTAGCATCCACTATATTCATACGCGTATCCAGAATCAACTCACCGACACGCATCTACCAATAACATATTCTTCTGCATCATCAACATCACCATCGACGTTCACTCGTTTCTTAAGAAAATATTTACCCAGCACTTTAGAGAACGGTGGATGTCTTGGACGTGTCTCGTCTCTTACGTTTCTTCAACAACAATTAAACACTTTAGTGCGCTTAATTGTGTGATTTTGAAAGAGACTGACAAGTTCAGCTCACAGTGTTCACCTCGTTAGCGAATGGGGAGGAAATAGAAATCGATTAGCACGATGGAGTGGTGCAAAAGAAGGTGTAAGTGGTGGAGATGTGCGCGTAAAATATTTGAAACTGTTACGAATATGTTGTAGACATATAAAAGCGCTACTTAAATATTTTTTTTGTACAAAGAGGATTTAGAAATAATATAAAATCAGTAGCTTTTTATAAAATTTTGTTTAAGAAAAAAGGTGTCGATTATTTGCAAACAAAAAAAAACCCAAAATTCTTTATTTGAAATTTGTGTACTATAATATACATACATAGATCTTCAACTTGTCTTTTATTCAATATAACCCTTTGACGACCAATGGGACATATATGTATGTCCCATTTGGTTTGTTTTTGCTCTCACAGCCACATTTTTCAACGAATTTTTACCAAATAGATTTTATTCAATACAAAACAAATCTGTCTTTTTAAAAATGTGTAAAAGTTTAAGATTTTTAGTCCGAATTTATTTCAATGTCATCTCAAAGTCAAAAATTTGTGATTTATTTTTCTTCTTTTTTATTTGCTCAATTCTCGGAAACTGAATGATACACTTATGTAACCTTTCTGTTTTATATGCACCAATGTCTCATATAACCAGAAATCTCAACGCCATTTGATTTGCTTCAAAAGCTTTCTCGTGGGGTCTGAAAATAAAATGGGACACATGTGTCCCATTGGTCCGCAAAGGTGAAAATAAAGGAAATTTTTTTTTAATAAATAAATAATTATTTTTTTTTCAATTGAATTACACAAAAACATTAAAACATAAACATTTCATTAAAAACAAACATAAATTACTTTGAATAAGAACGATAAACTGAAAATAATAATTCATTATAAAATTAAAAAAAAACAATCATTAAAATATGGTTGGTATAGTAATCGTTTGTGGTGGATTTCAAAACAATTTCTTTCTTTAGTATAGCAAAATGGTTTATTGCAAGTAAAGCAAATTGAATTTGTTCGATTGTCTATGCCGTTTTTGGTGCAAAGAACACATCGCTTTCGAACGCCGCTATCCATTCTGGTGAGATAGTGACCAGATAATGAAAAATTCTTCACTCGCTGATGCATTTATAAACTGTAATATTTCATCATCATTTAAACAAAAACGCCGAGTTCTTTTCATATCGTACACACTGTATTATTTGTGGTATTTCCAGATTCAATAAACTTCCGATCAGCAACCTTCTTTTCAACGATCAAAATGAAACTAAACTTCATTCCCTCTCAATGTTTTTCTTGCAAATACATTCTAGTTTACATACAAGAAAGTACCGTTAGAAATGTCTCAGAAAAGAGAAAACACAATAACAAATTTCTAAACAGTAATGTACCATTGATGCTCGTTACTGTTACACGAGCACGGTGTATGAACTTTTTAAATTTTTTGCGTGACACACAATTTAGTTCCTGAACATGAGTGACTAAAAATTTAACTATTAATTGTTATTATACAGTACAAACTAAACAAATATAAAAAACACATATTTTTTAAAAAGAAAAAAGTTGTTTCGCTTTGTTCAGTGTGAAAAAAATTTCAAACTTTGTGACACTTACCGACCAATGGGACATATATGTCCCATTTTTTTTTTACATGAGTAAATTTTTTTTTATTTTTTTAAAATTTTTTTTATAATATACGTCCAAAAACATGAATCCGAAAAAAAATTTTTAAATTTACAAGCGGTTTAACTTTGGACGTCAAAGGGATAAAATTCTAAACACTTCATCGAAAGCATACACGTATGTGTTCTAGTTAGTTATGCAGAAGATCATTTTATAATTATATTCACAAAGTTATCATCAAACACAATCAAAATTTATGCAAAACAATACTGTCAAACATATATTTAAAATATTATACAACAGCACATTGTTAAATAAATAAATGATAAACAAAGAATTGAGGGAAAAAACAAGTGACAAATATAGAATTGACCAATAGTATTGAAGTTACGAGAAAGTTAACATTTCATTATACGATACTCGTATGTCAAGATTCCTCAGTCATATGGGAAGCCTCTCTTTTGGGAAATATCTTTAAGCAAAGCTTAAGTTTGTTTGTGGACTCGTTCTTGATAGATGACGACAGTTTGTTGTAGAGTTTAATACCAAAAATGAAGAATGAGGAACAGCGACATCCCTGGGTACCAGAGAATTATGACCATGATGAAGATGTTATGCAGAAACTTACTTATAAACTAAATGTCGAAAATTATCTTTAAAAATTGTCAAATACACATACATATGTATAAATAAAATAAAAAGATTTATTTAGAATTTTTTTATTATTTTCTATGTTATTCAATTGTTATGCTTTTTGTGTCTCTTGACACGGGTGAAGCAACTCCGCCTCTTCCTACCAACATTTCCCCATTTTCCTATCTAAAGTTGTTACTAATGACTCAACAGCAAGCCTGCAAAAACGAGTGAGCATTCATTGGCGGTGATGTAATATTTCGAAAGCGGTTGGATATACCCGAAATCGAGATTCATATGGGTATGGTATGTGTATGAATGCCGGATGAGATTGATGATGGCGAATCGGCGGCGTTCTTTGTTTTATTCGACGAGTGGTAATAAATTTCTCAACCGATTTTAGACATTAGAACACACTGGCACTATTACTAAATGTATTGTTTACAATATCAACATTTTACAATGCAGTATTTTTAAGTGTAAAAGACAAGTTAATAGCAACCAACATCGGTTAAATGCCCAACGTGATGTACCACATTACAAATTTCTATATGATTTTATTTTTATGTGTGTGCAACATTACACAAAATATTGTAGACAATGAAGAATTTCGAAACTTTTGAGGGAAATACGTTCCGGAATGGAGATTGCTAACAAGAAGTCAATTACAGTATAATTTTCCTCTGGTGAAAAACATGATTACAAATCAGATAAAAGCAGAGTTAAAGGATCAAAAAATATAGCTACCAAAAGCGGAAAGTATAGTAGAATCTATAAAGCATACCTTTGGGAAGTTCAATATATCGGCAAGCCAACTTGTAATGTTGGTTACAGATGGGGGTTCGAATATTATTAAAGTTGGAAAGTTACTGGAACAGTCTTATCCTCAATTGCTTCATGTAACCTGTTTGCTCCATGCTTGTTATCTTGTAACTGAATTTATTAGAGACAGTTATTCAAAAGTCGACCAATTTATAGTTTTTACCAAAAGAGTTTTTAGTAATTCTCCAAAACGCATTCGTGAATTTAAACAAGCTTGTCCGGACATTCCTCAGCCAGCGCAGAAGTATTGACGAGATGGGGAACGTAGTTTAAAACTCTTTTATATTATGAGAAATTTCTACACATCATTAAATCTTGTTTCCAAAAATTTTTTAATTCTTTTAGATATTATTTCAAAATTAGAGAACACCAAGCTGTCATTACATGAAGCGCTAAATATAGTACATTACCTCAAAGCCTTTTTAGGAAATCTAACAAATACTATAGAAAGATTAGCAACTGATAAATTGTGTGCGGTTATAAATAAGAATCCCGATATTCAAACTATAGTGCGTATAGACAGGAGTTTAACTGAAAACCAAGAGTGCGAATATGATGTGAACATCCTTTTTAAATTCGCGAACATCACATCATTAGACTCAGCACGCTCCTTTTCCAAATACACCAACATATTTTCACCTGAAATAGAATGTAATTACATTAATAATTTTTAATATTGATAATAACTGAGCCGTACGCTACTGCGAAAGCACTCGTTTTTGCAGTCTTACTGCGTACGCTTAATAAAGTTTATTAAATGAATAAAATTAATATTACGACTTGTTTTTAACGAGTTCATGCGTTGTCAGCTGCATTTATAGTACTTACTTCATTAGATCGAGTACAAAAATTAACGCTCACAATCATTTTTTATAATATATAATCCCATCCCACGCTAAACACCCACATATGAAGAGGAACACATAGCACAATATCAGAAGATATAGATGTATAGGCATACACACGCCTTTATAAGAGTATCAAGAAACGTTAATCAATCATCCGAAGATCCCATAAAATACTCAATTTTTATGACGTGAGGCGATTTCAGGGGATTTCCTAATGTCATTCGCTTGACATATGTCAACCGAGGGGCATGACAATAAACGATTCGAAAATCCCCCACAATCCCGGGAAAAAAAGTATATAGTTAAGTCACCCTACACAATCTAAATGATACAAGTTAGGAGTAAAGACATTGTACTTTATTAATTCGTGTTTGTGTGCAGAGCCAATCCCTAATACTTAAGCTCCTTGAAAGAATTGGGCATGGTTAAAAAATATCATCGTTAAATCGGACGGTTACGTCCATAACTATGTGTGTAGTACCTGTGTGGGGATTACGAAAAATTTCTTTACAGCCTCTTTTTTTTTTCTGGAGGTATCGAATGACGCTGGCTTGTCTGTTACGTTGGCTAGACACATAGGGAATGAGAAAGGGGCGATTAAAAAGAGAGAAAGAGATATAATCGTTTATAACAACCCTATTACTTGATTCATTTTTAACGTATCAATTATGACGTGTGTCTTCGTGTTTTCTGGTGTTATTAAAGCATGTCAATATTAATAAGAAGCGTTAGATTTATTAGATTTCCACGACGGCAATTCAAATTTCACTTGCATTATATTTTTTTTGCGATCGTAATTAAAGGGACGCTGCAAAGCAGTTTTGTATTCATCGAAGTAGGCATATTAGCTGACGCCATAAACAACTGCAACTTGATAGTGTTAATACTGTCACTTAACAATGTCGTGAAATAATGTGCCAAACTCTTGCAAACGTATAATTATTAAATTCCTGAAAATTATTATTTTCCACTATTCCATCGTTAATTAAATTCACAGCAATCAATTAAAAATCTGCCCTGGAGAAGGACTCGAACCTCTATCTGCCGTTTTCCAGACGGCTGCTCTACCAATTAAGCCACCAGGCAGTACAACTTCGAGTCCTTTAGTACGCCATAAATCTCATTATAGAAACAGATCTAATATTTATTTAGAACTCGCAGTCAAGTTATTATGATGTTAATAATTATATATAAACATTTAATTAAGTTGTCATAATTATATATAAATATATATAAATTAGTTTCACGATGGCAAACTTTAATGAAAATTATATTATTTTCTGCTACTCCATCGTTAATTAAATACACAGAAATTAATTAAAAATTTCTGCGCTGGAGAAGGACTCGAACCTCTATCTGCCGTTTTCTAGACGACTGCTTTACCACTTAAGCCACCAGGCAGTGTAACTTCGAGTCCTTTAACACGCCATAAATCATATTATGGAACAGATCTAATATTTATTTGAAAACCCGCAGTTCGGTTATGATATCGTAATTATATATAAATATATAAATTAGTTTCACGATGGGAAATTTTATCTGTTCCATAATACGAGTCCTTTAACACGCCATAGTTAAAGGACTCGAAGTTACACTGCCTGGTGGCTTAATTGGTAAAGCAGTCGTCTAGAAAACGGCAGATAGAGGTTCGAGTCCTTCCCCAGCGCAGAATTTTTTAATTAATTTCTGTGTATTTAATTAACGATGGAGTAGCAGAAAATAATATAATTTTCATTAAAATTTCCCATCGTGAAACTAATTTATATATTTATATATAATTATGACATTATAACCGAACTGCGGGTTTTTAAATAAATATTAGATCTGTTCCATAATACGATTTATGGCGTGTTAAAGGACTCGAAGTTACACTGCCTGGTGGCTTAATTGGTAAAGCAGTCGTCTAGAAAACGGCAGATAGAGGTTCGAGTCCTTCTTCAGCGCAGAAATTTTTAATTAATTTCTGTGCATTTAATTAACGATGGAGTAGCAGAAAATAATATAATTTTCATTTAATTAAGTTCCTAATTAAGGATTCGAGTCCTTCTCCAGCGCAGAAATTTGTAATTGACTTCTGTGAATTTAATTAACGATGGAATAGCAGAAAATAATAATTTTCATTTAATTCACATCGTAAAAGAACTTAATTTTATGTTTATATATAATTATTAACATTATTAAATTCCTTTTCGATGAAGGTGTAGAAACGAGTGATATTAATCAGACGTCATAAACAGCTCGGAAAAGAGTGTTTATCACTTAGAACAGGCTTTGAATGGTGTAAATCTTTTCGGAACAGTTGTATTCTATTGGACCAATTTACGTCGATTTTCTCTAAGAAAGAAAAACTATTGATTCAGCTTATTAAGCTTAGTAAACTTCTTGGAAAGGTTAAGTTGGACGTATAAATGGAAAGACGCGGTCTCTTAAGGAAGTGTTATTCACCTACATGGTAACGCTCACCCATACAGCCCATCTAACAAACTACGTTGGCTAAATTGGGTTGAAAAGTACTGCCTCACTCCTCGTATAGTCTGGACTTGATCCTCCATCTTTTTGGATTTCTCAGAAGCTTCTTGAGGGCAAGCAATTTGCTTCCAATGAGGACGTGAATGATGCAAAATTTCTTACGTTATCAACCGAAAGAATTTTTATCAATGGGAATATAGAAGCTACCAGAGCGATGGGTCAAATATATTGTAAAGGGAGTTACTACTTAAGTTGTAGTTTGTACCGACTAGCAAAAAGTAAAATACAGATCAAATTTGAATCGCCCTCCTCTATTCATATATTGTTGTTTATTTAGAATTTTGATTTCACAGATATTAAATTCTCTCTACATGATGAATAATCATAGCCTCCCTCTCTTCTAACGAAGCGAAAACGCGTCTATCTCGCATGTCGGCAACAAAGATTCCAGAACATATTACAGACAAGCGATTGCACCACGGCGATTTGTTGAATAAAAGAATGATTTGAATGATTTCTTTTAACATTCTTTTATTCGACAAATCGCCGTGCTGCAAGCATCAGTCTATATACGCTCTAGAAACTTTGTTGCCGATATGCGAGATAGACGCGTTCTCGCTTTGTTGTTCAATACATTTTTGTGTTGGATGAGAGAGGGAGGCAATGATTATTCATTATTTTTCTGTATCGAAAAGATACGACAAACTCTACCAAGGAATCCTTTGCTAATAACACAAGTCTGCCTGATGAAGAATGTGATTCTCTGAAACATATGTAGTAGACAGGGTGTTATTAACATTTGAATGATTCCCTTTAACATTCTCCCTATATGAACAACCCTGTATATTTCCAAAATGTCGAGTTCTCTGTTTACACTACCGGTCATATTTATTTGCCCACCCTTAGTTTTAGCCAAAATTATTAAACTATCAAATGTGTACTGAAAATTTATTTATTGTACCAATACAATAGTGTAAAATAAACATAAAATAGTTACATTTTTCTTATATAAAAACTTTATCATTAATTATTATTAAATTTTGTTCTCATCAATGTACCCAACTTTATTTTTGATAATTGCGGCACATAACCGCGGCATCCTTTCAATAAATTTTTGCACTGTATCTTCTGTAATTTGTGCCCAGGCTTCTTGAAGTTGTTCCCACAGTACAGTGGTGGATGATAGAGCACGTTCTCGAACCTTCCGATCCAATTCTTCCCAAAGAAACTGTATTGGGTTCAGATCAGGACTTTGAGCTGGCCACACCATTATAGAGATTTTCCCTTGCTCTTCTAGTTGACGCAAGTAATCGCCACACAATCTAGAAGTGTGTTTCGGATCGTTGTCCTGTTGAAATAGAAAGTTTTCGCCAAAAATCCTTAGTCCTGAAGGAACAGCGTTATTTTCTAAAATTTCCTTATAGCCTTCTTTTCTTAGGATTCCCTCAATTTTGACGAGATCGCCTACAGACCTTCCATCAAAATACCACCAAATCATTACTGAACCTCGTCAATGTTTTACGGTAGGCGAAATACATTCTGGCAGTACTCTTTCTCCTGCGGATCTTCTTACGAATATTCGCCTTTTACTACCGAAAAGTTCAAACTTCGATTCGTCTGTCTACAATACATTATTCCACTGATCAATCGTCCAATTCTTATGTTCTTTAGCCCAATTTAGTCGTTTTATCTTGCTTTGCTTTCGTAGTAGTGGTTTTCGTAGAACAATTCTTCCGTATAAACCCGCTTGCCTTAACCTTCTCTGTACCGTGGACACACTAATTGGTTTAGCACACGCTCTATTCATTTCAGCAGCAATTTCTGATGCTGTTTTTCGTTTATCGCGTCTACTTATCCGTATTAGATGCCGGTCATCTGCAGATATCGTCGCTTTGCGTCGTCCAGATCTTCTTTTGTTGGAAAATGTACCACTTTCTTCAAATTTTTTAACGTTATAATCAACGGTTCTGCGATTTAATCGTAATTCTTTTGCGATTTCGCTATTACTTTTACCCGTACGATGATAAGCAATTATCATAGCACGCACTTCAACAGATAATTCCTTCGTCTTCGGCATTGCATTAAAATATTCACAATAACTCTCTATTTCACTGTTTTCGTAACAAAAGATGAGCGATGACTGACATAAAATTTATTTTCCTTTTTGAATAACACAATATTGGTAATACCTTTCGGAAATGCAGGTAAAACTGTTAATACTGCAGGGATTAGCCTATACAATATTTATGGTATTTTTCCAATTTATGACACCTTTACGATATATCATAAACGATTTAGGATTTTGGTAGAAATTCATATGAAATTACTTCCACTAATAATATTGTTGGATAATTATAATACAGATTTTTCGAAAGATAATCCGTATTTCAGGAAACACATAAAATTGGGGTGAGCAAATAAATATGACCGGTAGTGTAGATAATTAAAAGAAAATAATAAAATATCTTCGTTCTCTAACTTTTGATGGACGTTCCGATATAATTTTTAAAGAGAGTTTAGATAATGCTGTGCTATTGGAAGATTATTAACTACATTAAACACAATATCTAAACGTCCATACTTAGTAGGGCGAGCATCCAATGCATTTCATACGTGTACATTGGTGCATGGTCCGACACGTTTTACGAACTAGGAGAATTAATCGACAAAAAAAAGTTAGAGGAGAAAAACTATTGAACCAAATCCCTACCCAACATCTTCACAATCGATTTTCGAATGACAGTAATCCGTCTCGGATTTAGTGAGGCAGAAAGTACGGATCACGATTTCTATGGAGCGGAAAAGAAAGAAGAAATAACAATTTGTGCGCTACAATTATTCCGGCTTATTGTCGACGTATCTTATGCTTTAATTTATCGATTTTGCAAAGGTGTAAATGCTACTTTTTTTATGAAAAGAATTTTTAGAGATGTAATTTTTTGCTTGACAAGCTAGAAATATGTACAACTCTATTACATCTGTACATTTTCCTGTAAATATATTTTGTTAATTGTTATTTATATGTATTACAACTGATCTAATAGACCAACCATTAATTTTCATTGAATGAAGTTACGAGCTTAATATCTAAAGTTTACCCAGCAGTATGCTCCAGTTTTCTATTGATAAATTCTACATCATATACAAGGCGTGTTTTTTAAATGAGGACACTAATAAGTAGTGCGCCGCAACGAGTGTTTGCGTGGTATCCCGGAGTTCCTTTGGAAACAACTGTGCTCAGTTGCAGCTGTGTAGGTAACCTGTACGGTCTGTTCTGTGTCTTTAAAAGGTTCAAGATTATAGTATCGCCGGCCCCGTGCGAGGTACGGTCAGTAATACGTTTTTTGGCAAGAAACATGACAGCTGCAGACCTTCATCGTCAGATTTGTGAAATTTACGGAGTTACTACCATGTGTGAAAGCAAAATGCGTAAGTGGGTCAAGTACTTCAAAGCTGACAGCGACAACGTCCATGATGAGTCCCGCTCCGGTCGCCCATCTGTGATCACAGACGATATGGTGGTTTCAGTAGCGAAAATGCTTCAGAACAGACGCTTCACTATAACCATTCTTTCAAACAACTTTCCTGAAGTGTTGAGGTCAGTGTGAAGCAGACGATTTCTATGAAAATCTAGTTGTAAGGTTTGATAAGTGTTTAAACAAACTTGGCAGCTATGTTGAAAAATAGAGAAATGTATGGTTTACATAATCGTCCATCTGAAAGCACTATTGGTCGAATTATTAAAAAATTTCAAGAAACTGGTTCCGCGGAAGATCAAAAAAGTGAAAAATACAGTCGTAGTGGTCATTCACAAGAAAATATTGGTTTGGTTCGTGAAAGTGTTGCTGAAGATCCTGAAATGTCCATTAGATGACGTTCACAACAACTTGGATCTAGTGAATCAACAACATGGCGTACTTTACACAAGGATTTAGCTCTGAAGGCATATAAGGTTCAAATAACACAGGAACTGAAGCCATTAAATCATTTAAAACGTCGTTCATTTGCCAATTTCATCAATGAACAACCAGCTGGTTTTTCTCAAAAAATGTTTTCCGATGAGGCACATTTTGAACTTGGCGACTATGTTAATAAACAAAATTGCCGTATCTGGGGTGAGGAAAATCCACGAATTATTCATGAGAAACTTATGCATCCTAAACGAGTTACTGTTTGGTGTGCATTATTAGTCAGGTGGTGTAATTGGACCTTACTTCTTTGAAAATGCTGCTGGTGAAGCTGTAACTATCAATGGTGATCGATATCGTCGGATGACAACCGAATTTTTGTGGCCTGAATTAATGAATATTGATCTAGAGGATACGTGGTTTCAACAGGATGGCACTACACCTCATTTTGCACACAAATCAATTGATTTATTGAGAGAAAAATTTCCTGGACGTGTAACCTCAAGAAGCGACGATGTTAATTAGCCACCAAGATAATGTGATTTGACACCGTTAGACTATTTTCTTTGGGGTTACGTGAAAAGTCAGGTGCAGAAAAACAATTCACAATCAACTCCTGCTTTGAAATATGAAATTATTCATGTCATTAGTGAGATAGAGCCTCAATTATGTGAAAATGTCATTGAAAATTTTAACAAAAGATTGGACGTTTGTGGAGATGGAAGAGGAGGCCATTTGGCAGATATTTTCGCATATAAATGTCATAACTGATACTTCAATTACCAATAAAAAGTTTTTGAAAGTGAATGCAAATTATGTGTTTTATTTATTCTTTTAAAAATCTGCGAAATTTGAAACCCCCTTTATATAATATTACCAACACATTCTCCAGACGAAGTAAAAAATGAATTTTGAAACAAATCGTTCGCCAACCTATAAATGGCAAATAGATAAAGACCTCACGCAACCATTTAACTTTTCAACGAGCACATACAACGGGCATTGTGATTCATACAAAATAAAATCAAATTAAGGTCAGAATGTGGTCAGTTAATCATAAAGTCCCACTTCGTTCTTAATATTTAGATATTGAACTTTACTTATTGTCTAATCTTTCTATTTTGTCATCGTTCTACGTGACTACATTATTCCTTTGTCTTTTTTTTTCCCGTGCACTTCATCTTTTATTTCCTTCGATTTTTATTGAGAGAAATAGAAGACTTTGTTAGAGATGCCTTTTTTAATTTAAATAGCGTCATTGGCGGCAGCTACAGTCACAGAGGTCAATTATATTGGAAAATAGCAAAGCCTTTGTGCCTTTTTGCTTCACCTGTAATTGGAGTGAATAGCGAGTTTACAATAATATAAAAGAGGATGAAGTGTTCTTAAAACGATGCAAGACAAGATGAATTTATCTGTTTGTCCATTGTGTTGGTCTATTTTTGCGCATCTAATGAATGTTTAACCTGTAACGTTGAAGATAATCTTACAGTAAGGCATTGTTAGATAGATTAACGATAGCGATAAAGAGGTGGGGTAAAAAGTAAACAAAAACGAATGATCTTGAGTAGTGTTGTGTTCATTCTTTTTGGTATTCGTTTTTTAAATTACAATAGTGTCATACTATTGATTTATGATATGCAAATTATTAAGTATTAAAAACTGGAGTGTCTATCGTTACAATAGTATTTAGTATTATTTTTGTAGAATAATTTCGATAGATTTTCTGATTTTCAGAGTTTCTGAACAGAAGTTTTTGTTTCAAAATTATATTTTTTTATAGTTTTACAAAAATACTTACTAATGTTTTTTGCGTTAAATTTTAGTAAACACATTTCTAGAACAGCATTCTCTTCTCCTAGTGTGCGTTTTGGCTTTCAACGGTACAGATCGTGTGCGGAATTTGTTTTCGTACGAGTATTTTGTCGTAGTTTTCCAGGTGCAACACTGTTTAATCATCTGACAAGTTAGTTGTCGAAATACGTATACAGAATACGAAAATTAATGTGGAAAGGTGTTATATATCATCCTTAAGTGATTAACTTTGTCAATGACAGGCTCCATCAATATTACCTTCAGCATTTTTCTTCTTATTAAGACCGGACTTTATTTACAAAATAACTCTTGTGTATTCTCCCTGCGGTATTCTCAAATGTTTCTGGTACTTTGTGACATTATCTGTATATACTTCGATGCCGTTTTGTTTTGTGCTTCAAAAAGAATATACGTATTACAAAGTATTATTTTGTCCAAATTACCGACCGCTGCGCCTCGGCTCGGCTATTGGAGAAACGAATACATAGTCTAGTTTATTTAATAGCCGCTAGATGTCAGTTGGCTTCTGTTTTTCTTGGTAACCGTCATATATTTAAAATGGCTACTTCGCAGCAGAAATCATTTTGTGTTCTCGAGTTTGCGAAGTGCAATTCCGTGAATACAGTGCAAAGACGTTTCAGGTTGAGCTATCAAATTGATCCTCCGAATGGGTCGAACATTCGCAGATGGTATCGACAGTTTATAGACACATGATGTGTGTGTAAAAGAAAGTGTCCTGGCCGCATTCGTGTTTCTGAAGAAAATGTTGCACCAATTCAAACTGCTTTCCAACGTAATCCTTCAAAATCAACTCGTCATGCCAGTTAGTTGTTGGGATGCATAGTATTTAAACTAAATAATAAAAGTTTATTCAGATATAACAATAATAACGAAGAAATTTTTTGGGAGCTGGAGGAAGCAAATAAGACAAAACTAATCCAAAAGGTAGTTATTGGGATGCATAGTATGTAAACCAAATAATAGAAGAATAGTCAGATAGTACAGTAACAACGAAGAAAGTTTTTGAAAGCTAATGGAAATAAATAATCACTGAAGGTTGATATATAACCCCTTAGGTTACACATCAGCGAATATTGATGCTAAAGAAAGACGACGCTTGGAAGTAGCCTGAGGGTAGAGTTTGAAGACACTGCTTTACAACAAAATTAAGCAGAAATTGTACTTCGTTGAAAACTATAGGTGTTCATGGAAGGTATGCTCGAGGAACTTGTAATAACAGCGGTTACATTAATCTCTAGTGTTAAAATAGGTATAAAATTATTTATAAATATAATAAAAGGAAAGGTCCAAGTTTAGTACCCTGTAGAACTTCAGATCGAAGATTACTTTAACAATGAAAGTCGAAAGTCTTTTAAATGCAAAATAAATAAAGAAGTTTCGGATTCTGGGTACCTGAAAGCAATGCTGTGGTATTTTAGACACTCTTTTTGAAATAGTTTCTGTTCTGCTAGGTGACATGATTACATTTTTAATAGCAATCTCAATTTGGACGTTATGATAATTTCTTAAATACAGACTACACTGGGAAACACTAATTTCGCTGATCTAGATCTGACACTTGTTTTTGACTGACTTTTGGTATTTGAATCTAAAGATTATCCCAATTTTTTAGGCTGTTTTTTTGTCTCAAAAGTTATATAAAATATAGATGCATATTTTTTATGACTTTTGGAACAAAGAGAGAAAAGGGAAGGAAAATAAAGGAAAAATTACCAAGTATAGTTCACAGAGAATAATTTTATTCATACAAAGTCTACATATAGTTTCTGAAAATTAAATTGTGCTCATACAAGTGGCAACGTTCTTTTACCACACGGCAAGCATTCATATGGTCAAAATTTTCGCTTGTAGCTTTTCCTGGAGTGTTTAGTCTGTGAACAATCTCCATTGATGCTTCAATAATAGTCAGTCATCACATGTACATTCCATCTACCCTGATGCGGTGCCTCTATGATCTCCAAATCTTGGTGGAACCGCTCACCCTGCTCATCATTCACTCATATAATCTGTAGAGGGAAAACTTGACGTGATAGAAGAAAACTAACTAAATTTTTGAAATTATCATACCATATTTAACTTGTTCCGCAGTGTTATAGATAATTTTAAATTCTGTAAAGAATTATAACTTCTAGATACCCACTGAGACATGTAGACTGCAATAAATTGCCATGATGACAGTGCAGGACGAAGCTTCCTAATCCATTCTCCATGGTGAAATGTGTGATATTCGTGTTGGAAATTTCAGAATACAAATAAAGGGTTTTCCAATAAGGACAACTTTTTTCAAAATAAAATGCAGAGCATTTGAGATATTTCAAAAACTTTATTAACGGGTTGAAGTACAATCAAAACATTTATGAATGGAACTCGACTTCGTTCATATGGCCACCGCGGGCACGTTTGCAGCGGTCAATTCGTTAGACCCAATTTTCGATGACTCGAACACACAATTCGGTCGAAACGGCTGCTATTTCGCGTTCAATGTTGGCTCTGAGCTCTTCCAACGTTGTCGGCTTGTTGGCATAGACCAATGACTTGACGTAGCTCCAAAGACAAAAGTCTAGAGGCGTTAAAGTGCACGAACAGCGGCCAATCGACTGGTTCATTTCTTGAGATAACATTCTCATCAAACTTACTCTTCAATAAATCGATTGTAACGTGTGCTGTGTGGCTTGTAGCACCGTCCTGCAGAAATCACATGCTGTCCAAGTCCATATCTTCCAATTCGGGCCAAAAATAATCGGTAATCATGGCGCGATAACGATTACCATTCACAGTAACGTGACGATCATTATCGTCGACGAAAAAATATGGCCCTATGACGCCGCCGGCATGCAAACCGCACCAAACAGTTATTTTTTGTGGATGAAGTGGTGTTCGATGAAGCACATGTGGATTTTCACCCGACCAATAACGCATATTTTGCTTATTGACGAACCCATTGAGCCAAAAATGAGCTTCGTCACTGAAAATGATTTTGCGATGAAATTGATCATCTTGACGCATCTTTTCCAGAGCCCAATCGGAGAACGTACGTCGCTTCAAATGATCCATCGGCTTCAATTCTTGAGTCAGCTTGATCTTGTATGGGTGTAAACCAAGATCCTTACGCAAAATTCGGTATAAAGTGGTCTGGTCGATGCCCAACTCTTGAGAACGCCGTGGAATTGACTGATTTGGATCATTTGCTACGGACGTTTCAACGGCAGCGATATTTTCGACACTTCGACCAACCCGTTGTCTCACTGGCACGGCAACATCACACAACGAATATGTAGACTCAAATTTTTGCACTAAACTTGTTACTGCCTGTCTACTAGGGCGAGAATTACGACCGAAAATCGGAGTTAACGCTCTTAAAGTAGCGGTCACCGACTCCGAATTTCTGTAGTAAATTTGTATAATTTGCAGACGTTGTTCGTTCGTGTACTTTACCATGATGAAAATATATTAAGTTTACTAAATAAATTGACAGTGACAGTTCGATGATTAGTGAAAGGGTGCGTTCACAAATTGAATTAAAAGTTGTCAAGTCCCTATTGGAAAACCCTTTGTAAGGAAATGGTTTAAGAAATCTTAAAGGTACAAATAATATTAAAATGACTAAATACTAATAAAAATATCAGTGGTACAGATTTAAAAAATCAACAAAAATAATTTCAAAAATTTTGGCCTAACTTTCAAAAAAAAACACTGTATATACACTTTACATTAATTCCATTTATATTTGCCTAGATCGATTATTGCCTTGTTATGCGAAGTTTACCTTGCATTACCTATAATATCGCCGTTTCACGTCCAGTTCAATAGAGAAACCATCAGAGCAGGCAATAAAAAGAACCCTAAAACAATAATGAGTCTTGTTTGGATGCGGTTTTCTCTGGAGATTTTCTCACCCTGGTGACAAATTTGACGCCCTTTCGAGAATGTTTACTCAACATACTGCAAACACTGGCATTACAACGGGTAATAATCAGTTATTAAATATTTGTCCAGTTGTCAAGACCGAGGTAAGATAACTTAACAATATCTTGCGACGGTACTTGTGTCAATTTTAAGCCGATTACTTAACTAATATCACAGCTTAATTAATTCATCAAAGAGTCGGTTACATAATTTAGATTTTGTTTTACATTGTTTGAGTAAAATATTGGTTTTGAAATAATTAATTGTATTTAGTATTGACTTTAGAGATGAACTAACCACGTTGTAAAATTGTTTAACTCTCTAGTGGACGAGTGATTGAAGTTACACGCAGTCTATCAGGGCCGTAATATAATTTCTTTTTAAATTAGGGTCCTGGTATGCAGGGTATAAACGACATACCCTGACGTACGTTAATATATAATAGATAAGACGGCAATTATGGCCTGTAAAAATTTGTATTCTATTGAGACCTTCATTTTTGCGGAAATTTAGGAGCACAAATTTTTAAATACGGTCCTATTTCAGATTGAACCTAAATAAATAAATAGAAATTACATGTCGTCGATCATTTATTTGTGTACATTCACAAAAAATTCCCCTGGGCATTTCAGTAGCGTAAGCTTGTAAATTATTTAAAATCCTGACAATTTTTTTATGAGTCAGCTGTTCTGTTATATTTATAAGTAGCAAGTCATTGAGCTTTGTATTATCAAATTAAAGTTGAATTTGATGGAGCCTGTGGTTGACTAACTTAATCACTAAGGTTAATATATAACCCCTTTCCACATTAATTTTCGTAATTCTGTATAAGTATTTCGACAACTAAGTTGTCATCATCAGCAGATAATTAAGCAGTGTTATACCTGGAGAACTACGGCAATAAATACCCGTACGAAACAATTAATCTCGCACACGATCCGTAGCGTTGAAAGCCAAGACGCATATATTATTTTCCAATAAAACTCTTATAATTATTTGACGTTCTTTTTTGTAAAATTGTAATTACACCGGTTGTAGTGGAAAATAATATTTGCCGCTGGGCTATTTATAGAATCCAAAGACTTGTTCCTACTTTCCTTTGTTCCTTTTCTATATGTAAAGAATAAATAAAATCAAAATATATAATTATTCGTATATTACTATCATTTCTATGTCTATACGAATACAAATCTGCCTTCGGAAAATAATGTGTTTTTGTACTACTATGTTATGAATCAGACATGCTTTTTGTTTACATAGCAAGTTCTAAAGAACGTTCTACATGAACTCGGTAGATATATTTTCGTATATATCGTAAACTTTTTATGGTAGTATTGGTACCTAACCAAGTGATGCTAGAAATTAAGCCATACGAGTGTGCAAACTTAGAAATTGAGAACGCAGTAAATTAGGTTAGTTTCAAATTACGCATTCGTTCAATTAATCAGATTGTAATATCATGATCTGGTCATAAATAAGAAAGAGATTTTGAGGATAATGTTCCCAAGATGAGGATTCCAGGTGATATCTCGTAAGCGATGCATTTGCAAACTCCAACGCCCTGTGATCGTTTTTTAAACATCACTCCATAAATCTGCTTCGAGTGAAGAATTTTATGCGATAGGAACCAGTCCTTAACTTCAAAAAACAATTGCAACAGTGCATAGAAAACAGTGACCATCATCTGTCAGATATATTGTTCAAGGCTACATATATTCTTTCATTACAAAAAAATTAATTCTATCTGCCACAGCTTTTTAATTAGTTTTGCTCATATAAGATTGGGCGATTGAATGTACCAGTTTATTGGTTGTTGCCAATCATTAGTGATAGCATGGCTTAAGATATGAATAACAATCTTAAAGGACCGTGAATTCCCAAGTGGATGGTTTTGGTGAAGCAAAAATTTTTGCGTTTAGACTCTCGAAAGAAGACAGTTTTGGCAACAACTTTCTTAAAACAATTTAGCATTCTTTAGTGCAGATACTTTTTTTGAATAATGACAGGCGACGAGACTTAGATCCATAACTAAGATCAAGAAATAAAATTAGAGTCGATGTATTGGATCCATAACAACTCTCCGCTTCCGAAAGATGACCAAACACTATCTTTAATTGGAAAGCCCATGGCCATTGTCTTTTGCGAACAAACAGGAGTTATTCTTGTTGAATATATATCAAAGAAAACAACAATAATAGTCGTTACCTACGGTAATGTGTTTAAAAATTATGTGAATATCGGACGAGGAGGATGTTTTGGATTGTTGCTGCCTTGTCAAATAGACCTGGATGTTTTTGGATAGTAGCTCTTATCCAAAAACATCCAGGTCTGTTTCACAAGGAACACAACAATCCAAAACATCCTCCGCGTCCGATATCCATTTAGCAATGTGCAATACACCTCTGAGACTTCATTCTGAAGACCCTAACCAATTGAAGATTGATGCCTACTTTGAAAACCAGAGATTCTTTTAATGAAATAAAGTTGCAAGACAGGTGGTGTAAGTACGCGTATAAAACATGATATTCGCGTTGGTAAAACTTAATTTCTTAAAGTTACAGTGATTCTTGCATATTGGGTGAAGCCATAGACCACCCTCCTCTTCGTGAGTTATGGTAAAGGTATTTTGTAGTTCTTATTATGTTAAAAACAAACTCCACCAAATTTTAATCACTTTCCTAACGAAATTTTAAGGAATTGTAAGAGATATACTACTGTGGGCAAAAAATAGTAAGACTTTTTAATTTAAATTTTGCGCGAAAACCCATATTTTTTTTCTAGGTTGGTATGACTGCCAGTGACATCTGTGTTAAATGTCACATCTAAATAATCATTAGTGTTTAGTATACGCTTGTCTTTCTGAAGTACAAAAAGTGCATTCGGCGATTTTTACAATGAGTGAAATTATTCAACAAAGAAGTTCTATTAAATTTTGTGTACGGAATCAAATTTCTGGTGCCGAAACGTTCAGAATGTTGCAAAAGGCCTTCGGTGATAATTGTTTGTTGGGAGCAAGTGTTTTTGATTGGTACAAATTATTCAAAGAGGGTCGAGAACGCGTTGATGACGAACCTTACTGGCATCGTTAGAATATCGGAAGGATCAGTGAAAACCATTTTGAAAGATTATTTGGGCCTAAGAAAAGTGAAAGCACGATTTGTTCCAAAATCACTCAATTTTTTCGAAAAACAGCGTCGCGTTGACGTCTGTGAAACAATGCTTTCCGACTATCACACACGAAGACAAAATGAAAGGCATCATAACTGGAGATGTGACTTGGATCTACGCTTATGACCCGGAAACAGACGATCAATCGGCCGAATATCGTATCAAAGGTGAGTCGAAGCCCAAAAAAACACGTCAAAGCAAGTCAAAAATCAAGGTTATGTTGACAATTTTCTTCGATTATCGAGGTGTGGTGCACTCCGAATTCCTTCCGACTGGCCAAACTGTCAACAAAGAATACTATTTGAGTGTTATGCGTCGTTTGCGCAATGCTATTCGTAAAAAGAGGCCAGAATTATGGGCCGACACCTCTTGGTTTTTGCACCACGATAATGCACCGTCGAATACTGCATTAATTCTTCGTGAGATTTTCGCCAAATTTTCAACCAATATCGTGCCGGAACCACCGTATTCGCCTGATTTAGCTCCGTGTGACTTCTGGCTATTCAGCAAACTCAAACGACCGCTCCGGGGAAACCGTTTTGAGTCAATTGAAGACATTAAACGTGCATCGCTACGCGCATTGAAGGCTATTCCTGAAATTGACTTTAACAACTGTTTCGAGAATTGGAAGAAACGTTGGCACAAGTGTATTGCGGCCAGGGGGGATTACTTTGAGGGGGACGAAATAGATTTGGAAGAATAAATTAAGAATTTAAAAATTATGAACAAAGTCTTACTATTTTTTGCCCATTAATACAATATAAATCCCAGATTCATTCGATAATTTTAATTTTATTTTAAATTTTTTTTTTGCTTTAATCAACTCATTTTCTCTTAAATAACCATCTTTTCAAAAGAATACTCTTGTGAAATAAACCAATTTCTTTCTCGCATCCATCCTTTCAGGATCTTATGAATAAAACTTATACGTATAGTATATAAGAATACTTATATACGAACATACGTATGTACATACAAACGAGTATATTTATTTTTAAACGTTTTCATGTAGACCGCGTCATTTCGTGGACATTAAAATTAATTACCACCATCATTTATGTAGTCGATATTTGGACAAGACCAACGACAAGTCGTTCTAACAACTCATAAGCCTGGATGTAAGTCGACACCGGTAAAAAGACGGTAAAATATTTATTTCCAGAAATCGAAAAAAGAAAAAAAATGATAAAAGAAAAAGTAAAATCGTCGATCACACGTACTACATAAATAAAAGACCATGGGAGTATACAGAACGTATCAAAAGTAATGTATTCGTGCTGTAATATCAAATACTAAAAATGAAATTAATGTTTATACAATTTTTATTATAAATATAAAAACACATTTTGGAAAACAAAATTTGTTTTTATTTTGTTTTATTCTGTTCTAGCATCTTTGCTATTAGGTGCGCAACTAAGTTCTCGCTGTTTTTTTGATGAAAATGCAACTTTATTGTGAAAAAATGTTTACAAATGAATCATTCAAAATATTGCCCATCGCTAACGACAACTTTTTCCCATCTTTCTGATAGAGCTCGAATACCGTCACGGTAGAAGTGTTCGTCTTTTGAGGCTATCCACGAATCAAGCCATTTTGAGATGTCTTCATATGAGCGGAACTGCTGATTAGCCAGACCATGTGCCATCGAACGGAGCAAGTAATAATCGGACGGCGCAATATCTGGGGAATATGGCGGGTGGGGTAGGACCTCCTATTTGAGCGTTTTTAAGTAGGTTTTAGCGGGTTTAGCAACGTGAGGCCGATCGTTGTTAAGCTGTACAATCACTTTTTCGTGCCTCTGCTCTTATTGTGGCCGCTTCTCGGGCAGTGCTCGGCTCAATCGCATCAATTGAGTTCGATACCGTTCCCCAGTGATGGTTTCGTTCGGTTTCAATAGCTCATAATAAATAACACCACCCTGGACCCACCAAATATACAGCAAATCGTTCTGGGTTCTGTAGCAGTTGGAAACTGACCCTAATTTTTAGCAAAAAAATTATCTTCAGCGATGAGGCCCATTTCTGTATGAATGAGCACGTCAACAAATAAAATTGTCGAATTTAGACGATACCAATCCACAGGAGACCCAAGAGCGTCCAACGCATCCTGAAAAAGTCATTGCTTGGAACGGATTTTGGGCTGGCGACGTCATAGGTCCATATTTCTTTAAGAACGACGTTGGTTGGGCCATCACCGTCAACGGCGAGCGCTATAGATCGATGATTACTAACTTCTTTCGGCTTGAATTGGATGATATGGATACCAACGACATGTGGTTTCAACAGGACGGCGCTACGTGCCACACAGCTCATGCCACATTGGACATTCTGCACGAACGATTTGAAGGCATGGTCATCTCACGTGGAGATGATGTGAACTGGCCACCGAGATCGTGCGATTTGACTCCGTTAGACTTTTTCTTGTGGGGTTTTCTTAAATCGCAGGTCTATACGAATAAGCCACAAACCACAGCGGCCCTCAAAGGCAACATAACCCATGCTATCGGTCAAATTCAGCCTGATTTATGCGCCAAAATCATGGAAAATTGGACATTCCGGATGCGCGCCACTCAGCGAAGCCGCGGCGTTCATTTGCACCATTTTATGTTCCATACATAATGGCATCGACAGGCCCTTCGAACGAATAAAAAATTTCGATGATACCTCGCACACACTTTGTTTTATTTAAACTAAAAGATAGGAAGCGCTTAATGAAAGACCCGTTATTATACCATAAAATACACAAATATTTATTGATCACGGCTGTCCTTGTTTAAAATATTCATTCCATTAGCGTATAGTGGAAATTACTTTTGATATAAAGTGTATATATACCTACATCAGATCATTTTCCAGACCGTTTTACTTCGATTAATGACGTACTCGTGATCATCTCGAATGTGGAAGAATGGTAGAGGTGGAACAGCAGTCCCGTAGAAATAACTATAAGAAGAAGATGAAATAGAGGCAGAAGGTTGGAAAGCGAAGGTAAAAGAAAAAACACTCTCAACTTATAAATCGTAATCCGATCACGTCGGCCACGAAGTGTCCACTCTAATAGAATAAATATATCATTGTTCCAAGTCGGACCAGGCTATGATATATGAGCGCTATCCTCTACTGGTGCTTTAATGAATTAGAGATTTATGGAATGGGGAGATTCACGATACACTTGCACATATATATACACAAACACACACACGGTCGCGCGAGCATAGGGCTCCCATACACTATATAATAGCGGTTGAGAAAAAGAATAGAAGCGCGTGTTCATGTGCAGGTTTTAAATAAGTTTATAGCTTCTTTAAATGGTAACAAAAAGAAGGAGGTGAATCGACTTTAATAAATTCATGTAAGGGAAAATTATATTTCATTTATTAATTTAATATTGAGCAATAACTATATCCTAGCGAAATATTTAGATTCATACGGTTGAGACCTGTAGGAAACGTTGGCAGTATGAAACACAACATTGAAAAGAGGGGGAATGAATATAAATGTGGCAAAAACAAAAGTAATGGTGATCGCAAAAAATAGGAAACAAGTAAACATAACAATAGATGGGAATCCAATAGAACAAGTGCAGGGCTTTAGATACCTGGGGGTCATGATAGAGGATAATGGAAATCACGAATTGGATATAAATAACAGAATGGAAAAGCGAATAAACTATATTATGCCTTGAATAGAGGTTTTATAAGCAAGACGGAAATTGGTAGACAGACTAAGATGAAGATATATAGAAGCGTGTACAAACCAGTGCTAACCTACGAAGCTGAAACGTGGGTATTAAATAAACGGGAAAAAAGTAAAGTGAATGCTGTGGAAATGAAGTATTTAAGAAGAGTCATGGGAGTTAATAGGATGGACAGAGTCAGAAATGCGGAAATAAGTAAGGAGCTATCGATAAACCCAATAGACGAATTTATTGAACAGCGACAGATGGCCTGGTGGGGACATATGGAGAGAATGTCGAGCAGAACGCAAGTGAAGATGGTGTGGGAGTCCAAACCGATTGGGAAGAAGAAGAGGGGAAGACCACAACAAGGGTGGGAAGATATAGTGGGACAAGTGATTAGGAAAAAAGGAATAACGTGGACGGTAGCAAAGAAGTTGGCTAAAGATAGGGAGAGATGGAAGAGATTAATAGGGGATTGAAAGTATACAGTGTAACCCTTACACCTACTAAGGTAGAAAGGGATGATTATATATGATTATATATATACAGTTGGAACCAAGTTATTTGGCGGTGAACCTGCGCAATAATACACACACTTAATGCGTAGTAATTCGTCGAACTATAATGTAACTGGTACAATTGCTACCATAAAAGGGTGTACGATTTAAATCACAAATTTTGGTCAATATTTGTAGGTCCAACCGTAACGTCAAACTAGAAAGAGAGCTCTTGTATTTTCTTTTTCTGGGCTTCTGGGCTGTAACCGCGTCACTGGTATAACTGCCGACTGAAACTGTTTCAGTGCGACAGACAGTAGCAGTAGTTGAGCTCTGAAGATGTCCCATACGAGTGTGTACGAAACGTCGGCAGTTATACCAGTTACGCGGTTGCAGCCCGGAAGCCCAGAAGAAGATAGTATGGACCACGACCGCGGAAGTCTACGTACCAGATTAGAGCTCTTGTATGTTTCACTAAAAGAAAAATGATCAATGATGTTCGTAGTGTTTAATACAAGCTTATTTACATTTTCGACCTGATAACACAAAAACTTCACTACTGCATTCTCTCCATCGCATTTTATTCAAGACATAAATACGTTGAAATAACAAATAAAGTTTCGTTGACTCAAAATGCTTTTATATTACCTTAGCAATATTTGTTCTTGAAGTAATCCTTTGCTGTAATATTTTTTAAATGTTTGGTAAACGTGATTACAAGTAGGTGACTAAAAATGTTATTTAAATGAATACATTTGCATGGATCGAATGCATTAATATAAGTGATTAGCTAACAAAACATATATTAAAAAACGCAACAAATTTAAACGTTAAAATTTATGTTACGGTGGCGTCAAACATCAGTGGTAAACTATTAAGTGTACCGGAAAGTTCTGCACGTTCCGGTTACAGCAAGTTTCAACAAGTAGCGAAATATTTAGATTCATACAGTTGGGACCAAGTTATTTGGCGGTGAACCTGCGTAGATAATACGCATACCTCGAGGATAGTTTGACAAGTAGTGAGAATGGAAAAGAAAAACGAATTTTTTAAATACAAAATAATTTTTATTTTTCAATATATTCTCCTAAAAGAGCAATACATTTATTCCAACAGTGCTCGAATGCCATTATGCGATTCCGGAAGGCTTGCAAAATATTCATTTACGGCACCTAGTGCCGTTTTCAATTTTGGAAAAAGGTGAAAGTTGGAAGGGGCTAGATCCGGCGCATAAGGCGCATACGGTACTAATTGGAAATGCAACTCGTGGATTTTGGACATCGCAACTGTGCTGGTATGCGAGGAAGCGTTGTCTTGGTGAAACAGAATCTTTTCCTTTGCTATTCCTGGCAGTTTAGCTCGAATCTTGTTTAGAATTGCGGCGCTGGGTTTTCACTTTTTTTATTTTAAATAAAAGACAGATTAAACACTTATACTATTTATTTCGATCTAACTTTTATTTGTGTTGTATATTTACACGTACGCTAAATCGGAACGTGGAGAACTTGTACAGCCTGTACGACAGTTGTTGTAGAACTGAACTTAGTTATTCAAGCCAACAATAATGAAAACAATTCTAGACGAGCCCTTAAGTATAATAATATAGATAAAGGCACGTTTACAAAATAGTTCCTAGAAGAATGTAATTACTTGCTATAACTAAATTGTAAATTCTATATAAAAGAAAAAGGGATTACTTATAATCCGCCTTTCACCTATTGCGAACAATCTGAAATGCATTATAAATAATAAAGGTTCGACCCTTGTAATACATAATGAATTCAGAACAAAGATTACTATCGGCGATCATTATAATTATTGTACTAGCATTATGATAAACTGCGGGTTTTCCAGATGATTAAAACTTACGATATTGAACCTATGTAAATATACAATAATAAAATAAATGCACAAAATGGAAATAATATCATTCAGGATATTCCTGAATGATAAATACACTTTGTTCAGTGAAATCTGAACAAATCTCAACATTTAATTTTTGTAGAAGTTCTGCATAATATTGTCCGTTTATTGTGGCACCTTTTCTAATGGTAATCAATGAGCAAAATGCCCTTTGAATCCCAAAAAATTGACGCCATCACCTTGTTTGCCGATAAAGTGGTTTTCGCTTTCTTTGGAGGTGCAGAACCACGTTCTAACCATTGTTTCGAGTGTTGTTTAGTTTCGGGTGTACTATAGTGTATCCAAGTTTCAACACAAGTAAAAAATCGCCTACAAAAATCAACCGGATTCCACTTATAAAAGTCCAAACATTCATTGGAAATGCGCAAACGAGTGAACTTTTGATCAGTCGTAAGCAATCGCGGCACCCATTTTGCCGAAAGCTTAGAAAGGCCCAATTATTTCGTTAAAATGTGGTGTACGCGTTCTGTTGAAATGTTTACCATGTCTGCTTTCTCTATCACTTTGAGTCGTCGATCTTGCGTAATAATATTATGGATTTTTATAATCATTTTCTTAGAAGTCACGATTTTGGGTGCTCCAGAGCGCGTTTCATCAACACAGCTTATTCTACCACGTTTAAGTTCATTTACCCATCCACTTATTGTGACGGATAATGGAGCAGATTCACCTAATGTTTCCCGTAACTCATCTTTTATTTCGGTAGCATTCATACCCTTAATTACGAAGTATTTAATCACCGCACGATACTCTGCTTTTTCCATTTGAACAAAACGACGTGTTGCTTCTTTTTCAATCAGCTGTCAAAAATAAACTAATCAACCGATTTATCTAAATATCGGAATATATAAATAAGCAATCTAAATTACAGTGCATTTGTTTTACCAATTAGAGCGCCACCTATGTGTCATTCTCACTACTTGTCAAACTATCCTCGTAATGCGTAGTAATATGCCGAACTATAAACTAACTGGTACAATTGCTACCACAGAAGAATGTACGATTTAAATCACAAGTTTTGGTCTACATTTTTAGGTCCAGCCGTAACGATATCAAACTAGAAAAAGAGCTCTTGTGTGTTTCATTACAAGAAAAAATGAACAATGATGTTCGTAGTGTTTAATACAAGTTTGTTTATACTTTCGACCTGATAACACAAAAACTTCACTACTGCATTCTCTCTATCGCATTTTATTCAAGACACAAATACGTTGAAATAACAAATAAAGTTTCGTTGACTCGAAATACTTTTCTATTAACTTAGCAATATTTGTTCTTGAAGTAATCCTTTGCTGTAACATTTTTTAAATGTTTGGTAAACTCGATTACAAATAGGTGACTAAAAATGTTAATTAAATGAATGCATTTGCATGGATCGAATGCATTAATATAAGTGATTAGCTAATATATCATATATTAAAAAACGCAACAAATTTAAACGTTAAAATTTATGTTACGGTGGCGTCAAACATCAGTGGTAAACTATTAAGTGTACCGGAAAGTTCTGCACGTTCCGGTTACAGCAAGTTTCAACAAGTATGTGCATATTCATAATCGCATATTTGGGTCTCCCTTTTTATCACTGAATGTACACATGCTGACCTAACAAATGAACTAAAACGAAGATGATTCATATTAATATTAAGTGAGACGCGATTGTGTACTCATAGCTACTGATAAAGTGCATTTACGCCACTAGATTTTGTACGAGTTCCAACACGGAAGAAATGCTACAGAAGCGTATAGAAATTCATTGAAAGTGTTTGGTGAAGATACAGTTTCTGACAGAACATACAGAAGATGGTTCGATAAATTTCAAATAGGCGATTTCGACTTTTCTAATAAGCCAGGCTCTGATCGAATATTTTTAATCGACGATGATAGTGTCAAGACCATGTTAGAGTAAAACCCTTTTTTGACATCGGAGGTTGCGGAAAGCCTTCTTTCAAGTCAACAAATCATTTCGGGTCATTTTCGGAAACTAGGATTGGAGTGGAAATATTCGAGATGGGTGCCGAATAAGTTAAGTGAGCAGAATTTGAATGGTCGAGTCATTATATGCATATCTCTGCTTGCACGGAACAAAATCGATCCCTTCTTGGACCGTATGTTAATTGGGGATGAAAAGTGTATTACCTATGAAGACATCGTGAGAAAAAGGACACATTGTGAAACCGGAAAACATGCCCCCTTCACCTCTAAAGCGAAGTTGGACCTGAGTAATGAAGAAGGAAGAAATTCACATTCGTTTTATTTAAAAAAATATGACCTGTGTGCAAAAAAATTGCGCAATATTGTTCTATCTTTGTGGTAAATAAAAAAACTTATATGATTAAAACATTTGACTTTTGTATCGTGTTATAATTACGCAATTTTAGTATATAAAAATCCAGACTTGAATATTGCATTTCTTCAAACGACTAATCCTAACAGGTTTCCAAGATAGAAAAACGGAATTATTCATCATTAAATTATATTAAATACGATGTTTTCAGAATTAATTATTATAATAGGACCACTTTCGCCCTCTATTAGACACGGTTACAAATAATATTTGTTCAACTCAAGTACTTAACCTCAACTTCGCTTGTGACCACCCACTCTGAATTGCACTTTCACAACAGCACTTATTACACAATTAATTTCACAACTTGAATTGCCCGAAAATAATAAAAATCATCTTCCTAGAACAGGGGGCCATACGTTTTCAATACCGAAAGAAAATAATTGCAGTTCCTTGATCTGCGAAGCCCCTCTGTTACGAAACAATCATCTTCATGAGCGGTCGGGTCAAGTGGATCCTAATAAGATGTTAAAGCGAATGATAAACAAATTTTCTCATTCTTTTCGACATTTAATTGGTAGAATACGCATTGCCTTCAATACTTTTTTTCAAGAGGAAAGTCTGTTGGTTGTTGAGCGATCAGGCAACAGTGAGATGGTTGTGAAATGCGGATTGATGGAGTGGTGTTTGTGGTTGTGTAATTTATTGACACTTGCAAATTGTTGAGTTATTATTGGATTAAATTATTTATTTTGTTTCTTGTTTTTAAATAAATATTTCGTAATATTGTTTTTAAAAATCTTTAGAGATTTTAGAAAAAAATAATGCAGATTTATTTATGGATATTAAAAGTAATTACGATGCAAGTATTGTATGTAATATTTTACTTCTTATGTTAACACATTTGCTTCAGGGAATCCTTAATGCCTCTTTCTAAAAACTCATCTTGTCTTGTAAACCAGGTTTCTACAATAGAAGGATTGATAGCCTTCTTTAGAAGATAATTTACGATTTGTCAACCTATTTTTTTAGTTTAAGGAAGAAGTGATAATCGTAGAATTCAACTCAGGTGACTGAAGGAGGTGCTTAAGAAATTTAAACAAAACCAACTTGATCTCGTTCTGTAAGCTAGACCCCTACAGCTTCTATTACCTTGCCCTCAGACGAAAATTTTACGATTTTTCAGCCTCCTTTTAAGTTGACGTGGGTGATAATCATAAAGTCCCAGATGATGTGAATAAGGGAAGTTATTAATTAATTCGAATGCTATATCCACAAATTCTTTCCTTGGTGACACGTAGTTTTTGTATAAATGAATCGTCCTGTTAAAGCAAAGAACCTTAGGCAAATCTTCGTTTAACTTTTCCTTGCTTGTCTACTTGAGTGATCAATAATGTTGAATTAATGCGTAGAGTGGGGGCAACAGTTCCTGATTTGGCACTTTATGTTGTATACATTCATGTAGTGCAAATTAAAACAATGTTGGATATTAATATACAGCGTGTTTTAAAAAAATATACGTATTACGAAGTATTGTTTTGTCCAAATTATCGATCGCTGCGCCTCGTCTCGGCTATTGGAGAAACCAATACATCTAGTTTATCTAATAGCCGCTGGATGTCAGTTGTTTTCTGTTTTTCTTGGTAACTGTCATATATTTAAAATGGCTACTCCGCAGCAGAAATCATTTTGTGTTCTCGAGTTTGCGAAGTGCAATTCCGTGATTACAGTGCAAAGACGTTTCAGGTTGAACTATCAAATTGATCCTCCGAATGGGTCGAACATTCGCAGATGGTGTCGACAGTTTATAGACACATGATGTGTGTGTAAAGGAAAGAGTCCTGGCCGCATTCGTGTTTCTGAAGAAAATGTTGCACCAATTCAAACTGCTTTCCAACGTAATCCTTCAAAATCAACTCGTCATGCCAGTTAGTTGTTGGGATGCATAGTATTGCAAAGTGCAATTCTGTGACTACAGTGCAAAGACGTTTCAGGTTGAGCTAGCAAATTGATCCTCCAAATGGGTGGAACATTCGCAGATGGCATCGACAGTTTGTAGATACGGGATGTGTATGTGCATGATGCTATTGACAATGATAACACTTTCGCACAACGCATGGTGTTCAGTGATGAAGAGACTTTCCATGTCAGTAGTCTGGTCAACAAACGCAATGTTCGAATTTGTAGTCTACAGAACCCACATGCAGCCATTAAACATGTACGAGATTCGCCTAAAATCAATGTGTTTCGAGCGATATCCCGATCATCTACTTACGACCCATTCTTCTTTGATGGAAACACGGTTAACGGTCAGCAGTATCTCGCTATGTTACAAAACTGGTTGTTTCTGAGGCTGCGCGAAGACAACATCCCCTCACTGGAGTCACCAACTGCGTGAATATCTGAATAACACTCTACCGAACCGTTGGATTGGTCGTCAAGGAGCTGGCGACTTAGCATGTCTCAGCTGGGCTCCACGGTCACTGCATTTGACACCTGTGTGACTTCTTCCTGTGGGGTTTCGTTAAAGACAAACTTTATGTACCACCATTCCCACAGAACCTGGAAGAGTTGAAGAATCAGTGACGAAGATCATGCTTGCCCGAGTATGGGAGGAATTTGAGTATCGATGTGATATTGTTCGTGTCGTTGATGGAAGACATATTGGACATCTGTAATCTGAACTTGAGAAGTTCGTAAATATGTGTGTAAAGTTTCATATTCGTATGTCCTAAAGTTTAATAAATATATACATTCGGAATATGTATATTCTTTTTGAAACACCCTGTATAATAAATTTAAATTATTCGGCCCAGATATTAATTTCTTAAAACGGTGTAAAAATAGGAATATTTTTCCATTAAATTATTAGATATTAAAAGAACGTATTCAAACAAACTAATTTTAAAATAATTCACAGAAACGTTGCCAGAAACACGTCTGCACAGTGAAAAGCGCCTATTCCTTTGTCCCTCGTTACTTTTACATTCCAACCCCTACGACATTTAAAATCAGCTGACATTTTCTAACATACGTTCGTTACATTTAACTCAGACTCCGACCAAATGCATAACATCCGATGATATTCCTAGAAATACCATTCTAAACCTCGTTAACGAAGCGCTAATGTCCCAATGTACACAACAAACAGTGAAATGCATAAATCTCTCTTAATATTACGTGGAAACATGGCATAAATCTTACTGCCAAATAGCAGATGACACCCCCTTGTTATGGCTTTAACTTGAAGAGGTGGTTTTGTATAAAGTGCCATCGCAAAGTGTACTTACGCTTATACACATGACAAGCCCATGTGTGTGCATGTTTGAGTGAACAGTATTGTATAAATATGAATAAATGAACATCAGAGGATATTCGCCGAGTGGTTGGCGTATGTTGTGTGTACAAATTGGAGGCTCAGCAATGGATATTCCTGTCAGGTTCTAATTTAAGCATTAGTATGTCTGCTGTACAACTTATGTAATGCTAAATAGTGTACAATTAAGTGGTACGGCGACAAAACACGTTTTTTCTGCTATCGATTATATATTTTCTAATAAAGTGGCATACTGCACTTCACAGAGCAAATTATTCTTGTATGTATACCATTAAATACACTTATTAGATGTTATTATACATGATATTCCCATTAAACAATCGCTATTACAGATTTAAATTTTTATTTAGATATGTATGATAAAATCACGAGATTCTACTACTACCACAGCATAAACACAAGCAATAGTTTCACTTCGTTTTAGCACTTTCAATTCTTTGAAATAAAAAAGAAATTTCGCGCGGTATTATGCGCCGTATCGCGTGGTGGAATTCTTTAGAACTAATGTATATACAGTGAGATCTTTAAAATCTGCTCAGGACTGAATTCTTAAAAAATTTACGATACTGAAACTACTAATTGTATGACATAAATTAAGATATATCAAATGATGAAAGAAGATACAGTCCTTCAGAGAAATAAGTGGGATGGGAAAAGGAGTTAGATGGCGTCAGTATAAACACAAGGGGGTAATAAATACTATCAAGAAAAGTTATTTTAACATGGATCCAAAACAGCATTGAAAAGAAAATTAAGATAAATTTAAAATAAAATTACTTAATTTTTACGTGGGTTGTCTTTTAAGATTTGCATATAAAACTGGAATAAAACAGTAGATAGCTTTTAAAGACTTCATTGTTTTTCGACTTCATTGTTTTTCGAAGTATTTTCCACGAAGATTAATGCACTTTTTCATATGCTCGAATCAACTCTAGAAGCAGTTGTTCCACTCGTTTGTTGGTACAGTTAAAATTGCGTTTTGAAAGGCATCGACTGCTCCTTCTGACGACTGGAACCTTTGACTACGCAGTTCGTTCTCGATTTTCGGAAAGGTAAAGAAATTGTTGGGACTTAAGTCCGAACTGTACGGAGGATAGTCCAACAATTCGACATTTTGTTGGGTAAAAATTTAATTGTCTTGCGTGCTGTGTGTGAACTTCCATTGTCCTTGTTGAGGATGATCGTCGTTCGGGGTTGGTTTTTCGAAGCTTAGCGATGACTTGCGACAAACAAATAGTTGTATACCAATCAGCAATAACAGTTCTTTGATCTTATAGAAGAATTGTTGCTTCATGATCTGCTTTCGAGACAAATATCGCGACCACCTTTTTGGAGACACTTCGAGAACGGAGGACAGCTAAGCGTTTACTTTTTGGCTCGTATGAGTAAATCCAAGATTCATCACCACTGACAATGTTGTATACGTTTTTCGAGTTTCCACCAATGAAGCCATCCAGAGTTTTTTCACACCTAATCACCCTAGACGCTTTCTGTTCTTCGCTCAACAGATACGGTATCCCACGGGAAACTAATTTTTTCGCGCGCAATTTTTCATGCAAATTGTTTTGAATCGAAGTCTTTGAAATCCCCAATAATGCTTCAATACGACCATGTGTCACATGTTGATCTTCATCGACGATCTTGCGATGTTTTCCTGAGTGACTGCTGGTTTTGGTTAACCTTCTCTTGGATCGTTGTTAAAAGTAATCTGTCCACGTTTGAATTCTCCATAACAACGAGAAATTGTTGACTGAGGTGGTGCACCACTGCCAAAACAGAAATCAACTCTGCGAGGCATTCTTGTTGAGTTAATTGTCTTCGAAAATTAAAAAAAAACTATTACACTAAAATGTTCTTGGTTAAATTCCATTATACAACTAACTCGTTAACTTTGACAATTCGTTGTAGTTATAACACTTTACATATCGCACTGAAACATTGGGTTAACTAAAGATAGAGGTTAATTTTTAGTACTGACTGACCCACTATGCAAAACTTAAAAAACATCTCACGTACAACTATTATTTACGAAACCCTGAAGTAAATGAAGTTATAAAATAAGTGCGTTGTGTAAACGAATTATAAAACAATACGTTACACATAAAAGATAAATAAACAAATAAACATTGCACTAACTTTAAAATGATGTTGCTTTTTCTGCAATAATTTATTTAGCTTAGTTACCAAACTTCTTTTGTACGTACACTACCAGTCATATTTATTTGCCCAACCCAATTTTATTTGTTTCCTGAAATACGGTTTATCTTTCGAAAAATCTGTATTATAATTATTCAACAATATTATTAGTGGAAGTAATTCCATATGAATTTCTACGAAAATCTTAAATTGTTTATGATATATTGTAAAGGTGTCATAAATTGGAAAAATACCATAAATATTATATAGGCTAATCCCTACAGTATTAACAGTTTTACCTGCATTTCCAAAAGGTATTACCAATATTGTGTTATTGTACTAACTAATTACAATATCAGGATGTGTTATTCAAAAAGGAAAATAAATTTTATGTCAGTCATCGTTCATCTTTTGTTGCGAAAACAGTGAAATAGAGAGTTATTGTGAATATTTTAATGCAATGCCGAAGACGAAGGAATTATCTGTTGAAGTGCGTGCTATGATAATTGCTTATCATCGTACGGGTAAAAGTAATCGCGAAATTGCAAAAGAATTACGATTAAATCGCAGAACCGTTGATTATAACGTTAAAAAATTTGAAGAAAGTGGTATATTTTCCAACAAAAGAAGATCTGGACGACGCAAAGCGATGACATCTGCAGATAACCGGCATCTAATACGGATAAGTAGACGCGATAGACGAAAAACAGCACCAGAAATTGCTGCTGAAATGAATAGAGCCCGTGCTAAACCAATTAGTGTGTCCACGGTACAGAGAAGGTTAAGGTAAGCGGGTTTATACGGAAGACAAGATAAAACGGCTAAAGTGGGCTAAAGAACATAAGAATTGGACGATTGATCAGTGGAATAATGTGTTGTGGATAGACGAATCGAAGTTTGAACTTTTCGGTAGTAAAAGGCGAATATTCGTAAGAAGATCCGCAGGAGAAAAAGTACTGCCAGAATGTATTCCGCCTACAGTAAAACATGGAGGAGGTTCAGTAATGATTTGGGGGTGTTTTGGTGGAAGATCTGTAGGCGATCTCGTCAAAATTGAGGGAATCCTAAGAAAAGAAGGCTACAAGGAAATTTTAGAAAATAACGCTGTTCCTTCAGAACTAAGGATTCTTGGCGAAAACTTTGTATTTCAACAGGACAACGATCCGAAACACACTTCTAGATTGTGTGGCGATTACTTGCGTCAACTAGAAGAGCAAGGGCAAATCTCTATAATGGTATGGCCAGCTCAAAGTCCTGATCTGAACCCAATAGAGCTTCTTTGGGAAGAATTGGACCGAAAGGTTCGAGAACGTGCTCTATCATCCACCACTGTACTGTGGGAACAACTTCAAGAAGCCTGGGTACAAATTACAGAAGATACATTGCAAAAATTAATTGAAAGGATGCCGCAATTATCAAAAATAAAGGTGGGCACATTGATGAGAGCAAAATTTAATAATAATTAATGATAAAGTTTTTATATAAGAAAAATCTAACTATTTTATGTTTATTTTACACTATTGTATTGGTACAATAAATACATTTTCAGTATTAGTTTAATAATTTTGGATAAAACTAAGGGTGGGCAAATAAATATGACCGGTAGTGTAAAATAAATTACTTATAATCTTACTTAACGACTAACCCACGTAGAAATCTACTACGTCCTTGATATTTAAAAAAAAAGTTCATTTCAATATACGAATGTAGTGTATTTTATAATACCTACAAGTATACATAATGTGCGCGTATGTACATGTACCAATAGTGCCTGTATTTATTCACAATCAAAACAGTTCCTCTAATAGTACAAAGAACCAGTGAATATTTACTTATCAGTTAGGATCTGGCATCGGTCGATTCATTTTTTTGTTATTCATTTAGTCTTGATGTGTCTGTGTCCATGGCACCGGAATCGTTTAACCTTCACTGCCAATAATTACTTTAATAATAAATAACTTATTCCCGGTCGGAGACCACAATAACGCTTTTGTTATCTGACTAGAAGTTGGAGAACAATAATTAGTTGTTCTAAATGAGTGAATAAACACAACAGAGCCCGTGATGTTTAACTTAACTAGACATAAATGACGCTAAAATCGAATTGGCTATAAAAAACATGCAAAAAATACCCCTCTGTACACCTTGCTGTGAGCTTTTGTCTATTCAACTTGTTTGTTTAGTACAAGTACGTGGATTTAGTTTAGATTTTATTAAATTCTGTGACCAACCGTCACGTTTTCTTAGTTTAGTTAGAACTTGATTCATTTTTGGCATATATTAGAGATTCTCAATGCCCCCCTAGAGGGCGCGAAATAACGACAAGGTACAACAAAAAGCCAAAAAATTAAGAAAAGTTAATTATTTAAATCAAAATAGGAATTGCACAAAATACAATGTTAGCCTTCTTAAAAATCTACTGGTTTAAAAACCGTATTGTATATTATTTCAAATAAATACTGGAAGAATCTCCTTGTTTAAGCTATAAAAAAAATTTTGCTGTCGGCACTAATGTCCCCTAATAGTCATACAGAGTCTTGAAGACATCTGTCAACCAGTTTGTTGATAAATTGTACAGGGTGTTTCAAAAAGAATATACGTATTTCGAATGCATATATTTATTAAACTATAAGACATACAAATATGAAACTGTACACACACATTTACGAACCTCTCAAGTTCAGATTACAGATGTTCAATATGTCCTCCATCAGCGACACGAACAATATCACATCGATACTCAAATTCCTCCCATACTCGGGCATGCATGTCCTTCGTCACTGATGTTATGGCAGTACTGATCTGGTTCTTCAACTCTTCCAGGTTCTGTGGGAGTGGTGGTACATAAACGTTGTCTATAACGAAACCCCACGGGAAGAAGTCACAGGGTGTCAAATCTGGTGACCGTGGAGCCCAGCTGAGACATGCTAAGTCGTCAGCTCCTTGATGACCAATTCAACGTTTCGGTAGAGTTTCATTCAGATATTCACGCACTTGGCGACTCCAATGAGGGGGTGCCCCGTCTTGTTGAAAAATGAAATTTTCTTCGTGCAGCCTCGAAAACAACCAGTTTTGTAACATAGCGAGATACTGTTGACCGTTAACTATATAATTATAGTGTCTACAACACCATAGTGGGACTGCATCCTTACTTAGAAACTCTAAATCTTTATTTCGCCGCTTCCTAGAAACTTTCTAAGTCTTTAGTTCAAGCTGGATTTATCCTCATTTTATTTTGCAGACTTTCTGATTTATTTGTTTTCATTCCTTTCTATCCTTTGCATTATCTTGTCTTCTACTACATCTTCCAATTATTTTGAACCAAGTCAACCCCTTGCTCTTGTCCTTTCACCAGTTTTACTAATAGTAACTTAACATAGACTCTTCTTTCACTCTCCGCACATGCTTCAATCATTTGGCAACTGTTCGATGATCTCCTCAAAAAACTTTTTGTTTTTTGAACTGAAATAAGTCTCGATATCCTTTTTTAAGGCCTCTTTTGTAGTGAAGTTTTGTCCACCAAGCCACAGAGGAGGTGCTAATCACACGGTGCAATATCAGGAGAGTACGCTGGATGTGGCATAAGCTCCCAACTGAGCTCCCGAAGTTTGCTTAGCATTGCTCTTGCAGTGTGTGGTCGCGCGTTGTCGTGGTGGAGTAAAACTTTACGTCTATTCACCAAGGACGGCCGGTTGTTTAAAAGTGCTGCATTGAGATTAGTCAATAGTTGGCAGTAGTATTCTGCTGTAATGGTCTGGTTCGGCTCCAACAGTTCAAAATAGACGATACTTGACATATCCCACCAAATTGACAGCAGAATCTTTCTTAGGTAAAGGCTAGCTCTTTCTCCAGCTTCTGACCATTGCCGTTTTCGAATTGGGTTATTGTAAAGAACACATTTTTCATCGTCAGTAACAACGCAATTTAAAAAAAGGTACATTTTCATAACCCTGTAGAATCTGGGAACACACATTCCTGACATAGCCCTCTGCTGCAAGTTTGCTACTGACAATTTGTGAGGTACCCATTTCCCTAGTTTTGAAACCTTGCCTAGGTCCTTCAGATGTCTGTAAACAGTTCCATAAGTTGAATTTAACCTTGTAGCCAGCAAATCCACGCTTAAACTTGGTTCTGATTCCACTAGTTCCTGCAAGGACTCCCCATCAAATTGAACTGGACGTCTAGATCGAAGTGCATCCTCAGCTTCCAAATTTCCATCTCGGAACTTGGAAAACCACTTTTGAACAGTCCTTACACTTATTGTGTTCTCTCCAAGCACCGCGTTTATTTTTGCAGCAGTAACTGCTGCTTTTTTTCCATTTTAAACAAAAAGTACAAAATATGCCTCTTGTATTCGTTTGATGATTGCATTTTTGTTCGTCCCAGAAACTACATCTTTGTCAGTTTGCTACTGACGATTTGTGAGGCACCCATTTCCCTAGTTTTGAAACCTTGCCTAGGTCCTTCAGATGTCTGTAAACAGTTCCATGAGTTGAATTTAACCTTGCAGCCAGCAAATCAACGCTTAAACTTAGTTCTGATTCCACTAGTTCCTGCAAGGACTCCCCATCAAATTGAACTGGACGTCTAGATCGAAGTGCATCCTCAGCTTCCAAATTTCCATCTCGGAACTTGGAAAACCACTTTTAAGCAGTCCTTGTGTTCTCTCCATGCACCGCGTTTATTTTTGCAGCAGTAACTGCTGCTTTTTTTCCATTTTTAACAAAAAATACAAAATATGCCTCTTGTATTCGTTTGATGATTGCATTTTTGTTCGTCCCAGAAACTACATCTTTGTCAGTTTGCTACTGACGATTTGTGAGGCACGCATTTCCCTAGTTTTGAAACCTTGCCTAGGTCCTTCAGATGTCTGTAAACAGTTCCATGAGTTGAATTTAACATTGCAGCCAGCAAATCCACGCTTAAATTTTGGTTCTGATTCCACTAGTTCCTGCAAGGACTTCCCATGAAATTGAACTGGACGTCTAGATCGAAGTGCATCCTCAGCTTCCAAATTTCCATCTCGGAACTTGGAAAACCACTTTTGAGCTGTCCTTACACTTATTGCGTTCTCTCCATGCACCGCGTTTATTTTTGCAGCAGTAACTGCTGCTTTTTTCCATTTTAAACAAAAAATACAAAATATGCCTCTTGTATTCGTTTGATGATTGCATTTTTGTTCGTCCCAGAAACTACATCTTTGTCAGTTTGCTACTGACGATTTGTGAGGCACCCGTTTCCCTAGCTTTGAAACCTTGCCTAGGTCCTTCAGGTGTCTGTAAACAGTTTCATGAGTTGAATTTAACCTTGCAGCCAGCAAATCCACGCTTAAATTTTGGTTCTGATTTCACTAGTTCCTGCAAGGACTCCCCATGAAATTGAACTGGACGTCTAGATCGAAGTGCATCCTCAGCTTCCAAATTTCCATCTCGGAACTTGGAAAACCACTTTTGAGCTGTCCTTACACTTAATGTGTTCTCTCCATGCACCGCGTTTATTTTTGCAGCAGTAACTGCTGCTTTTTTTCCATTTTAAACAAAAAGTACAAAATATGCCTCTTGTATTCGTTTGATAATTGCATTTTTGTTCGTCACAGAAACTACATCTTTGCCGTACTTAAGACATTTCGCTTGTGATACTTCTGAAACAAAAACGAAAAAACACGCGATAAACCAACAGTTATCAGAATGACAGGGGTTTTCTTTGCCACAGTAGCGAAAAAAGCGCACGAACTTATGGACTTACCTGATACTTTTTATTGTTATTGTTATTGTTATTAAATAAATTATTTTATAAGAATGATTCGCCTTTTTTTAATGGATAATATTTCAAAGAAATATTAGTTTCAGACTTGTTAATGCTAACTCAGAATGTTAAGCAGTTATTTCAATAACTCATCTACTGTAGACAAGATGATGACCAACACTTTGCAAACATTTTTGTAGACGATTCCATTGTCCCCTAAGGTATTTTATCTTACTACCTCCTTCTATAAGAATCGTCATTACCGATCAATCATATTTAAAGCAAAAAATACATACTATTCAAAGGAAATGTCTGAAATTCTTCACACGGACAAAAACTACACAATAATACGCAAATAGAAAATCGAAGTACCGCATAATGTAAATACGTCGTCGTATTCGGGCTCTCTTTCGAAAACCACGGCCAAATCTCCGCGTCACAGAAAAGACAGGACCCAAGTAAAGAAAGAAAAGAAAAAAAAATAAATAACTAATAAAAGAAGTAAAAAAAGCACACTCCACATGCAGGGACACTAAAATTTCTACATTACCGACCGAGTGGGACCACAAACCGCCCTCCCGCTGTTAGGATATAAAAACACACCGTCTCCTATACACAAAGCATTCACATAAATATCTAAAATTGATTTAATAGTAATTTCATAGACACATATGTGTCCTCTGCGGGTTTATAAAAATGTTATTTGTGGAATTCCATCGATGGCGATAGTACCTAAGACTGTCCTTTAATATTAACTACGATGTTGGTGATTAAGTTATTACTGTTTTGTTTCAAAAAAAGGAGAAACTTTAATTTAAATCGGTAACGTTTGAATTTTGATATGGTACCAACTTTAATAAATACAATATTTGGACTTACGTATCATGGGAAGTGTACAGAATTTAATAGTAATGGCCTACATAACAAGAAAATATAATCTAGTAAGCGCCTGATTGATGTGTGCGTCTATATTGGGCAACAAATGAGCTCTATAATCTAAATATTAAGCAGTAAAGTAAAACAGGTTGTTTGATAAATGCATAATCACTTAAGGTTGATATACAACCCCTTTCCACATAAATTTTCGTATTCTATATACGTATTTCGACAACTAAGTTGTCATGATCAGCAGATTATTAAACAGTGTCGCACCTGGAAACCACGGGCCAAAACCCGCACGAAACAAATTCCGTACACGATCTGTACTGTCAAAAGCTAAACCGCACACCATTATTAGATTAATACAGTTGATACAAAAAGGAAGAAAGAAATAAAAAATTATAATAACAATAATAAACTAAAGTAAAATAAAAGAAAACTACTGCAAAGCATTCTAAAATAAAGACAAAATTTATACATTGCAAAGCGAGTAAAATGGCAACAAATGGCCTTCTTGAATGAATCAAACTCAAATAGTTAACGTCGATAGACATTTTATTAAAGTTGTGTGTATACACATTACGTATAATGGTTAACTTAATAAGCATTTTGGTTCGTGAAAATGCAAGGTAGAATGTGTCAGAAGCACGAGATAGAAATTGTGGTACAAAAAAAATGAATATGCTCAAAATATGAGAGGAATCAATATTATTGTAAAGAAGATTATACAAAAAACTTAAACTAATATGGCCAAAGTTACAAGCATCAAAATATACAGTCAAATCTTTTATATACCCAGTGCGTGTTAAAAGAGTGATATTAAGTTCATAATTGTAGTGAAGCGTATTAGATCACTTATTTCTTTACTAAATAGCATTATCTTCTATAAATCTGCCTGCTTTTTTAAAATTTCTAACAATCAAATCGCTCAACATTCTTTCAAAACGTAGCTCGTACGGCGTAGAGTAAAGTTAAACTTACAAAAATATACTAGCAGTATCTGCGTCAACCTTCTTTAAAACATTTTGCATCTTGTATACTTGCTTCAGTTTGCTTCTTGCTATTTCCTCCAGTTCCATATTGTTTAAACCTCTCTTTACAGCTTCGCAGTATTCGGTATTTCATTTTTTAACATTATTGAGTTTTTTTCGAATAATTTTCCCATATCATTTCTCCATTTGTCTTCTTGCTTCTACCAATCTATCTTCTAAGAAATTCAAATTACGCATCATTTAACGGGTCTTCCAATAAGAAGCTTCATTTTGATATGTAAAAAAAACCGAGTATTTTTTAAGCGAAATCATCGGATGTTTATTTAATTGTACAGAGGAGGGTATGTCATTAATAACGGAAAACAATATCAGCCAAATGGTCGTCACACCTACGCTTGCAGGACCATATATTCTTTTCATGAAATTGTTCGTTACTTGTGTGGCACGTAGCGCCGTCATGTTGAAAATAAACGTCGTCCACATCAATATCTTCCAATTCCGGCCCTACGAAACCATTAATCATCGTTTGATAGCGCAATCCATTCACCGTAATAGTTGCTTGAGCCTCATTTTCGAAAAAGTAAGGCCCAGCGACCCCGCCAGACCAAAAACTGCAACAAACAGTCACACGTTGTGGATGGAGAGGCTGTTCAATAATAATTCTTGGGTTTTCCGTGCCCCAAATGCGACAATTCTACTTATTAACGTAGTCTCCGAGGTGAAAATGGGCCTCATCACTCAAGATGATTTTTCGATGAAATTTCGGATAAGTTTGATGCATTTCAAGGACCCAATCAGCAAAGATACGACGTTGTTGATGATCGGTAGGCGTGAGTTCTTGTGTTAACTGAACTTTAAAAGCTTTGTGACGTAAGTCTTTATGCAACATAAGGTATAATGACGTTTGTGGAATGCCCAATTCCAAAGACCGATTAGAAATGGACAAACCTGGGTTTTCCTCAACACTATGGGCTACAACAGCAATATTCTCAGTTGTTCTTGAGCGACGTGCACGAATTCGATTCTTCGCATCACTAACTTGTCCCAACAGTTAAAATTTGCCACCAGTTTCAAATTTATTGGCCTTGAAGGTGCTTCATGACAACTCAAAAATGCTTTAGTTTTGCGAACTGTGACCGCGAAATTTTCACCATTTTTGTAGTGAATTTTAAAAATTTCAATGCATTGTTGAAGCGTATATCGTTCCATATTTATTAATGGCGTAGTTTTTACTTGTCATCTTTCAAGTAGTTACAGGTTGAGTCATGACCACAGTTAAAATGGCGGGCTATTGAAAATGAAATGTCTTATTGGAACACCTTTTACTTCATGATAATTTTTGCAATTATACTGTCATTTTTTATCTATCTAACATGAGCAAGTATTGTAGGCTATGTTATTTCCTTGTTTTAATGCTGCATCGTCTAGTCAGCGTTTTTGAAAATTCTTGCCTTTTCTAGTTATTTGTCCCAAGTATCCGTACCCAGTCATTTACAAATTCTTCTTTATACACAAATCTATCTTCAGATTCCATTTTGTTTATTCTAGCATACGATTTCTGTTGCTACAAAAACAGTAATGATCTATGTAAATGTTTGTAAATTTAAACTCATTTAGTAACTGTTTTAAAACGTGTTAATTTCGTAAAATTGAACTGGCATTAATTTGGTCGCTATTCCCAAATAAATCACTTTAACATATTCAAAACTACACACGTTAATTAAGCCTACGAAAACTAAGGAAGAAAAAAAAACGTATCGAAAAAAATGAACACGAATTAATTGTATAAAAATTCCGATAGATGGCCGGCAATATATATATTTTTTAATAGAAACAAAAAACGCACTCTCCGAAGCGTGTACATGGACACAATGAAAAGAAACTTCGCCTTCTACCGTGTTTAACCCACTCAATTTATAATGTAATTACATCATTGAGATATATAGAGATTGCTAAGAATGTGACAGTAGGATATTAATATTCGACCAGTTTAAAAAAGGATGGACATGACACCAAAGTCGCTACTCTAACGGTGTATGCCAAAAGCAAAATATTCATGAGATGAGTCAATTAATTATCTAATCCTTTTTTCTTCTTCCATCTACGTCTTGTTCTCTCATTTCTTTGCATTTCTCAAGTTTATTTCTGGCTTTCGATGTTAGATATTTCTTCACCATTCTCTGACGAGATACACTCTAGTCTAATGAAAATGGATTATCTTGAAGAATTGTTGGAGATCGTTAGTTATTCAAAAGAAAAGTTTTGCTCGCTTATTTATGGTCTCGCAAAAACTAAACATGGATAAGGAGTCGTTTAATAAACTTTTATATAATTTTCCACTATTTTCTTTAATTGCATATACGTCAGGGGCTCTTAAGGGTCATATAACTTTAATTGGTAGGTCAAACAGAGATGGCTCAAGAAACATACTACTGTGGGCAAAAAATAGTAAGACTTTGTTCATAATTTTTAAATTCTTAATTTATTCTTCCAAATCTATTTCGTCCCCCTCAAAGTAATCCCCCCTGGCCCCAATACACTTGTGCCAACGTTTCTTCCAATTCTCGAAACAGTTGTTAAAGTCAATTTCAGGAATAGCCTTCAATGCGCGTAGCGATTAACGTTTAATGTCTTCAATTGACTGAAAACGGTTTCCCGGGAGCGGTCGTTTGAGTTTGCTGAATAGCCAGAAGTCACGCGGAGCTAAATCAGGTGAATACGGTGGATGCGGCACGATATTGGTTGAAAATTTGGCGAAAAACTCACGAAGAATTAATGCAGTATGCGACGGTGCATTATCGTGGTGCAAAAACTAAGAGTTGTCGGCCCATAATTCTGGCCCCTTTTTACGAATAGCATTGCGCAAACGAAGCATAACACTCAAATAGTATTCTTTGTTGACAGTTTGGCCGGTCGGAAGGAATTCGGAGTGCACCACACCTCGATAATCGAAGAAAAATGTCAACATAACCTTGATTTTTGACTTGCTTTGACGTAGTTTTTTGGGCTTCGGCTCACCTTTGATACGATATTCGTCTGTTTCCGGGTCATAAGCGTAGATCCAAGTCTCACTTCCAGTTATGATGCCTTTCATTTTATCTTGATAGTCGGAAAGCATTGTTTCACAGACGTCAACGCGACGCTGTTTTTCGAAAAAATTGAGTGATTTTGGAACGAATCGTGCTTTCACTTTTCTTAGGCCCAAATGATCTTTCAAAATGGTCGTCGATTCTCAAGCACCAATTCCTTGATTCTATTGACGTGTTGATCATCAATTGATGATGATGGCCGTCCTGGACGTGGTTCGTCATCAACGCGTTCTCGACCCTCTTTGAATAAACTAAGGCTCACAAAGTGAAGATGCTAAAACAAGGTAATGTAAGACGTGAAAAAAATTCAGAAGCTAAAGAATAGATGCCAAGAATATGCTGATGTTGAAAAGAAAACTTTAGAAGCTGGAGATTCAAATGGTATTATTACAAGAGGCTAAAACTCGGAAACTGAAGATGCGAAGACAAGGTGATATAAGACATGAAAAGAAATCTAGTAGCTAAAGAATATACGCAAAGAATTTGTTAACATGAAGAAAAAACTTTTAGAAAAGTTCGAATGTTTATCACAACTAGAAATGCTTTCGGATTCTTTACAAAATAAAAGGGAATTCCAAAAATTAACTTGGAGCAAACGTAAATAAGATGATTGCACTTCAATGTCAATTATTTGCAAGTCGTCAAAACTATTAACATGACCAAAAACTATTGGATAATATTCCTCTTCTCAGATTGATCAATTGGCAAGATAATTTCAGACGTTGGGAAAACCAAATACTAAAGGACACAGACTTTTAAAAACAGCACGGCTACGAACAGTTTCAATAGACTCAGAAACCGCGGTTTTCAAAATTCTACATGGGAACCTAGGAATGTCGCTGCAGATGAGATAACGGTTTATCTTTTATGATTCTGAACGGAAACAAGAGTTGATGCAATGGCGAAGGTTCAGTTTAAGATCACTTCTTCTACACACAAAATAATGGCACATTTGAAGGAATTTACTATCTTCGTGGTCTAGTCTACATTCCCGAATGTAGATGTAGATGTAGAATGAGATCGCGGGCTTGAGTTCCGCACGGAGAACCGAAATTTTTTCCAAAAATTTCTGCATTATATGTACGGTGGAAAAGTGGTTAAAAATAGAATTTTTCAATGTCAATTATTATTTTGGGACTGCCCGTAAACTTTGATAATTTATTACGTGCAAAAAGATACAGTACAAGAGAACACTATCCAAGTTTAATGAACTACCTCAGAGATTTTATTAACGAAAAATAAATTGAGAAATTGATACAATATTGCCCTCAGAAGTTACTCGTGCTATATGAGGTATTGAAGGAATTTAATATTTACTTTATAGGCCATTTAGGGTCGATAAAATTTAGACATTTTGAAGCTTTGAATACGAGGATAGTTTGATAAGTAGTGAGACACACACAGGTGGCGCTCTAATTGGTAAAGCAAATGCACTGTAATTTAGGTTGCCTATTTACATGTTTACATTCCGATATTTAGATAGATCGGTTGATTAGTTTATTTTTAACAGCTGATCGAAAAAGAAGCAACACGTCGTTTTGTTAAAATGGAAAAAGCAGAGTATCGTGCGGTGATTAAATACTTCGTAATTAAGGGTAGGAAAGCTACCGAAATAAAAATGAGCTACGGGAAACATTAGGTGAATCTGCTCCATCATCCGCCACAATAAGTAGATGGGTAATTAAATTTAAACGTGGTAGAACAAGCTGTGTTGATGAAGTGCGCTCTGGAGCATCCAAAATCGTGACTTCTAAGGAAATGATTATAAAAATCCATAATATTATTACGCAAGATCGACGGCTCAAAGTGAGAGAGATAGCAGACGTGGTAAACATTTCAACAGAACGCGTACACCACATTTTAACGAAGGAATTGGGCCTCTCCAAGCTTTCGGCAGGATGGGTGCTGCGATTGCTTACGACTGATCAAAAGTTCACTCGTTTGCGCATTTTCAATGAGTGTTTGGACCTTTATAAGCGGAATCCAGTTGATTTTTGTAGGCGATTTGTTACTTTTGATGAAACTTGGGTACACTACGGTACACCTGAAACTAAACAACAGTCGAAACAATGGTTAGAGCGTGGCTCTGCACCTCCAAAGAAAGCGAAAACAACTTTATCGGCTAACAAGGTGATGGCATCAATTTTTTGGGATTCAAAGGGCATTTTGCTCATTGATTACCTTCAGAAAGGCGCCACAATAAACGAACAATATTATGCAGAGCTTTTACAAAAATTAAATGTTGAGATTCGTGCTAAGCTCCAGTAATGGCAAAGAAAAAGATTCTGTTTCACCAAGACAACGCTCCCTCACATACCAGCACAGTTGCGATGTCCAAAATCCACGGGTTGCATTTCCAATTAGTATCGCATGCGCCTTATTCGCCGGATCTAGCCCCTTCTGACTGCCACCTTTTTCCAAAATTGAAAACGGCACTAGATGGAAAAAAATTTTCATCTAACGACGAGCTTATCATCTTCGTAAATGAATAATTTGAAATCCTTCCGGAATCGCATTTTATAGATGGCATAAGGGCATTGGAGCACCGTTGGAATAAATGTGTTGCTCTTTTAGGAGAATATATTGAAAAACAAAAATTATTTTATATTTAAAAAATTCTTTTTTTTTCCATTCTCACTACTTGTCAAAATACCCTCGTAGTTCTTATTTTTTTAAGGGTTAGAAGGTAAAACGTTGGAATAAATGTGCAGAGCTGTAAGGAGAATGTGTAGGAAAATAATGTATTGCTTTTGAAATTTACCGATTTACCCTCGTATATAGAAAAATAGTGGTGTTCCACAAGGATATGTATTTAGTCCAGTATTATTTATTATTTATACAAATGCTAATACGAAGTCGCACCATTTTTTAAATTATTTTAGCGACCATAATTATTCTTAGCACTTCTTGTTACCTCCGATTATGAGTTATTTGTTTGTTGACCATTTGTACCTGACGCCGTTCTCCGCACATACTCCCTTTCATTTATTCCGACACAATACATCGATTCTTCCACTTCGTGTTCTTTTTCGTCGTCGCCGCCCGGCGAAATCACCAAATATAAATCACATTTTAATAGGGAATATCGTTATATGCGAAATGACATTACCAAGGTACAATTTTCAACTGACAGGTCGTGTGATTTATGTGTGAATGGACCATTAAACCACATGGTTAAGTGCATCATGAGTCGTCACCTTTTCGTTGTTTATTTTTGTTTTTTTCTGTTCTTATAAATATATACATAACCGATGACTAGGTCGTGCCGACTCGTTGTGCTTGATCTGAAGAGAACACAGGAGTTTTTACGCGTCGCTTTCATAGTCAATTGTCGGATAATGAAAACGGTGCGAAACATGTGATTATCCGATGTTATGAGATGGTTTATAAGAAGGAATTCTATCGCAAACAGTGGCGTAACGTAATATATTGCCGTGATATTGCTCTATAAGGTGTACAGAATTATAATTTTAAAATTTTCGGAAACTTCTTTTATGCTATAGTTTCAATATTAATTCGGAACGTAGCAGACACCTCTCCTAAGTTTGTAACTTCGATATTTATTGACATATTGTATTATTTGGGGTTTGTTAATTGTTCAATATTTTAAAAAGATAATTCCCTAACATTTTGACATCCTTGTATCCCTTTATCTATATTTTGCTTTATGTTGTTGGTATGATACATTTATACTTAAAAATACTATGTTTAAAGATTATCGTGTTGTTTTTATTTTAATGTTTTGGAGTGGTATATTTGAAATTTATATAATATTGTCTCTTTATCAATGAAATCCCTCATCTTGATTTCTTACTCAACAAATTGTACTTATGAGAAAATTTATATTGTTTGAACTTGGTGAAACAGTTAATACTGATCACTACCGCCAACAAGTTATCAATTTGAACCATGCATTGATAGAAAAACGTTCAGAATGAGCTCGAAGATACGGTTACAGCACGATAACCCACCATCTCATACAGCAAAACCGGTCAAGGAAGCGTTGAAAGTACTTGGATTGGATATAATATCGAACCTGCCGTACTTTCCAGACCTTGCCCGATCCGACGATCACTTCGCCAACTTCGAAGATGTTAGAAAATGGCTCGATGAATAGTTTTGCTCAAAGGGTAGACAGTTTTTTTGGGATGGCATCCATAAATTGCTTGAAAGACGGACAAGATGTGTAGAATAAAATAGCCCATACTTTGAATAAATAAATTTTTTCATTTTCTTGAAAATTATGTAGTTTCTTTTTAAGAAAAAAACAGTAATGACTTTTCGGTACACCTGATTTGATGACCTAATTTCCTCTACACTCGATACACCTCTCCATCCTTCGAAACCAATCTTTAAACCAGTTCTGCCAAGTTTCACTAGGGAGTAAAGCACACTCGTTGCCCAACCCCGCAGAAGGTCTCGCGGGAACAGTGCACAGTTGCAAGGAGCAAGATCTGGACTGTAGGGAAGGTGCTCGAGAAGTTTCGATCCTGTCGTGGTCAAATATTCGGTGCAGGCTTTGGCGCGGTGAGCTGGAACATTATCGAGATGGAGAAACCAGGTGTCCATTCTTGACTTTGGCCGCAGGTTCTTCATAGCTCCAATGACTTTAGGCAGACAATGTTCAGTACACTACTTAGCTGTGACTGTCTTCTGTGTATTCAAAACGACGCGTTCCACAATTCCACTCTATTTGAAAAATACAGCTATCATTTTCTTCTTTACAGATCGGGATTTTCTGACAACTACGGGTGTGTCCTCATCAGCAAAGACCCAAACTTTGTTTTGAGCTTCGGTCAGCACATCATAATAGTACAGCTAAGTCTCGTCACCTGTCACGATGTTGTTCACAAAGTGAGATTGTCCCTTACTAAACTTTTTTAGCATCTCCCGGCACCAACTTACACGTCGTGTCAACTTCTCTTCAGTCAGTCGATGCGGCACCCAGAGAGAACAAAGTTTCATCACGTGCAAATGATCATGCAGAATCGAACGAATTGCTGGTGCATTTAGGCTCGAAGTACCCTCTATCTGTTAGTAGGTCACTCGCTTGTCCTCGCCAAGGATTCTCCTCACAGTAGTAACGTTTTCCTCCGTAACTAACGTTCGTGAAATTCCCGGCCGCTCAGCATCCTCCACAGTTAAATTTCCCTTTTGGAATTCTCTATACCACCTGAATATCGTTGTGCGATGTGGACAAGTATCACCTGGTGCAAGAGTAATTTCTTCGAAGCACTGGTCTATGTTTAAACCACGCACGAAATTATAACGCAACACTGCCCTTATCTCATTTCATGACCGCGATGGCATCGCAAGCACTTTACACTCTCACTCCTAATGAATAACTGAGCCCATCGACATTGTGCGGCGGCCGCTATGCACGTATGAACATGTCTCAACATGCAGCAACTAGCAGCTTTCTACGATTCATTGTTGCGTCATACTGCAAAACTTTCCTGGCACCCTTTGTACAACGCACTACCACCAGTTTATAAATTTACAATATTTAACTGGAAAAAATGTATCTACTCATAAATATTAATACATATGTTTTGAAAAGTATTATATAAAAAAATCCATCAAGTACAAACGTGTATTTATAAAATTATATAAAATCGATGTATAATAGGTTAAAAGAAAAAAATAAGCAATTGCATAGCAATTCAAAAACCGCTGAAAGCCCCCTCTAAACGTCGTTAATATAAACCAAGTATTTAATTATTCCTACTGGCTGAAAAACCCAAACACAAGATAATAAAATTTATAATCTACGTGCTTATTTAAACTGATTATACACAGGGTAAAGTGCTTTTCTAATGATCGACGCCGCGTATAAACGCGTACACTCAACAACGACACAAGTTTCCCTTACGCTAATTGCATCGATTTTGTATTTAAAAATATATTTAGAACACAGGCAGTATATTGGTGCTAAAGTACGCCACTGTGGGACACCTGATCAAGCTGTCCGTGTATCGCTGCAAAAAGATCACTTTTTCCTCCATTAATCGGCCTCAAAACTGTACACAGCAATCACTAAACGATTTTCTTGTAATTCAGAAGTCCTCGTTACTTTATAAGTGGTTTAAAAAAACCGCGTTGCATAATTTATCGAAGGCTAATTACGCGTGCACTTAGAATCGAGGCACGCTTGATTTACAACGAAAATGACATCTCTTGGATTTACAAGTAATTCATAATTAGTTATTTCAGTTACGTCGCTCTCTATATAATTATTTTATGTAATAATTACAAGAATATGTAGTCGCGTATGTAATCTGCATGCATCGCAAATGTTTGTTAAAGTTATTCTCACTTTAAATTCTAGATTTTATTTGTTGCGTCTTATGTACATAAACATTTACGATTCTGACGATGAGTTTAACTTCGAAAAGTATGCGGAACATGTATACACGGTGTGCCATAAACGTAGTTCAATATTGGAGTGTCATATACTGGATAGCTTTTATCCTTTTGTGGTTTATAAAGATGGCGTATTTACTGACAGTTCTGCTAATTTATTATAAATAAGAGATGAACATAAATCACGGGTATCTGTCTCGTTCTTCGAACGTATAATTGGATTTGTCAATAATAAAGGTCGATCCATAAAGCAGGATGATTCGTTAGAAGAGAATAGAGTGTTGGTATGCTCTCTTTCACTTGCTTATGTCACATTGCGTAAGAAATAATTTGTTTGGCTCGATATTATGGCACTTTCGTTTGTTTATGTTTGTGTTAGAAGTTGTCGAAATAATATATAATGTTTCTATTAGATTGTTACATGCTTCCTTATGCGAGTAGATATAGATAATGAGTTCAACTTGATTATGCCTCAGAAACATAAGCGGATACTGGCGTATTACGCTTAGCTCGAATAAGTAATACATACGAACATATGCGTACGCATTAAAATTTAATGAAGTATGGAGGGTTAGGCAAATGTATGAATCCATTTGCACTTTATACGAGGGTGGTCCCAGAAGTACACGACTCAGCAAAGAAAATACAAAAATTTTGGAAAGAAATATATTTATTTTTCAACATAATCTCCTTTGAACTCTATACACCTTTCGTTGTTCAATGTTCAATAAGTTCCATATCCTTTTTATAAAAAAGCCGGCATCACTTCTTCATCGTTGGAAAATCTTTGACCACTGAACCATTTTTTCAAGTTTGGGAACACAAAATAATCCGAGGTGGCCATATCTGGTGAATAGGGTGCATGAGGTAGCAATTCAAACTTTAATTCATGAATTTTGGCTATTTCAATAACAGGTTTGTGAGCTGGTGCATTGTCTTGAAACAATATTTTCTTCTTAGACAAATGCGGTCGATTTTGTTTGATTTCTTCGCTCAAACGTTGCAATAAGTTCACATAATACTCGCCGTTGATAGTTTTTCCATTTCAAAGACAGTCGATGAAAATTATTCCAAGCGCATCACAAAAAATCGATGCCATGACCTTGCCTGCAGATGAAACGGTCTTCGCCCTCTTTGGACCCCGTTCTTCCTTTTGAGTCCATCGCTTTGATAGTTCTTTTGTCTCGGGTGTGAAGTAATGGACCCATGTTTCATCCATGGTTATGAAACTGCGCAAAAATTCTGCATTGTTGCCGTGAAACTTCGCTAAACACTCAATTAAAACATCTTCTCGACACTGTTTTTGCTCGTGTGTGAGCAAACGCGGCACCCATCTTGCACACAGCTTTCTCATGTCCAAATTTTCAAATAATATGCGATGTACCGTACTTTTTGAAATGCCTACTATGTCTGCTAACTGGCGCACTTTCAGTCAACGATCATCCAGTAACGCTTTGTGAATTTTCTTCACCATTTCTGGAGTCGTCACCACATTTGGTCGATCACTACGATGCTCGTCTTGGCAGCTCCTACGGCCTTGTTTAAACTCTGCTACCCAATATTTCACTGTTGTAAACGAAGGAGCAAACTCACCCAGAGTAGAATCCAATTCAGCTTTTATATCGGTTAGGCTCAGGCCTTTCAAATAAAAGTATTGTATTACGTAACGATGACCAATTTTCTCCATTTTTATAAATTCACTGAAAACGTTCACTATTGATGGCAAATTATGCGTTGAAGGTAAAGTTGAAAAACAAAGAAAGGAAAGCGCCACAGAAAATAACATAGAAACAGTTTATTACACGTTTTACAGAAAATAAAGTCTATTAGCGCAAAACGAATAAATAATATTCGATCAAAAAGACCGGGTCTAACCAACAGATGGCGCCAGTAAGCATATATCCATGCAATTTTTGGATTGTAACAGTCTGCAAACCATATGTGCCATTTGTGCTACAGTAGTTTAAGTGGCTACTTTTGTAATTTTCAAAATAATGGAAAAAACTGAGTTTCGTGTTCATAAAATATTATTTTTTAATGGGGGAAAAAGTACCGTTGGAGCTCAGAAATGGCTTGAAAACTGTTAGCCAGACTCTGCTCCATCGAAAACAGCCATTTGTTAGTGATATGCTGATTTTAAATGCGCTCGGGTCATCCAAACGAGGCTGCTACTCCAGAAAACATAAAAAACCCTACAAACAAAATGAACAATCGCAAAGTGGAGTTGTGTGAAGCATCTAACGTCCCGAAGATATCATTTGATATAGTTTTACACTATTTTTCATGAACATTTGTGCCTGAAAAGCCTTTTTCCAAATGGGCAACGTTTTCTCACAATTTAACAAAAAAATACAACGTATTGATGGATCAGAGTACTCTTTGGTTATAAATTAGAATCCCGATTTTCAAATTATAGTGCGTATAGACAAGAGTTTAACTGAAAAGCAAGAGTACGAATACGATGCAACCTCCTTTTTAAATTCGCGAACATCGCATTACCAAACGCAGAACGCTCCTTTTCCAAATACACTAACATATTGTCAGCTCGCCGTTGGAGTATGCGTCAGCACTGAAAGGCATACTAATGACACAATACTACAGTGAATTTTTGCGTCACTATACACACAAAAGAAAACTGAAATATGATAGTAAGTAATTTCATTTATTATTTTTAATATTGATAGTAACTGAGCCGTACGCTACTGCGAAAGCACTCGTTTTTGCAGACTTATGGGAAGTACAAAATTATGTGGGACTACAGACATGCGCTGGGTGTATTGCACTGCATCTCCATCTAATTAAGAGGGCTGTGGAAGGCGTCACGCAATCGGACGATGCCTTAAATTCTTGACTAAAAATATAAAAACAAACTCTACCAACTGGCATAAATATAAAATTCAAAAAAGTAGTTTTCTTATAATAGAAAAATCCCACATTAAGCTACTTTCAAAGAGACACATTGCGTCTAGCGTTCAGCAGTGTCTAGCGCGTGCTTTTCAAATAATCATTAAATTTAAAATATCCACGTATCGGCAACGTTATTCGGATTCGTTTACTCACCCAGCGGCACGTCGAACGACATCGCCACATCGGAAAAAAGCGTCCACGCCATGTAGTACGAGTCCAATTAAATTTTCTCTATTTGTCCAAGTGTATATTGGAGGCGATTAAGGAAAACCACCACCTATGTCGATGATGAGTTTTGTTGTTTCTTTTTGTACATTTACGTTCGTACATTCTACAACGAAATCGTGCTATTATCCCTGTACTTGCATTGATGTAATGTAATGAAATCGTTTCATACATTGGTCTACCGCGATGGTTAAAAAATATAAAACTACTCAAGTCTTCTAGTTCTGTTTTGGCTATTTAATTATGCCGAAGGAGTATGTTAGAATTGGTACTGCATAAGTTGCCTTAAATTTGTTTCTGGATTTAATCTTTGGCTTCATTATAGATACTTATTAACTTATATTCATTTTGTGTTTCAATTTGTATTGCATATGAATGGGTTACTCCCAAGTATGTTCAAATTATAGAAGTTATAAGTTTTTCTTTACGAAGGTGTTCCCAGAAGTACCCGACCCAACAAAGGAAACACGAAAATTTTGGAAAGAAATATATTTATTTTTCAACACAATCCCCTTTCAGGTCTACACATTTTCCCCAGCGATGTTCAATAAGTTCTACACGCTTTTTATAATAAGAACTGTCTCGCTCCTCAAAATAGCCATTAACATCACTTCTTCATCGTTGGAAAATCTTTGATCACTGGGCCATTTTTTTTAAGTTTGGGAACAGAAAAGAATCCGAGGGGCTAAATCTGGCGAATAGGGTGCATTAGGTATCAATTCAGACTTTAATTCATCAATTTTGGCCATTGCAATAACGGATTTGTGAGCCGGTGCATTGTCTTGATGAAACAACACTTTCTTCTTAGCCAAATGCGACCGTGTTTGCTTGATTTCTTCGCTCGAACGTTGCATTAAGTTCGCATAATACTCGCCGTTGATGGTTTTTCCTTTTTCGAGATAGTCAATGAAAATTATTCCACGCGCATCTCAATAAACCGATGCCATGACCTTGCCTGCAGATGCAACGGTCTTCGCCTCCTTTGGAGACGATTCTCCCTTTTGAGTTCCTTGTTTTGATTGTTCTTTTGTCTCGGGTGTGAAGTGATGTATCCATGTTTCATCTATGGTTATGAAACGGTGCGAAAACTCTGCTTTGTTGCTGTGAAACTTCGCTAAACACTCAATTGAAACATCTACACGACACTGTTTTTGCTCGAGTGTGAGCGAACGCGGCACCCATCTTGCACGCAGTTTCTTCATGTCCAAATTTTCAGATAATATGCGATGTACCGCACTTTTTGAAATGCCTACTATATTTGCTAGCTCGTACACTTTCAGTTGACGATCATCTAGTGCCGCTTTGTAGATTTTCTTCACCATTTCAGGAGCTGTCACCTCATTCGATCGACCACTGCGATGCTCGTCTTGGCAGTTCGTACGATCTCTGCTACCCAATATTTCACTGTTGTAAACTGATTCTACTCACCCAGAGTAGAATCCAGTTCAGCTTTTGTATCGGTTGGTCTGAGGCCTTTCAAATAAAAGTATTGAATCACGCATCGATGCTCAATTTTCTCCATTTTTACAAATTCACTGAAAACGTTCACTATTGATGACTGCCAAACGAATACTAAACAACGTGGTTTCCTCAAACTTGAAACATATGCTTTATAGATTATGTACTTTCTAATACAGTAATATTTTTCAAACAACTGCTGCCATCTCTTGGTCAGGCTGGGTACTTATGGGACCACCCTCGTACTTTCAAGGGGATTTTGCATTTGGTTATACCAAATTCCACACTAATATTTTTGGCACATTGTTTTTAATAGTCGATTTTTAATAGTTTGTTGTTTACTTTTGTGTTTTATTTGAGGTGAATAGTTTTATATCGTCCATGTAGAGTAGATGATTTGTTGTGTGTAGTATTGTGTCGACGATTTTTATTTTTAACAATGGATTGAGGCATAAAGAAAACCACAAGGCATTAAAGGATTCTTCCAGGAATATTTCTTTATTAATTTTAATTCCATTTAATAAGATGGGCTTTTGTTTTGCTAATAGATGAATTGAGGTTCACCGGCAATGCATGGCTCTGTATATAGCCCCTGTAGAATGAATGATTTATTATATGTAGTGTTGTGTTTCAGTGTTTTTATTTTAATCAATTGAGGTATAAATAAAACCACAAGGCATCAGGAATAAACCTCTATTAATTTTAGTTCTATCTATTATTATGTGGTTTTGTTTTGTTATTATATGAATTGAGGTTCACCAGCAATGCATAGCTCTGTATATAGTCCATATAGAATTAATGATTTATTGCGTGTAGTGTCGTGTTTCAGTGTTTTTTATTTTAATTGATTGAGGTATAAATAAAACCACAAGGAATTAGGAATAAACCTCTATTAATTTTAGTTCCATCTATTATTATGTGGTTTTGTTTTGTTATCAGATGAATTGAGGTTCACCAGCAATGCATGGCTCTGTATATAGTCCATATAGAATGAATGATTTATTGTGTGTAGTGTCGTGTTTCAGTGTTTTTTATTTTAATTGATTGAGGTATAAATAAAACCACAAGGCATCAGGAATAAACCTCTATTAATTTTAGTTCCATCTATTATTATGTGGTTTTGTTTTGTTATTATATGAATTGAGGTTCACCAGCAATGCATGGCTCTGTATATAGTCCATATAGAATGAATGATTTATTGTGTGTAGTGTCGTGTTTCAGTGTTTTTTATTTTAATTGATTGAGGTATAAATAAAACCACAAGGCATTAGGAATAAACCTCTATTAATTTTAGTTCCACCAATTATTATGTGGTTGTTTGTTATTATATGAATTGAGGTTCACCAGCAATGCATGGCTCTGTATATAGCCCCTGTAGAATAAATGATTTATTATACGTAGTGTTGTGTTTCAGTGTTTTTATTTTAATCAATTGAGGTATAAATAAAACCACAAGGCATTAGGAATAAACCTCTATTAATTTTAGTTCCATCTATTATTATGTGGTTTTGTTTTGTTATCAGATGAATTGAGATTCTCCAGTACTACCTGGTTGTGTATAGAAAATGTCGTATTTTATAAATTGCTATTGTTTTCATTAGCCAACTGTGTCGTATGGAAACAAATGCTTTCTTATAGTCGATGTGTAATTAAAGTTTTCTGCTCTTCTGTTTTGTTGCCACCATTATTTTAAATAAATTGCGTACAGCATTTATAACACAGGATTCATTATATTTCTTCCATTGCATGTAACCATGTGTGTATATACAAACAAACGGATACTATGAACGATCGATAATGAAAACGAAGAATTGACGGCAATGAAAGGAAAAAAGGTTAATGTCAAGTGAAAAACGTGGAAAAACAATGCGACAATGAACCGTCGTTCCAACTAAAAAAAGAAGAAAGTGAACAAAATGAACAGGAGAACTGAAGGCATAAAGAAACTACACGTCAATAAAACACAAAACGCAATGGGCACATAACACTCTCACATATACATGGGCCTACATGTATGAGTCGGCTGGTATATGCAATTATTGTTTTCTTTTGTTTACTTCCTTTTTTTCCACCCTTTCATTTCACTCCTTTTCATCTCTACTCTATGTGTAGTGTATATGTGTATGCAAAAGGAAAAAGAAATAAATAAAAATTGCTGCCTGCGTCTACAATAATGAGAGGTTGACCTGAAAGGTGTGAACTGAAGACAGAGGGTACCTCGGTTCAACAATGAGGTGATTTTTTCACTACCTTTTTTGTCCTTTTCTTCTGTGTTCCCGACTTTTTTGCCTTACCTACCTACGTGGGTTACATTTAAATTTCGTATTTGTATAAAAGTGTTTCTATTTGTTTGCTTTTTTCTTTTTCTGAAGTTCGAGGAGTGGCGCGGCATTATTCTTAAATCAAATGAGCTTGAGACCGGATGAAAATTGTGTTTAAATTTAATAATAATAATAATAATAATATTTTATTTCAAAAACCAAGTATACATAATATCAGAACATACACATACCATACGCTAGAAATACGTCACTAAAATGAAAAGGAAATACTACAAATTTCTACATAAAAAGTCATTTAAACTGTAACAGTTTATCGCAAGCAAGTACTGCTTAAGATTGTTTTTAAAATTGGGGAAGTTATTGACACTTTTAATATTATGAGGTAAGTTATTGTATAGTTTGCAGCCCATAAAATATGTACCTTTTTGGAACACAGTTGTAGAATGAGAAGTAGGCAGTGGATAATGGTCGGTTCTTATTTCATATTTGTGCTTTACATTCCCATTCGAAAATGCCTCCTTGTGCTTCAACACGAAGCAAAGAAGGTCCAGTATTTAAATATAGTAAAAAGTTAGAAGCGAATCCTTTCTAAAGCGTTCCCTGTAGTCCATCACAAAGATGATTCTGAGGGCCCGTTTCTGCAAATGAAACACTCTAACTACTTCCGGCGACACACCCCAGTGTATCACCCCATATCTCATAGAAGACACGAAATTAGCGTGATAGAACGCTAGTAGAGTACTCTGATTGCACGTTTTGCGGAGCAGCTTCAGGGTGAAACACACCTTAGTCAAGGTACTGCACACGCTATCAATATGAGTGGCCCACTTTAGGTTTTCGTTAACAGTCAGACCCAGGATCCTCGCAGAAGAAACGTAATCGAAGGTCTCATTATTTATTAATACATGAGGTAGATGCTTAATTTTATTATGAAAGTAAACCAATTTGGTTTTTTCCTTATTGAGGCTTAACTCATTGAACATCATCCAGTCATTAATTTTAGTGAAAGTGTCGCTTGCCAGATCACAAAGATCCCCCACCCCAGAAGACCTGACAACCACACTCACATCATCTGCATAAAGAACGACACGCTCCACATTTTGAAGCATGTTCGGCAGATCATTCACATAAACCAGAAACAGTGTTGGTCCAAGGATTGTTAAGATTAATGTAGTCAGATTGACAGGTATCGACCCTGACACTCTGCCTACGGTCAGAGAGATATGAATCGCACCAGGTGCGACACTTTGAAATTATCTGCTGATGATGACAACTTGGTTGTCGAAATGCGTATACAGAATTTACAAAGTTAATGTGGAAAAGGGGTTATATATCAACCTTACTGATCATATTTACAGATGTTCATAAATTCTGCCATTTATCACGGATGCGTATCAATTTTTTATACTAAAAATTACGTGTAAATAACCATTCCAGGTGATTTCAAAAGATGGGTTTTTGTAGTTGTTATGGTAATATCTTGTTTTGCTTGTCAATTAATTTGCGTGCCGTTTCAAAAGACAAACGTTTGGCTCATAACACTATAAAAAATTAAAACTGAAATCAATTAGTAGAGGATATAACTACCTATTTCCGTTTCTTCTCTTCGCCTTTTCTCTAAATTTAATAACGAAGTAGTTATACGAGGTTAAAGAAAATGAAGCAATTTAGTTTTCTGCAAATATCCAGTAAGCTGTGAACTTTGCTTAAATATAACCGCAGAACTACGTCCAGTTCATAAAATTACACTTCTTTCCTCATCTAACCAAATCTGTATCTGTTGTAGTTTCCAAGATTCCCATACGAAAAATTAAGAAAAAAAAACAGCTGTACGAGGGTAGTTTGACAAGCAATGAGAATGGAAAAGAAAAACGAACTTTTTAAATACAAATAATTTTTATTTTTCAATATATTCTCCTAAAAGAGCAATACATTTACTCCAACGGTGCTCCAATGTCCTTATGCTATCTCTAAAATGCGATTCCGGAAGGCTTGCAAAATACTCATTTACGAAGATGATAAGCTGGTCGTTAGACGAAAATTTCTTTCCACCTAGTGCCGTTTTCAATTTTGGAAAAAGGTGGAAGTCGGAAGGGGCTAGATCCGGCGAATAAGGCGCATGCGGTACTAATTGGAAATGCAACCCGTGGATTTTGGACATCGCAACTGTGCTGGTATGTGAGGGAGCGTTGTCTTGGTGAAACAGAATCTTTTTCTTTGCCATTCCTCGCCGTTTAGCACGAATCTCAACATTTAATTTTTGTAGAAGTTCTGCATAATATTGTCCGTTTATTGTGGCACCTTTCTGAAGGTAGTCAATGAGCAAAATCCCTTTGAATCCCAAAAAATTGATGCCATCACCTTGTTAGCCGATAAAGTTGTTTTCGCTTTCTTTGGAGGTGCAGAGCCACGTTCTAACCATTGTTTCGGCTGTTGTTTAGTTTCAGGTGTACCGTGGTGTACCCAAGTTTCATCAAAAGTAACAAATCGCCTACAAAAATCAACTGGATTCCGCTTATAAAGGTCCAAACACTCATTGGAAATGCGCAAACGAGTGAACTTTTGATCAGTCGTAAGCAATCGCGGCACCCATCTTGCCGAAAACTTGGAAAGGCCCAATTATTTCGTTAAAATGTGGTGTACGCGTTCTGTTGAAATGTTTAGCATGTCTGCTTTCTCTCTCACTTTGAGTCGTCGATCTTGCGTAATAATATTATGGATTTTTATAATCATTTCCCTAGAAGTCACGATTTTGTGTGCTCTAGAATGCGCTTCATCAATACAGCTTGTTCTACCACGTTTAAATTCATTTAACCATCTACTTATTGTGGCGGATGATGGAGCAGATTCACCTAATGTTTCCCGTAACTCATCTTTTATTTCGGTAGCATTCATACTCTTAATTACGAAGTATTTAATCACCGCACGATACTCTGCTTTTTCCATTTTAACAAAACAACGTGTTGCTTCTTTTTCGATCAGCTATCAAAAATAAACTAATCAACCGATTTATCTAAATATCGGAATGTAAACATATAAATAGGCAATCTAAATTACAGTGCATTTGCTTTACCAATTAGAGCTCCACCTATGTGTCATTTTCACTACTTGTCAAACTGTCCTCGTATATCCTGTATGTAGATAATATAGTCATAAATTAGATAATATATTCAAACTTGCCCAAGTCTTATGTCAATCTGTTCGTAAAAATTCTCCACCAGCTTTAATACCCGAAACCCACTTTCTCTGCAAATCGATAATCAACGACAATAGCAAACAGAGAATGGTTTGTAATTCAATACGTCGAAAGAGAAGAGCCATTAGCGGTCGATAAGATCGTCCAATGTGTTTTCATAATCGCCTTTAATCTTCAGAACTGAGCCTCTTATCTGTTTATCTTGCGAAAAGAAGATAATCCGCCTGGCTATCTTTTATTTTCATGTTTTTGCACGTCAGTTATACGCGCGCACGTGTGTGTGTGTGTTATTTTCCGAACAAAACACCGTGAATAGATCGAGATAGCAGGACAAAATCTGTATAAATTATATGAAAGGGTGCTGATGAAGTTGTATTTGCCGTTCTTGCGTATCGTTTTGACATTTGAAAGCAAACAGATTTACTTTATTTGGTTTTTATTGAATATTATCTGTTGACAGAAATAGTAACTGCTTGAATGTGCATATCCTTCTCGATCTGAGGATTATCATTATACAATTATTATAGGAATAAAGTGCCTGGAGATATAATAAAAGTTAAATAATTAATTAAATTGAAAATTGACTTGATATAAGCTAAATAAAGTTCTGTAGAATCATTACGATTATCTATGCACACAATCTAAAGCGCAATTTAATTGTAATTCACTTAAATGGACGGAAGAAAAGATACATCGTCTGCGATTGAAATTGCAACACTTCCACATTCATAAATATTGATTTGAATTAGGTCAGTATATCGTCTTTCATACTATTCATCCTAACCAACCGAACTCTTCAAGATATGGATAAAAAACTTCGAAACATACGCTACCGAGAGAAAGTTCGAAGCAAGCACTATTCACACAAACTAGGGCTATTCTAGCAAAAAAAGGTCAGGAAGATTCAAGAAAACATTAAAGCTGCAATACGGGGAAATAAAAGACGTTTTCCTGTCAGATGATAAAATGTTTTATTTCACCCTTGTATATAAAACTATGTTCAAGTAACGGGGAAAATATTACTTTCGTTGTTCTTTTCAGTACGAAATACATATGAGAATCGTCCCACAAGTACCCGGCTTGACCTAGGGATGGCGGTAGTTGTTTGAAAAATATCACTGTATTAGAAAGTACACAATCTATAAAGCATATGTTTTAAGTTTGAAGACGCCACGTTGTTTAGTATTTGTTAGGCAGCCATCAATACTGAACGTGTTCAGTGAACTTGTAAAAATTGAGAAAATTGGTCATCGTTACGTGATGCAATACTTTTATTTGAAAGGCCTCAACCCAACCGACATAAAAGTTGAACTGGATTCTACTCTGGATGAGTCTGCTTCTTCGTTTACAACAGTGAAAAATTGGGCAGCAGAGTTTAAACGAGGTCGTACGAGCTGCCTAGACGAGCATCGCAGTGGTCGATCAAATGACGTGACGACTTCAGAAATGGTGAAGAAAATCCACAAAACGGTACTGGATGATTGTCGACTGAGAGAGCGCGAGCTAGCAGACATAACAAGTATTTTAAAAACTGCGATCCATCGCATATTATCTGAAAATTTGGACATGAGAAAGCTGTGTGCAAGATGGGTGCCGCGTTTGCTCACACTCGAGCAAAAACAGTGTCGCGAAGATGTTTCAATTGAGTGTTTAGCGAAGTTTCACAGCAACAAAGCAGAATTTTTGCACCGTTTCATAACCATGGATGAAACATAGCTCCATCATTTGACGCCCGAGACAAAAGTACAATCAAAACGACGGACTCTAAAGAGAGAACCGGCTCCAAAGAAGGTGAACACCATTTCATCTGCAGGCAAGGTCATGGCATCGGTTTTTTGGGATGCGCGTGGAATAATTTTCATTGATTATCTTGAAAAAGGAAAAACTATCAACGGCGAGTATTATGCGACCTTATTGCAACGTTTGGACGAAGAAATCAAGCAAAAACGGCCGCCTTTGGCTAAGAAGAAAGTGTTGTTTCATCAAGACAATGCACCAGCTCACAAATCGGTTATTGCAATGGCCAAAATTAATGAATTAAAGTTTGAATTGCTATCTCATTCACCCTATTCGCTAGATTTAGCCCCTTGGTTTATTTTCTGTTCCCAAACTTGAAAAAATAGCTCAGTGGTCAAAGATTTTCCAAGGATGAAGAAGTGATGGTAGTTAATGGCTATTTTGAGGAGCAAGACAGTTCATATTATAAAAAGGGTATTGAACTTGTTGAACATCGTTGGGAAAAGTGTATAGAGCTGAAAAGAGATTATGTTGAAAAATAAATACATTTCTTTCCAAAATTTTTGTGTTTTCTTTGTTGGGTCGGGTACTTCTGGGACTACCCTCGTACACAACTCACACCATACTACGTGCTTCACACAAACTGGGGGTCATTCTAGCAAAAAAGGTCTGGAAGATCCAAGAAAACATTAAAGTTCCAAGACGGGAAAATAAAAGACATTTCGCTTACCCTTGTATATAAAACTACGTTCAAGTAACGAGGAAAATATTATTTTCGTCGTTCTTTTCAAAATTGCAAAATACATACATAACTCACACCATATTACGTGCTTTTTACATGTTCCGTGAAACAAACAGAACAAAATTTATGACTCGGTCTGGTCTTGTTTGCCAATGAATCGGTCATCAAGCGGGGCATTGTTTCGTGCGAAATTTTTATCGTCGAAACATTAGCCATTCTCACAGTGCAACCTTCTAAACACGGTTCAATTATGGAATACATAATCGAACGACAGAAGAAATACCAGAATCTTGTAATTTCATACATACTTTTTGGGTTTTGCGTTAAGAAAAACAAAAAGTATAAATAGAAAATAAGATAAACAGAATCGAATATCAAAAAAGACGAAAAAAATCGAAGAAACCAAACGGAATTGTATACATTTACATTCGAGTGTTTTACGTGGATTGCATAAAACATGGGGTTCTCATGGAACAATACTTTCGTGTACTTTTAAATATATTTTAGGCGGCCGCTCTAGTCGGGGCCATAAATTATTTATTACGCTTAACAAACTTTTAAATCAGGCGAACGTATGGCTGCAAAAGAGCGGGCTGTGGAAAAAAAAATCAAGTACTTGGAAAAGTTTGTTTAATAGTATTATAGGCACGCGTTCTCCCACCATATAAATATATTTAATTCCTTTTTGTGTCTTTTACATTTTTCTATAGAAGACCTGATATTTTTTGTGCTGTTTCGGCAATTGTTTTTTTTTTTTGATCTACACTACCGGTCATATTTATTTGCCCACCCCAATTTTATGTGTTTCCTGAAATACGGATTATCTTTCGAAAAATCTGTATTATAATTATTCAACAATATTATTAGTGGAAGTAATTCCGTATGAATTTCTACGAAAATCTTAAATTGTTTATTATATATCGTAAAGGTGTCGTAAATTGGAAAAATACCATAAATATTATATGGGCTAATCCCTACAGTATTAACACCTGCATTTCCGAAAGGTATTACCAATATTGTGTTATTGTACTAACTAATTACAATATTAGGATGTGTTATTAAAAAGGAAAATAAATTTTATGTCAGTCATCGTTCATCTTTTGTTGCGAAAACAGTGAAATAGAGAGTTATTGTGAATATTTTAATGCAATGCCGAAGACGAAGGAATTATCTGTTGAAGTGCGTGCTATGATAATTGCTTATCATCGTACGGTTAAAAGTAATCGTGAAATTGCAAAAGAATTACGATTAAATCGCAGAACCGTTGATTATAACGTTAAAAAATTTGAAGAAGGTGGTACATTTTCCAAATTTTTCCAAATGAGGTGCCGACTCCAGAAATGGTGAAGAAAATCCACAAAGCGGTACTAGATGATCGTCGACTGAAAGTGCGCGAGCTAACAGACATGGTAGGCATTTCGAAAAATGCGATACATCGCATATTATTTGAAAATTTGGACATGGGAAAGCTGTGCGCAAGATGGGTGCCTCGTTTGCTCACACTCAAGCAAAAACAGTGTCGCGAAGATGTTTCAATTGAGCGTTTAACAAAGTTTCATAACAACAAAGCGGAATTTTTGCACCGTTCCATAACCATGAACGAGACATAGGTCCATCACTTCACACCCGAGACAAAAGAACAATCAAAACAATGGACTCAAAAGGGAAAATCGGCTCCAAAGAAGGCGAAGGCTGTTTCTTCTGCAGGCAAGGTCATGGCATCGGTTTTTTTGAATGCGCGTGGAATAATTTTCATTGATTATCTTGAAAAAGGAAAACTATCAACGGCGAGTATTATGCGAACTTATTGCAACGTTTGAGTGAAGAAATCAAGCCAAAATGGCCGGCTTTGCCTAAGAAGAAACAGTTGTTTCATCGAGACAATGCACCAGCTCACAAATCCGTTATTGCTATGGCCAAAATTAATGAATTAAAATTTGAAGTGCTACCTCATGCACCCTATTCGCCAGATTTAGCGTCCTCGGATTATTTTCTGTTTCCAAGCTTGAAAAAATGGCTCAGTGGTCAAAGATTTTCCAACGATGAAGAAATGAGGTCTGCAGTTAATGGCTATTTTGAAGAGCAAGACAGTTCCTACTATAAAAAGGTATCGAACTTATTGAACACCGCTGGGAAAGTGTATAGAGTTGAAAGGAGATTATGTTGAAAAATAAATATATTTCTTTCAAATATTTTTGTGTTTTCTTTGTTGGGTCGGGTACTTCTGGGACCACCCTCGTATTTGGTAATATTGAAGAACTGTTTCGTTTAAAAATATTCAAGGTAATCAACGTAACAACAGTTGGAAATAACTACTGATAATTTTATTTAATTACTTACATAATCAATTATATTTTAAAAACATTGTAAAACCCTATAAATGTTATGAAAAACATTATAACTCTTCATTTTTAATCACTAGGTAATAATAATTTTATTTCGATAGCGCGCTTTTTCTGGCCTATGTAGATTTAGCTTTATTTACTAAATATGAATTTACAAGTATTTATTTTACTTACAGACAGTTAACCTGTTAACCTTAGGGAATTTCCAAGTGAACGTTTAGTGTTTAAGGTTTTAAGATTGCATTTTGTTTTAAATTTTATGATTTTTAAAATTCCCGTAGATGTATTTAGTGACCGCGTGAAAAAGTAATTTTAATAAATCTACTACTTCGTGTTTCAACTACGACTAAGTCGTGGAATTTTTAATATGCCATATATACTGAACTTTCTGTCTTTAATAAACATCTTAAAGAGTAAACTTTCTTATCATATAACGCAATTAAATGCCCATAAACTTGAAGAAGATAAATTCTATTCTTTACGCATAATAAATGAAGCACAAGCTTGTTGAATTACACCATTATCAAATCGAAATTAATTTTAATTTAAAACACATCTATTTAACGCCGTAATCATACACTAATCCGATGATCAAACAAGAAAGAAAAGATGATTTCGCACTCAATATAACATCATTATATATATCAAGCTTCTCCGCTCCCATAGTCATTATATTTATACTCCGGCATGTACATACTTAACTACATACACATGTGATATCAACACTCGCTTACCGCATATAAATACAGAACAGTGACTTGAAGGAGTTGCAGGACTAGTTCTTCAACAGTCCGTGTGCCGTATGCAAGTATATATGTTCCATGTTCACCTCCGTGACGGTTCTACAAATACATTTCGAGCTTTTTTTCGCCAACGATTCAAATCACCGACATCATATTTTTCGTATGCATTCAAGAAATATTCTTGGCAACTGAGGAGGACGTTTTCGATGGTCTAAGAAGTGGTTGGAAGTAGAATAGAGTTTGAGGTGATTGTTTCATTGTCATTAAGAGGCTCATAAAGCCCAAGTTCTGAAATTTTGTAGTTTTGCAGAAAGAGGAAGCAACGTGGAAATTATTGGACAACATTTTGGAATAAATTTTAAAAAAAGGTGAATAAGGAAGAAGAATATATTGGGAGACTAATGTGATGGTTTAACAGATATATTGGGAAAACAAGCATGTGTGATAACTGAAGAGGAAGTTCTCGATGGTCCAAGAAGTGTTTGGAAGCAGAATAAAGTTTGAGGTGATTGTATTATTGTCATTAAGAGGCTCATAAAGCCCAAGTTCTGAAATTTTGTAGTTTTGCAGAAAGAGGAAGCAACGTGGAAATTATTGGACAACATGTTGGAATAAATTTTAAAAAAAGGTGAATAAGGAAGAAGAATATATTGGGAGACTAATGTGATGGTTTAACAGATATATTGGGGAAAACAAGCATGTGTGATAACTGAAGAGGAAGTTCTCGATGGTCTAAGAAGTGTTTGGAAGTAGAATAAAGGTTGAGGTGATTGTATTATTGTTATTAAGAGGCTCATAAAGCCCAAGTTCTGAAATTTTGTGGTTTTGCAGAACGAGGAAGCAACGTGGAAATTACTAGAAAACATGTTGGAATTAATTTTAAAAAAAGGTGAATAAGGAAGGAGAATATATTGGGAGACTAATGTGATGGTTTAACAGATATATTGGGAAAACAAGCATGTGTGATAACTGAAGAGGAAGTTCTCGATAGTCTAAGAAGTGTTTGGAAGTAGAATAGAGGTTGAAGTGATTGTATTATTGTCATTAAGAGGCTCATAAAGCCCAAGTTCTGAAATGTTGTGGTTTTACAGAAAGAGGAAGCAACGTGGAAATTATTGGAAAACGTGTTGGAATAAAATTTTAAAAACAGGTGAACAAGGAAGAAGAATATATTTGGGAGACTAATGTGATGATTTAACAGATATATTGAGAAGACGAGCATGTGGTATTTGCAGTATCAACTTATAATTAGATAACTTCGACACCTTAAAAATCATGTTTGCCCGTAACATTTTCTAATCTACAAAACTTTCAATTGTTTTTATGTGTGGTAAGTTTCCAACTGAGTTATAAATAAAGTTAAAACTGCAAATGTTCGTATTTCAAAGAAATATCTTCTCTTTTAAGCAGTGTTTTCGATATGCAGTTGCATGAAATAGATAAGACCGGTTAAATATTTGCAGCATCGGGTATGTTACATCAGCTTCTTCCTGTAACCGTGTTCACCGTACGAAATAAATTTTCTTATATGGACAGAACAATTATTCGGCTTCTAATAATGAAATGCATAATTGAAATAATCTTTGTTAATACTTTATCTAAAATAATAAATTCATATTTTTGCACCTTCATCTCTACCACCAGATTATAGAGTAGGTAAAATTATTGTTTCTTTCCTAGACCATATATTGCAAAGGCAGGTCAGTAATGAATGAACTTAAAAAGGAAGACGCAAATTTTTTGGCAAGAAATATTTCATTTTCCAACGCATCTTCCTCCATTATATTCAGCTCAATTTTCAAACTTTTTCATTCTTTTCGAAAAGTAAACTTTATTAAACTGTTTGAAATATGCGTTAGTTTCAATGATTATCTGCTCATTCGATCCAAATCGTTGGTTACTGAACAAAGTCTTCGAATTGGGAGAAAGGAAAAAATCTGAGAAGGCCAAAACTGGTGAATAAACTGGATGAGCAAGCATTTAAAATGCATTTCATGAATTTTTGCCATTAAAACAATCAGCGTGTGAACTCAGCCTTTTGCACGGGACCTTCTGTATTATATTGCATCGTGCAGTTGATCTAAAAGGGATGCATAGTGTGGTGTACGTCTTTTATTGTTTTGCCTTTATGAAGACAATTCATAAGACGAATCCTATTGCCGTCCAAAAGAAACAGTAGATATACCTCACTCAGATCGAGCGAATGGTCTTTGTCTTTTTCGGAGAACTTGTGCCAGCGTCGGTCCCTTGTTTCGATTATTGCTCAATTTCGGCTGTACATCGGTGTATACAATTTTCATCAATCATCCTTACTTAGCACTAAAAGTCTTTAGGATCATGTTTTAACCAAATTGAGGGGCGAAATGCGTTTCGTTCGCATTGGTGGTTTATATGCAGACAGACGCATTTAACATTCTTTTAATTGGCAAATAGCCGTTACGCAATGCGTCTATTTTATACGCTCTAATAACGTAGTTATCGACAAGCGAGATAGACGCGTTTCTCGCTTTGTCGTTCAGTACAGTGGACGACAGAGGGAGGCGCTTGTTATCCATTATTTTTCTGTATCGAAATGATATGATAGACGCTACCAAGCAATCGTTCATTAACAACACAAATCCCCCTGACGATCCGTGATGTCGGTGAAACATATGTATCAGGTTGCTACATATGAAATGTCCGATTTTGTAAGGAATAAAAAAAAGTCTAAATTTAAAAAAATATAAATATTTATTCTGCAAAATAGTCTTTTTCGCGGTTGAAGTGATGCTCGTGCATGCTGTCTTGGTGCTTCACCTCGATCTAACTATTGTCCTGACCGTCTCCGATTATCATAAAGTATCCACTTTTCGTCACACGTTACCACTCGATGAAGAAACGGTTCAACTTTCTGTCGATTAGCCAAAGAGGTAGCCACCTCTAATCGACGGAGTTTATTGGCTTCCGTTAATTGGTGCGGTACCCATTGATCGAGTTTCTTCACTTTGCAAATCGAAGAAAGGTGACGACTAATGGTGGCAATGGACACTTGAAATGTTTCTGCAAGGCTACGCACTGTTGTCGATGGATTACTTTCAACTTCTACACGCAGCTCGTCGTCATTAACGGTGCTACGCGCATATCCGCGAGGCTCATTTTCCAAATCAAAATTTCCCTCGCTGAATTTTTTAAATCATCGCCGTAATGTGCGTTCATTACACGTGGTTTCACCGAATGATTAATTCTGATTAATTTCTCGCGTTGCTGCAGCTGCATTTAATCCCTTTTTAAATTGAAAGAGGTAAATTGCCGACAGCATTTCCATTGGCGAGACAAGGACAGGTGTATTAATCTTTCCAAGAAATGGAACAGATACACACTTCAAAATAAATACCCTTTTCTACAAATACAATAATAATTTTCACCAAAAACATACACGTCTTCACACAGGTGCGATTCAGTTCAGACTGAAGGAAAAAACGGACATTACATTTGTAACAACGTGATAGTAGGTGTTATTAATAATAGAATGATTCCTTTTAACATTCGTTTAGTACTGGTTTATTTATTAAACATTTAGTACTTTTTAATAACATCCTGAGGCTAAATAAAACACCTGTACACACAAACACATACGTAGATGCATATTCAGCAATCTAATTTTGTAAATTCTTAAAAAAAAGTCTAACACTCCATGTATAAGTCTGAACAATTTCGATTAATCTTACGTATTTACCTCGAACATTAACGTCATTAAATGAAGCGCACCGGAGGACGATATTGTCGCGTCCTTTTGTCGACTCCACGATGTGATATCTTGTGTGTATGCGATGGCATCGCGGTTCATATGTTAAGTGCTAGGTAGTCATCCTCATCGTCTTCTTTTGCGCCGTTGTCGATGTTGTAAGAAGAGTTGCATTACTATTGGGTTGTCCAAACACACTCATCAGATGCTATTAAACAACCATACATCAAACAGGTGTGAACGGATAATTAGTATTTAGTAGAGAAGGCCGACCGATGCAGGTCGGGACTGTGATAGTTTTAGAGGCCTTAATGAATTAGGAGTTTGTGTGTAGAACGAAAATTTTAAGAAAAATTAATTTTTTTGTTTGTATTTAAATTCTACGAACTATGAGAAATATAATAATTTGAACCCAATTCATAGGACCTTAATAGCATAAGAAATAGTTTGGTATTAGGTGCGGGACTAAGTTCTCGCTGTTTTTTGGATGAAAATGCAACTTTATTGTGAAAAAATGTTTATAAACGAATCATTCAAAATATTGCCCATCGCTAGCGACAACTTTTTCCCATCTTTCTGGTAGTGCTCGAATACCGTTACGGTAGAAGTGTTCGTCTTTTGAGGCTATCCACGAATCAAGCCATTTTGAGATGTCTTTATATGAGCGGAACTGCTGATTAGCCAGACCATGTGCCATCGAACGGAACAAGTAATAATCGGACGGCGCAATATCTGGGGAATATGGCGGGTGGAATAGGACCTCCCATTTGAGCGTTTCTAAGCAAAGGGTTTTCCAATAGGGTTTTGACAATTTTAATTCAATTTGTGAACGCACCCTTTCACTAATCATCGAACTGTCACTGTCAATTTATTCAGTAAACTTAACATTTTCATCATGGTAAAGTACACGAACGAACAACGTCTGCAAATTATAAAAATTTACTACAGAAATTTGGAGTCGGTGACCGCTACTTTAAGAGCGTTAACTCCGATTTTCGGTCGTAATTCTTGCCCTAGTAGACAGGCAGTAACAAGTTTAGTGCAAAAATTTGAGTCTACATATTCGTTGCGTGATGTTGCCGTGCCAGTGAGACAACGGGTTGGTCGAAGTGTCGAAAATATCGCTGCCGTTGAAACGTCCGTAGCAAATGATCCAAATCAGTCAATTCCACGGCATTCTCAAGAGTTGGGCATCGCCCAGACCACTTTATGGCGAATTTTGCGTAAGGATCTTGGTTTACACTCATACAAGATCAAGCTGACTCAAGAATTGAAGCCGATGGACCATTTGAAGCGACGTACATTCCCCGATTCGGCTCTGGAGAAGATGCGCTAAGATGATCAATTTCATCGCAAAATCATTTTCAGTGACGAAGCTCATTTTTGGCTCAATGGGTTCGTCAATAAGCAAAATATGCGTTATTGGTCGGGTGAAAATCCACATGTGCTTCAGGAAACACCACTTCATCCATGTTTGGTGCGGTTTGCATGCCGGCGGCGTCATAGGGCCATACTTTTTCGTTGACGATAATGATCGTCACATTACTGTGAATGGTAATCGTTATCGCGCCATGATTACCGATTAATTTTGGCCCGAATTAGAAGATATGGACTTGGACAACATGTGGTTTCAGCAGGACAGTGCCACAAGCCACACAGTACACGTTATAATCGATTTATTGAAGAGTAAGTTTGATGAGCGTGTTATCTCAAGAAATGGACCAGTCGATTGGCCGCCTCGTTCGTGCGATTTAACGCCTCTAGCCTTTTTTCTTTGGGGCTACGTCAAGTCATTGGTCTATGCCAACAAGCCGACAACGTTGGAAGAGCTCAGAGCCAACATTGAACGCGAAATAGCAGCCGTTTCGGCCGAATTGTGTGGCCGAGTCATCGAAAATTGGGTCCAACGAATCGACCGCTGCAAACGTGCCCGCGGTGGCCTTATGAACGAAGTCGAGTTCCATTCATAAATGTTTTGATTGTACTTCAACCCGATAATAAAGTTTTTGAAATATCTCAAATGGTCTGCATTTTATTTTGAAAAAAGTTGTCAAGTCCTTATTGGAAAACCCTTTATATATAGTATATCTCATTTGTTACTGAATGCTTCACCATTTTTAGCAATTCTATTCTGACTATTTCAAATCCTTTCTTCCATTAAATAATACAATTATTTTAAATTAACTTTAGTGAAACACAAATAATTATCAAATTGACAACGCATCCATAATTTTATTCATAATTTATCATTCTCGCTGAAGATAGGGGCATTGTTATCAAAATGCGTGAATGTTAATAGTCTTTCTTAGGTTAATTATATAATTTTATAATTATAAAATGCTTTAAACAAACTTTATACTTAATACTAATAACCGATAAAAAATACTTTACCAATGTAAAACCTCGAGTCCGTCCCTGTACACTCACAGCTCTATTTCTCTCAGAGGGGCGGTCCAGGCATTATAAAATAATCACCGATACTTAACTCGCACCGAACTGAGCTTCGGACGCACGAGTTCGGTCATTAGAAGTAAGAGAGCCGCTTACATGCGCATCCTTGCACCATCCTACTCTCACCTCAACCCGACACTCTGGACACGCGTCTTTTATCTCTTTCGCCTACTGCTATACTTTATATATCCGCGGTTGTATGTTCTTTTTATGTGTATATATGTGTATCTACTACATCGAGGCCGATAACATTGTTTACATGATAAATACGACGTCTTCCTTATCTCTGTATAAACGTAAGATTTACCCCGATCGATTTGTATGTTCCACACCGATGCTCGATCACCAATTTGGAAAGATTAGAAATGGGGAAATCAGAGGAAGAAAATAGATGTTAGAGACCGTGTAGGAATAAACGATTTGATAAGATATTATTAAGGTATTGCAAGTAGTTGAGGATGGACATAAAAAAGTAAGTAAAAAAGTTAAATTTTTAAACCTTAATGGGGATTTTGGTTGGTAATTTTGATGGAGCCTGTGGTTGATTCACTTGATTACTGAAGGTTGATATATAAACCCTTGCCACATTAATTTTCGTATTCTGTATACGTATTTCGACAACTAAGTTGTCATCATCAGCAGATAATTAAAAAGCGTCGCACCTGGAAAACTACGGCGAAAAATACCCGTACGAAAACAAACTCCGTACGCGTTGAGAACGAGAGTGTACACTACCGGTCATATTTATTTGCCCACCCCAATTTTATGTGTTTCCTGAAATACGGATTATCTTTCGAAAAATCTATATTATAATTATTCAACAGTATTATTAGTGGAAGTAATTCCGTATGAATTTCTACGAAAATCTTAAATTGTTTATGATATATCGTAAAGGTGTCATAAATTGGAAAAATACCATAAATATTATATAGGCTAATGCCTACAGTATTAACAGTTTTACCTACATTTCCGAAAGGTATTACCAATATTGTGTTATTGTACTAACTAATTACAATATTAGGATGTATTATTCAAAAAGGAAAATAAATTTTATGTCAGTCATCGTTCATCTTTTGTTGCGAAAACAGTGAAATAGAGAGTTATTGTGAATATTTTAATGCAGTGGCGAAGACGAAGGAATTATCTGTTGAAGTGCGTGCTATGATAATTGCTTATCATCGTACGGGTAAAAGTAAGCGCGAAATTGCAAAAGAATTACGATTAAATCGCAGAACCGTTGACTATAACGTTAAAAAATTTGAAGAAAGTGGTACATTTTCCAACAAAAGAAGATCTGGACGACGCAAAGCGACATCTGCAGATCACCGGCATCTAATACGGATAAGTACACTACCGGTCATATTTATTTGCCCACCTTTAGTTTTAGCCAAAATTATTAAACTATCAAATGTGTACTGAAAATTTATTTATTGTACCAATACAATAGTGTAAAATAAATATAAAATAGTTACACTTTTCTAATATAAAAACTTTATCTTAATTATTATTAAATTTTGCTCTCATCAATGTGCCCACCTTTATTTTTGATAATTGCGGCACATAACCGCGGCATCCTTTTAATTAATTTTTGTAGTGTATCTTCTGTAATTTGTGCCCAGGCTTCTTGAAGTTGTTCCTACAGTACAGTGGTGGATGATAGAGCACGTTCTCGAACCTTCCGGTCCAATTCTTCCCAAAGAAGCTCTATCAGGGTCAGATCAGGACTTTGAGCTGGCTATACCATTATAGAGATTTGCCCTTGCTCTTCTAGTTGACGCAAGTAATCGCCGCACAATCTAGAAGTGTGTTTCGGATCGTTGTCCTGTTGAAATACAAAGTTTTCGCCAAAAATCCTTAGTCCTGAAGGAACAACGTTATTTTCTAAAATTTCCTCGTAGCCTTCTTTTCTTAGGATTCCCTCAATTTTGACGAGATCGCCTACAGATCTTCCACCAAAACACCCCCAATACATTACTGAACCTCCTCCATGTTTTACGGTAGGCGCAATACATTCTGACAGTACCCTTTCTCCTGCGGATTTTCTTACGAATATTCGCCTTTCGCTACCGAAAAGTTCAAACTTCGATTCGCCTGTCCACAACACATTATTCCACTGATCGATCGTCCAATTCTTATGTTCTTTAGCCCGATTTAGTCGTTTTATCTTGTTTTGCTTTCGTAGTAGTGGTTTTCGCAGAGCAATTCTTGCGTATGAACCCGATTGCCTTAACCTTCTCTGTACCGTGGACACACTAATTGGTTTAGCACGCGCTCTATTCATTTCAGCAGCAATTTCTGGTGCTGTTTTTCGTCTATCGCGTCTATGTATATCAACCTTCAATGATCAAGGGATTTTGGTTATTTTAATTAATCGAAAAAGGTAAATGAAACTATTTTGTATATACATTTTGATGAACAAGTTGCTTTTAAATTATTAAAGGGTTTCATACCTACAAATATACATAAAAGACAACCTGTATAGAGTAGAAAATAATCGTTATAATAGAAATATGATCTACCTACGTGACCCACTTTCCATAAAAAGATTTTATCAACTACCATTCTGTTCCATTCTATATCTCAAACAAATTTTACATTTTTTTGTATTCCGTAAAGTAAATTCCATTTACGTTATTAGACCAACGTTCAACAACTGTACATGTAAAGTAATTGCGTAAATACAGCCTATAAGATTACTTGTACAATAACATATAGAAATTTAAAGGTAATAATTTACAAGGAATTGTTTCTAAACATGTTTTTATTTATGTCGACGTTTATGTTTACTTAAAGGCACAGGTCAAAATTTTATGCTACCATATATGCGTAAATGTGGTATGTTAATGGGATAGTTAAGTATAGCTATACAATTTTTGATGGTATTCTAAAGAGAATAGGCATAAAATTGAGAAGAAAGACCATAATAAATAACAAGTCAATAGGCATCGCTCATTGTGTGCCTAAAACTGTTTCAAAATAGATTTTCAATCAACAGTTTCAAGAAAGTTAAAGAAATCTTAGCAAAATAATTTTACTATTGGAGATAAAGGACCTATTGTTAAATAAATATTTTACTATTAGATATAAAAGATTGTTAAATAAATACTAATGTGGGCAAAAAATAGTAAGACTTTTTAATTTAAATTTCGCGCGAAAATCCATCCGTCGAAATATTTTTTTTCTATGTTGGTATGACTGTCACTGTATCTGTGCCAAATGGCACATCAAAACAATCATTAGTTTAGTAGTGTTTAGTATACGCTTGTCTTTCTGAAGTACAAAAAGAACAAAGAAGTTCCATTAAATTTTGTGTACGGAATCAAATTTCTGGTGCCGAAACGTTCAGAATGTTGCAAAAGGCCTTCGGTGATAATTGTTTGTCGCGAGCAAGTGTTTTTGATTGGTACAAATTATTCAAAGAGGGTCGAGAACGCGTTGATGACGAACCATGTCCAGGACGACCATCAACATCAACTGATGATCAACACGTCAATAGAATCAAGGAATTGGTGCTTGAGAATCGACGATTAACAGTCAGAGACCTTACTGGCATCGTTGGAATATCGGAGAGATCTGTAAAAACCATTTTGAAAGATCATTTGGGCCTAAGAAAAATGAAAGAACGATTTGTTCCAAAATCACTCATTTTTTTCGAAAAACAGCGTCGCGTTGACGTCTGTGAAACAATGCTTTCCGACTATCAAGACATAATGAAAGGCATCATAACTGGAGATGAGACTTGGATCTACGCTTATGACCCAGAAACAGACGATCAATCGGTCGAATATCATTTCAAAGGTGAGCCGAAGCCCAAAAAACCACGTCAAAGCAAGTCAAAAATCAAGGTTATGTTGAGAGTTTTCTTCGATTTTCGAGGTATGGCGCACTCCGAATTCCTTCCAACCGGCCAAACTGTCAACAAAGAATACTATTTGAGTGTTATGCGTCGTTTGCGCAATGCTATTCGTAAAAAGAGGCCAGAATTATGGGCCGACAACTCTTGGTTTTTGCACCACGATAATGCACCGTCGCATACTGCATTAATTCTTCGTGAGTTTTTCGCCAAATTTTCAACCAATCCGTGTGACTTCTAATCTGCTAATCTGCAAACTCAAACGACCGCTCCAGGGAAACCGTTTTGAGTCAATTGAAGACATTAAACGTGAATCACTACGCGCATTGAAGGCTATTCCTGAAATTCACTTTAACAACTGCTTCGAGAATTGGAAGAAACGTTGGCACAAGTGTATTGGGGCCAGGGGGGATTACTTTGAGGGGGATGAAATAGATTTGGAAGAATAAATTAAGAATTTAAAAATTTTGATCAAAGTCTTACTATTTTTTCTCACAGTAGTATAATAGTATTTTCTAAGAAATACAAGGGCGAACACAAGAGTGGACCCAAAACACTACCCTGTGGTATGTTTCAAGATATTTTAATTCGACTATGTTGCCAGGTAAGTATTTTTATAGCACCCCTTACGGTGGGTACTTATTAAACGTAAACACATCTAAGACATGAGTTGTTCATTACTTTAACGGCCAGGGTAGTATTAAATAAATCATGTCTAATAGAGTGTGAAGATAATAATAATAATAATAATAATCTTTAATGCCCAACAGTTACATAAACCATTTACAGAACATAATGCATCAATAAAATTAAAATTGAAACAAAAATATGTGCAGTTAATGAACTACAAATAAAAATAAGTATTTAATTAACAAAAAAAATATATACACACTTATAGTAATGTAATCCAAGTCAAACAAAAAAAAACTGAACTAACAATAGATGCAAATTAGCGAAAGTGATCCTCGTATAATGCATTGGCATTGCTGGACATATGTACCAATGGAGCCTTGTAGAGAACATTGGTTCTTGCCCTAGCTATTGAGAAGGTTGCCGATGATCTAGTGTCAAAACTAGGCACAAGGAAATCAACCTGGGACAACAGAACAGAAGAATCAATAAAATTATTTATTAATTTATAAAGAAAACCGCCACTAGCTTTCTCCCTGCGTGTACCAAGAGGATCAAAATTGTGCCTAGCGAGCAGACACTCATACGTTGAACCAAAGGCAGGATAATGACCATCAATCCTGTAGGATAAATATTTGGGGAACCTCTTTTGAACACGCTCCAGGAGTAACTGCTGGTAATGGTAAAGCGGGTACCACACAACTGAAGTATATTCCAATCTGGACCGGACAAGAGAACCGTAAAGCACCTTCAAAGTGTGCAAGCTCTCGTACTAAAACCCTTATAAGAACGAATAAGGAACCCAAGACCTCTGGAAGATGATGTAGTTATGCCATTTATATGCTATGTAGGTATAATGGATTGCCAAACATTGTAGTTATAGTAAAGAGGAGGATCACTTCTACTAAAAGAGAGAACAGCACATTTGTCGATGTTGAGCCTTATCTGGTTGTGGGTACACCAATCGTCAATAATGCACAGATTAGATTGGAGATTCATACTGTCGTCAAGTGAATTAATACAGCTGAAGATCTTTAGATCGTCGGCGTAAGCTAACACTCTGGAGTCAAGACGTTCCAAGAGATCATTAACATAAATATTAAACAAAAAAATGATCTTACAATAATCAATTTTGTAGACGTTGTAATATAATTTAATGTGGAGAAGATCCGTCTTCCTTTTCTTGGAAATATATTAGGATTAGTCGTTTAAAAAAATTGTTTTATTTGATTTTTACAAACAGGATTAAATATCATTAAAATTATAGCTAAAATATTTTATTTCCACCCCTTTCTTGTAATGGGATTTAATTAGTGTTTTTTGTTTTCCTCTACAAAGGAGATTGTAACCTGTATTGTACTTCGATAATGTCCTAACAGACGAAACTAGTCGCAGTTAATATGTAATATAGTGTGAAATTTAGAGAGTTTTATTTATTCCTTAGTGTAATGGAATTTCGCAAAGTAACAACCACAATAATCAACTATCTAATGGAGTTAGATCACAAGACCTGGACGGCCAATCGATGTCACCTTCTAAGAGATAACGGCCAGGTAATTTAGTGTGAAGTAAAATGATTGTTTCACTTGCTGCGATATATGTAATTCCATCTTATTGAAACCATATGTCATTCACGTTTAAATCGTTGACTTAAAAAAAAATCGTTTAGCATTTTCCGATAGCCTAAACCATTGACAGTGACGTGAGAGTAGTTTGACAAGTAGTGAGATTGGAAAAGAAAAACGAATTTTTTAAATACAAAATAATTTTTATTTTTCAATATATTCTCCTAAAAGAGCAACACATTTATTCCAACGGTGCTCTAATGCCCTTATGCCATCTCTAAAATGCGATTCCGGAAGGCTTGCAAAATATTCATTTACGAAGATGATAAGCTCGTCGTTAGATGAAAATTTCTTTCCACCTAGTGCCGTTTTCAATTTTGGAAAAAGGTGGAAGTTGGAAGGGGCTAGATCCGGCGAGTAAGGCGCATGCGGTACTAATTAGGAATGCAACTCGTGTATTTTGGACATCGCAACTGTGTTGGTATGCGAGGCAGCGTTGTCTTGGTGAAACAGAATCTTTTTCTTTGCCATTCCTGGCCGTTTAGCATGAATCTCAACATTTAATTTTTGTAGAAGTTCTGCATAATATTGTCCGTTTATTGTGGCACCTTTCTGAAGGTAATCCATAAGCAAAATTCCCTTTGAATTCCAAAAAATTGATGCCATCACTTTGTTTGCCGATAAAGTGGGTTTCGCTTTCTTTGGAGGTGCAGAACTACGTTCTAACCATTGTTTCGACTGTTGTTTAGTTTCGGGTGTACTGTAGTGTATCCAAGTTTCGTCGCAAGTAACAAATCGCCTACAAAAATCAACCGGATTCCCCTTATAAGGGTCCAAACACTCATTGGAAATGCGCAAGCGAGTGAACTTTTGATCAGTCGTAAGCAATCGCGGCACCCATCTTGCCGAAAGCTTGGAAAGGCCAATTCTTTCGTTAAAATGTGGTGTACGCGTTCTGTTGAAATGTTTACCATGTCTGCTATCTCTCTCACTTTGAGTCGTCGATCTTGCGTAATAATATTATGGATTTTTATAATCATTTCCTTAGAAGTCACGATTTTGAGTGTTCCAGAGCGCGCTTCATCAACACAGCTTGTTCTACCACGTTTAAATTCATTTACCCATCTACTTATTGTGGCGGATGGCGGAGCAGATTCACCTAATGTTTCCCGTAACTCATCTTTTATTTCGGTAGCTTTCATACCCTTAATTACGAAGTATTTAATCACCGCACGATACTCTGCTTTTTCCATTTTAACAAAACGACGTGTTGCTTCTTTTTCAATCAGCTATCAAAAATAAACTAATCAACCGATTTATCTAAATATCGGAATGCAAACATATAAATAGGCAGCCTAAATTACAGTGCATTTGTTTTACCAATTAGAGGGCCACCTATGTGTCATTCTCACTACTTGTCAAATTATCCTCGTAGCATTGTCATTTTCTATCCTCAAAAATGTACGGGCAAATGATTTGCTATACTGAAAGGGTAGCTATTTCTTAACACTGCCCATTTAAATATCTCCTAACACATCCAAGAATTAATTATGAATCGACTCGTTTAAGAGGTATTTCTTTCTTTTAATACCAAACCACTTAACCAGCTCCAAATCACATCAATGTGACTAAAATAAATAAACAGAATCATATTCGATAATCACGGGTTACCCAGAAACACCATTAGCGAAATGTATTATCAACGAGAAAAAAAATAGAGTAAAAAAATACCACGCTTTCGTATAGGAAGAAAATACAATAACGTGAAAAAAACGCAAAAGGAAATAAATACAAAGGAGACAGCAAAAGACTGACTTAAACAGTCAGTCTGTCAATGGTAGAATCATTTCGACCCTCCACTTCTACCTGCTTTTTAACAGTAATTGCAGTATTCGATAATGAAAAATAAATCGAGAGGTTGGACGCATTAAACATAACTAATAATCAGCGGCCACTTGATGTAACAATAACAAGAAGAAACTACCACTTTTAAAAGGTATTAAGCAACAGTAAAAGGATAAGAATACGGTCGTATCGTTTGTGCAGTCAGCAATTTTTTGGTCTTATGTATACTTTTTTCGCGTGGATACTTTCACACTTAGGCTACAACCGGTATCTTTGGAAGTTGCTGCTTGTATACTATTTATATATACTTATGTATACGTTCGTCGCTATCTTATATATAACTAGGAAGTAATTTGTATTTTAATTGCGCATAATCTGATTTTATTGGATGTATATAGGTGTATATGTATACAGGGAATTTCAAAAGTGCTTTAAGCAATTTTGAAACTGATTTACAAGGTTGATTTGGTGATAAGTCAAACTAGACTAGTAACACCATCTTTTGGAAAAAATTTATAATCATTTTTGACTTTTGACTTCTTTTTTATGGTAACGGGTGAAATTTAATTTATTAATTTGGTTTGGAGTTTTATGGCAGTGCGAATATAGTTTTTAAATGGAAAGTACTAAAAGCCATTATACTGCATATTATATTTTACTTCTTCTTATTCTTTTTTAACTTAAATTAGGAGTTTGTCTTGTTAGGAAACAAAGTTTGCATACATCATGCCATCTCTTCGTCAGATATTATGTTAAAAGTTCTTCATTGTATTTAGTTGTCATAATTTTGGATAAAAGTATAAAAATAGAAAGAAAAAGGTGTTATGACAAAGGTAAATTGATTTTAGATAAGTATTTCAATATAAAAATATTTGTATATGAACGAAGGATGTACAAATATATGTAATTTTTCATAATTGTTAAAGATAATGTTCGACATCACTGCAAACACCTCTTTAGATGATAAATTTTAATGGAGTCTGTGGTTGATTAGACTAATGAATTAAGGGTTAATATAACTCTTTTCCACAATAATTTTCGTATTCTATATCTGTTTTTAGACAACTAAGTTGTCATCATCAGCAGGTAGTTGCAAAGCCAAACACACACGCCGTGTGTGTTTGGCTTTATAAAAATGAAGAGTGTAGTTGTGTACTAATTAGCTTCCAACGTAGGGCCGAGGACCGAATCTGCCTGACGAGTCTTCAATAGATGAAAGGCGTCGCACTCATTGTTCTCGTTCAGCAACTGTTTATATATATATGAGTAGTATTAGATTCTCGGGCTCTCCGCGATGTTGGACAGAAGTTTTCGTAAGAATCGGCTTTTCGACGTTTCGATGACATCTCGATCATCTTCTGTAGGAGTTGCTTCGTAGTGAAGCGTCAACCTGAAACTGCTTAATTACGAAGCAACGCCTGAAGATGATTGAGATGTTATCGACACGTCGATTCTTTCGAGAACTTCTGTCCAACATTGCGGAAAGCCCGAGAATCTAATATTACTCATACTTACAACTGCAAGAAGCTTCGTTTGAACACACACACACACATATATATATATATATATATATATATATATATGTGTCTACTGCTTCTTTCAGGAATTATGCCATGTAAATATCATTGAACCCTGGAAATGGATATTTTTTAACGGACTTTCGACAGTTTCTCTCTTGCCATTTTCAAGTCGTTGCTACCGTTGCCGTCATTTTTCGAGTGATACTGTTTGTTATTCTCATTTTTCCCATATGCGCTATAGGATGAAATGTATTAGAAAGTCCAACTTCAGAAATATTGGGTTGGCAACTAAGTACTTTCTGTTTTTACTGATAGAGAGCGTTGCTTTATTTTTTGTATAACGTATGTTAGTGCTGTACTTTACCGTTTGTTGCGTGATACTAGTCACATTGACGTAACTTCAGAAGCAAGTAGTGCGTGATTTTTATTAAAGCTATTAGTTGTGGGTTAATTTTAAATGGAGTGCAGAAACGAACATTTTCGACATATTTTACTATTTTATTTCCGTAAAGGAAAGAAAGCTGCTGCGGCTCACAAAAAGATATGTGAAGTTTATGGTGCTAATTGCTTAACAGAGCGCACGTGTCAGAATTGGTATAAAAAATTCCGTTATGGAGATCTTTCCCTCAAAGATGAGCAACGATCTGGTCGGCCTACTGAAGTTGATGATGACCAAATCAAAGTCATAATTGAAGAGGATCGGCACATAACTGTTCGAGAGGTTGCAGAGGGGCTACATGTATCGCACACAACAATTGAAAAACATTTAAAATGTCTTGGGCTAGTTAAGAAGCTTGATATTTGGGTACCTCACGAATTGAAAGAAATTCATTTAACACAAAGAATCAAGTTTTGCGATATGCACCTTAGACGAAATGAAACCGACCCTTTCTTTAAAAAGAATCATCACTGGTGATGAAAAATGGGTCCTGTACAGTAACATAGTTCGAAAACGATCATGGAGCAAACACGATAAACCAGCTCAAACCACATCGAAAGCTGAATTGCATCGGAAAGGTGTAGTTTTCCACCAAGATAATGCAAGGCCTCACACATCTTTGGCAACTCGTGAGAAACTATTGGAGCTTGGCTGGGAAGTGATGCCACATCCCCCATACAGCCCTGATCTAGCACCATCTGATTACCATTTATTTCGAAGTTTGCAGAATTCTTTGAATGGTAAAACTTCCACAAATGACGATGACTTTCACTCGCACCTGGTTCAGTTTTTTTGCTGATAAGGACCAGAAATTTTATGAGCGCGGAATCATGCAGCTGAAAGAAAGATGGCAAAAGGTCATTGAGCAAAGTGGAAAATATATAATTGATTAAAAACTATTCTTTGTTTAAAAAAAAAGTGTTTTATTTTATACTACAAAACCGAAAGTACTTAGTTGCCAACCCAATATATATTACATACTTGTTTATAGATCTGAGCGTTAAGATTGCTTTCTTCTATTCCGAAATTTAGAAGAAATTACAGAAAAATTGGTTAAGGTATATGGAGATTGGAGGACTAACGTCAGTCTACTATAACGAAGTCATGTACAGCAAGACCATCATATCCTTAGAAAAATCTGCGCACACTTTCGGTATTACTCGTACTCAGTCGCCAGTGTGTCGCTCGCTTCGGTGATTAGGTACATTCCCAACAGAAAGGCGCGGTTTTATTTTGTACTACGCGACGCCAAGAATAAGAATTTAGAAAATTTTTATTTATTAATATATGTTATACTGGTCCAAATGGAATGTAAATTATTAATTAATGAGGCTGCTAAGTGTTATTTAATAGTGTTCTATTGAGGATGTACTATGAAAGTAAATCTTAATATGATTAGGTAGATAATGTAATTACAAAATTTTTTAATAATACCCAGTAATTAGAAGCAAATAGCTTTATTTCAAAATGATTACATAATTACATAATAAATTACATAATAAAACACATTCACAAAGCAATGATTACTAAGTTATTCTGAATCATCGCTGAAACCAAAATCACTGTCAGATGTATCAGCACCCACGTTTATAATTAGTGTCTCCGTAAGAACATCCATAAAAACTTCATTTTGTTTATATTCATCTTCGACTCTCTTCACGTGAGTGCAAAGTTTGTTCCAGTCATTTACTGTAATGCTTTTAAATTTTTCTTCCGCTAGCCTTTTAGCGTCCTCTAATTTAAATGTGACATTTTGTGATGCCACAAAATTTTTCACAGTCGCCCAAATCATTTCGATTGGATTTAGTTCAGGGTGATACGGAGGCAATCGTAAAGTTGTATGACCGTGTGCCTCCAAAATTGCGTCTATTTTATATCGTAAGTGTTGTTGTTTATTATATTTTATTAACATATATAACTGGGCTTTCGTCATATCAGATGTACAGGCAATACCTTTTTCGGTCAACCAGTGTAACATTTTTTGCTTGTTTGCATTAGAATTAGGCGCTGGATTTATCTGAACATTGTGGTATGGAGCATTGTCAATAACTAGTACTGAATTTTTTGGTAAATTTGGTATTAGTTTTTCAACGAGCCATTTTTGGTAATTTTTGAAATTCATTTCGTGATGGTAATCACCGGATTTTGTTCCGGATTTAAAAAGTAACAAAGCGTTTTCTACAAATCCATGGTTCTCACCTCCAGCGTGCAACATAATTAAACGCTGGCCCTTGGAGATTGTCGAAAATAACCCATTTCTTGACTTGTCTGTCCAACTTTTCGATTTTGTATGGCCGCTATGAATATAGGATTCATCCATATAAATAGTTGGACGATTTTGCCGTCGATATACATCTATTTTTCGTAAAAAATTTGTACGAATGTTTCTGATATCTGGTTTTTCTTGTAATATCTTGCGATTGTTTTGTGTAGCACAGAATCTAAAACCAAGCTTCTTTATAATTTTTCTTAAGGATTCTCGGCCGCCCGGAAAATTTATATCTTCTTTAAGTTTTTGTAGTAAATTTTTAATAGTAATCCGCTGATTATTTGTCTTGTGGAAATTATAAATAATATGTTTTATTTGGTATAGGTCAATGTCGTCTATTGAATCCATTACTAAACATTTCCTCGATCTTTTCTTTTTTGGCGATTTGAAAACTGGTAGTTGTTCTGTGTTCTCTTTCTCATTTCGTTCTGGTTCTGCTTGATATTCGTTCCCCTCTTTTAAAATATTATAGACAGAAGCTCTTGAAACACCAGTTGCTCTTGCTACGTATTCCTTTAATTCGCTTTTTGTACAATTTCTTATGTCTGTTTCGTTATCTGAAATTGTCTTTAAAAACTTAAAAACATTAAACACGACTTCACGGGTTTGTGAATGCAGTCCTTTTCCACCTCCTAAGTTGGACATTATTAATTATAATAAATAAAACAAATAATAACCAATTATAATGCAAGACCTCAATTACTCACTTTGACTAACCGTAACTTAACAACTTAACCACGCAACGATCATAAGCACACTGAGGACACAAACAGCTTACCGATGACTCGGAGTGTACCACCCGGCACGCCTACGATGCGCAGTAGATTTTTGTCCAAGGATATGATGGTCGTGCTGTACATACCTATTATAGAAACATCTCGTTCAGACAAACCATCTAAACGACTATATCCAAATATCAATTAACCTATGATCTATTTGCATATTAAACTCGTTCATTACTTTTGACCGACAGTATAAGTGTGAAAATATACACACCGTTGCCTCACCAACCTTGTTATTAGTTTCTAAATTACTCGATCATCAATTTTGTGGTCATAAAGACGTAATGGAAGTGAATGAGGACGAACCTTCGCGGACGAGACGGAGAACGTTACAGAAGACGAAAGGAAGACGTGGATGAAAAAGGAATAGAGCGATCGTACAAATACACGACAACAACAGTGCAGTGCGAGGAAGAGGAAAGAGAAATAGTGGAACAAGGAGAAGAAAAGAGTATATACACAAGAAGAAGAAGAAGAAAAGGAGCACGATAATGATGATGAGATGTAAGAGTGAAGTTGCTGTAGTCATTCATTATACAATTTGTGAAATGTGTTAATTTAATTAGACCACGCCGTTTAATTTTTTGGGGCGTATTACCCAAGTCCCAAGTAATAATTTTTTAGTTAAACTTTAATTGTGTCGTCTCTATGTGTGTGTGTGTGTGTGTGTGACGTGATGGGTATTGCTTGCTACTGATACAACTACTGCATCTTGCTAGTAGTTGTGCTGCTGAAACTATTATGCTATTACACTGTCGTTTGAACGTACTGGTAGGTAAAACAGTGGCGTGACCAAGACGATGACTCCCAAATTAAGGGGTATAAGTTGATTTTATATTTTCTTTTAAATAAGTAACATAATTTTATTTAATATTAATAAATATTGAATACCATTAAGAAAGCAAGAAATTAACAAAACGAGAAATTAACACAAATTTTTAGTTCTTTTTCAGCAACCAATTAATGAAGCTCGGAAAATATCATTTTACCAGAGATGATTTAAAAATTAAAAATCCACAAGTAATATTGATAATTTTGGTGCCTGCGATTTTTTAACTGTTCCTGGGTAATTTTTGGATGCAGAATGTAAAAAAGTTCTCAGATTTGGTCTATCAGATCTAGTTTTTGAGATTTTTTTAAAAAATTGTGTATATATTTTACGTTATAGCTGTTATAATACATAATATTACTTTTGTCAGTTAAAAAAACAAAGACACATGGATTTAAGTATTTATTGCAAAAACTTAATTTACATAATTACATTAGTCACTAATCACATAAAAATTTTCTTTTATACGGCTTTCTAGAATGGAGTTTACTAGGGCAGTCTTGCTGAAGGCTCCAGCAGTAATCCGCCATCATGTGGCTATCCCATCGTCCTTGATAACGATCTTCCATAGTTTTAATATCCTGATGTAATCTTTCCCCTTGTTCTTCACTACAATCACCTAAGTTTTCTGGAAAACGATCTAGGTGGATGTGGAGGTAGTGAACTTTTGTACTCATGTTACAGCCGAGAATATTAAAATTTGAAAGCATAGTTTCCACTAATTCTACGTAATTCTCTGCTTTATGATTGCCAAGAAAATTTTGTACTACTTGAACAAATAAACACCAAGCGTTAGATTCAGTCTCGTTCATTGATGTGGTGAATTGTGGATCTTTAACAAGTTGCCTTATTTGAGGACCATCAAATATACTAGCTTTTAGTTTTTCCGTGCTAATGCCAGGAAATTTATGTGATAAATACCCAAAACAATTTCCATCTCGATTTAAAGCCTTCACAAATTGCTTCATTAAGCCTAGCTTGATATGCAAGGGCGGAAGTAAGATTTTCTTCTCTTGCAACCAAAGGTTCTTTGATCACGTTTTGTTTTCCTTGAATCATGACATCTCTTTAAGGCCATTTTTTTTAACCCAGTGCTCATTTTTATCTCTGCTGTCCCAAAGGCATAAAAACAAGGATATTTTGTATAACAATTTCTATTTTGACGTTTAAGTACATATTTATCTCTTTATTTGTTGTCCTTTATCAGAAAAAAATATCAATTAACCTGTAACCTGCATCTTAAAAACTAGAGCTGATAGAAAAAATCTGGTGGCATTTTTGGCATCAGCACATTAAAAACATCTAAAATCAGATGTTAGATTTCCGGCACCAAATTTTTATTTTCATTTTGTTACCCTGTGTAATCTACTACTTTCGATTTTGCCCTATAATAATAACAATACTTTATTATCCAACAGCAGTAAATTGCTTATTACAAGATAATGTAAATTGACAAAATGAAAGAAACATGTGAGAAGCATAACAGTAAATTAACTATAAATGTAACAGAAATACATATTAATAATTAAAAATTAAAAAAGTAAGTTATACACCAAAAAGTAACAGAAAAAAACAACAAAAAAGAAGAAACTAACCAAATTTCGAATATATAAATCTTTTCAGAGCGTCAAGCGATCCTGTAAACAAGTCAATATCATTGCAATACATATTTACGTTTCTACATGCAGACAGAACAGACGAGTGCGAATGATGCATCGTAGCCGCAACAGGTACATGAAAAACTCCGTGACTCCTAGCGCACAACCTCGGCACATGAAAGCCAAACAACCCAAGCAGATCCGGAGCATTCAAAATACCATTTAGTAATTTGTAAACGAAAATGATCTGAGAGATAACCCTACGATTTCTCAGAGACGTGTATCCAAATTGAGTCAGCAACATATCATACCGATAACCATGCGACAAGAATGTGCCACTAATGCGATAATGAAGGGTTTTCAGAAATTTTCTCTGCACTCTCCCAATCATGTCCGAATACTTAGCATGGTATGGATTCCAAACCACAGAGCAATATTCAAGCTTGGATCTAACAAAAGAATTATAAAAACTGATTATTGCTTCATTCCCGAGACATTTAGTATTTCTTGTGAGAAAACCAAGCATTCCAAATGACTGTGTGCTGATTTTTTCAACATGTAAATTGAAGGTCAGCTTGACGTCAAACATCACACCTAGATCCTTAAACGACTCGCAGCGATCCAGAGGATAATTATAAATAGAATACGGGAATATTCTACCATTTTGCTTCCTTGTATAGGTCATTATTTTGCATTTATTTGTATTGAATAACAAATTATTCCGTAAACTCCATCGCTCAAGGCAAGTTAGTTCGTTTTGCAAAAGTAAGCAGTCCTCTTCGCTCATAATACGTCTAATAATAAACTATCCAAGAAATAGAAATATAATTAATTAGCAGATGAGGTAAGCCGCAGCTTTCATGTTGTCATTAGATCTTCATAAAAAGATAAGGATCTTATAGAAGCAACGATAGAGTGTTCGCTACGTCTAATAGGATTTGACTTAAGAAGGAAGTGTTTTGGAATTGGCGTCCCTATTCTTTATGATCAACTAATAAAGGCAATTCACATTTTCCTGATCTTCTACACAAAACGTAACTGAGTCTGTACTTGCTGAACATAGGCTGCAGATGAGATCAAAAAACCAGCAGCTCTCTGGTTGTTATTAGATCTTCATAAAAAGATAATGATCTTATAGATGTAATGATAGAATGTTCGCTACGTCTAGTAGAATTTGACTTAAGAAGGAAATGTGTTGGAATTGTCGTCCCTATTCTTTATTATCAACTAGTAAAGGCAATGCACGTCTTCCTGATTCTCTACACAAAGCTTAACTGTGTCTGTACTTGCTGAACACAGACTGCAGATAGGATCAAAAAACAGCAGCTTTCAAGTCGTCATCAGATCTTCAGAAAAAACGAGGATCTCATGGTAGTAATGACATAGTGTTGGCTATGTTGAGTGGGATTTGGTTTGAGAAAGAAACATTTTGGAATCGGCGTCTATATTCTTCACTATCGACTAATAAGGACAATGCCCACAATGTAACTTTCAGGTCGTAATGAGATCTTCGTAAGAAGATGGCGATCTTGTAGAGCGTTTGCTACGTCTAGTGAGAGTTAAGAAGGAAACGTTTTGGAGGTGCCGTCTATACTCTTTGCTATTAACTGGTAAGGGCTGTCATTATTTTTATCAGCTACAGAGAGCGTAACCGAATCTGCATTTATTGAACGCAGGCTTCACATTAAGCACTATTGCTCGCAGGGTCTTATTTTGTTATTTAAGTAGAATTTTCAAGTTCGAATTTCTTACTATGCCTCATAGTTTGGTGGTGTAAATATATTTTAGTTTTATTACACCTTTGCAAAATAACAGTTTATTTACCACCTTCAGTGGTCTTCTGTCAAGAAGCCAATTTATTGGACGCTATTTAAGACCAATATTTTCCTCATCGTGAATGTGAATGGTGACTTATATTCCTTCAGCATTTACACATTTATTTCCATGTTTCTCAGTAATGAAATCTAGTCCAAAAAGAAATTTCTGTAAATTTTCAAAATAAGCATTGATAGCAGCTTTCTGGTCATTACTAGGGCATCGTTTCCGCTTCTGGAATTGTGTTAACTTAAGGAAAAAACAATCTCTGGATCGTAAATTGGAAACCACATTTCTAGATAACTTGTCGAATTTTTTATGTAGCACATAGAAGTATATTTTTTTCAGCAAAATATTCGGGTCTTCACGCTTTTAAAATTTTTAATGTTTGTCTTCAAAACATCGTAGTATCTTCTTCAAGTATTCAACCAACAAAATCGCTTCACAGTCCAAAGCAGCAATTACCAATCAATTTAACGATCCGAACACGTAGGACGCAATAAAGAGAACTGAATATTTGGCTTTGATAGATCGCAGAATTAGATTTGCATTTAATGCAAGGAAAGTTCAGGTATGAAGATCTAGTGATGAATGAAATACCAGTGAGATAGATTCCCAGATTTCCCAGACTCCCAGTATCTTCTTCAAGTATTCAACTAACAAAATCGCTTCACAGTCCAAAGCAGCAATTACCAATCAATTTAACTACCCAAACACGTAGGACGCAATAAAGAGAACTGAATATTTGGCTTTGATAGATCGCAGAATTAGAATTGCATTTAATGCAAGGAAAGTTCAGGTATCAAGATCTAGTGATGAATGAAATACCAGTGAGATAGATTCCCAGATTTTCCAGACTCCCAGTATCTTCTTCAAGTATTCAACTAACAAAATCGCTTCACAGTCCAAAGCAACAATTACCAATCAATTTAACGACCCAAACACGTAGGACGCAATAAAGAGAACTGAATATTTGACTTTGATAGATCGCAGAATTAGAATTGCATTTAATGCAAAGAAAGTTCAGGTATCAAGATCTAGTGATGAATGAAATACCAGTGAGATAGATTCCCAGATTTTCCAGACTCCCAGTATCTTCTTCAAGTATTCAACTAACAAAATCGCTTCACAGTCCAAAGCAACAATTACCAATCAATTTAACGACCCAAACACGTAGGACGCAATAAAGAGAACTGAATATTTGACTTTGATAGATCGCAGAATTAGAATTGCATTTAATGCAAGGAAAGTTCAGGTATCAAGATCTAGTGATGAATGAAATACCAGTGAGATAGATTCCCAGATTTCCCAGACTCCCAGTATCTTCTTCAAGTATTCAACCAACAAAATCGCTTCACAGTCCAAAGCAACAATTACCAATCAATTTAACGACCCAAACACGTAGGACGCAATAAAGAGAACTGAATATTTGACTTTGATAGATCGCAGAATTAGAATTGCATTTAATGCAAGGAAAGTTCAGGTATCAAGATCTAGTGATGAATGAAATACCAGTGAGATAGATTGTCAGATTTCCCAGACCAAAACACTAACTTATCAATGCAATTTGTGGTGCTTAATTAAGGGGGATATAACTGGGATTCTCCAAGGTAACAAGAGTCAACGTAGTGGGTGAATAAAAAGTCTTTACGTGTCTACAAAATTTTGAAACGTCTTTCTTGGATTTCCGATTCCCAAGCAGAAAATTCCAATCAGATTTTACTTGATTCCGTGATGGAACATTTTTGTTATATATTTTTGCGCAAGATATAGCCTCAAGAGACCTTCTCATATTCCCCAAACTCAAACGTTTCTTTGTTAGAAATTGCAACAAAGTTATTGTCAGAAAAATCGTTCGTCAATAGTCTTTGGGCTATTTTTATATTTATTCCAAGATTTTACATCGCTTTTGTATTCAAGTTTTAAATCATTTTTCACTATTTAAATTGCTACCAAATTTCAACACCTTATCAGAGCTCACATAAAGGTTAACATTATTTGACACATAAAAATAATTGCCATTCTTCACTGCTTTCACAGCTTGCTAGATTACATAAATATCTCCTCCCTCGTCTTCACTACACTTTTTGGCACCTTGACACAGTTAGCTAAGAGTACGCCACTGTCCAGTAGGCAGTGCCCGACCTAACACTTAAAATTGCGTCCGATCAGTTTCGGAATTTATTCGAAAGCGGCAATATGGGCAGTCACCGGACCGGCCCACGAATCCGTCTGGATTTACACGCGCGTACGATCGCACACGAAAATATACATCGCCCGGGCGAGGAACATTACGGATACATAGCGGATAATTATCTGAGCGAAGAGGATGGAAGAACGGCGGCAGACAGAGAGGCGAGGATGGATGGATATAAGTGATGATTTGGTAATTGAGTTCTAATTACCAAAGCAAACTCATTTTTAAAGATGGAAATCACGAAGTTAGGTCGGAACGCTGTGTGTGTATAAAAAAAAATTGTGTATCGGCATCGAAGCACCACCATGCGTTCGTTTGATCTAACAGACAGAAATGTCTAAATAAGTTTGGAGACTGTATTGCACAGTAGCTGTGTGTATGTAGTCATGATGGAATCTGTTTGCTGATTGTACAATATAAAACGTGTAATTTGGATGAAATAAAAAAATAATTTACCAGAACGAGATAAGAATAATCGTACCAGTTTCACAATCTGTATTGAAATTAAAAATATTCGATTTTTAGGAAACGAAAGGGAGTATAATGTTAAAGACGAGAGATCTTAATTTTAACGCCTCAAATTTATGTTTAGTGTTCTTCCCATTGCTAACAGAAGGTAAGTTTTTTGCAAAATCTAATGAAATGATTATAAAGACTCAATTACAATTACACAAGTCGACACTACAACAAAACTGTTATCATATCTATGGATGCTGGAAACTTAGAAGAGAAAAGTATTAAGGAAGATTTGTGGAGGGAAAAACGTAGACCATGATTTGGAAACTCCACGGCGAAAAAGAATAGCAAAATATATTTAAAGCAAAAGATTGCAGTAAATGACGCATTTGGAAAAGGATAGCAAAATATATTTAAAGCAAAAGAAAGTATTTGACGCATCTAGAAAAGGATAGAGAAGAAGAAAGAGGAAACCCAAAGGAAGAAGATCTAAGGAAAATGCTGAGGAGAAGGTAGCGTGATAAGTTGGATAAAGATCTAAGGGAGTAAGGGGAGCTATCCAAAGATACAAGCAAATGAAAATTACCCTACAGATCTAGGCCTAAATATATTTTCCTCCATTTTTGCCAGAGACATCTAGTGAATACATGAGTAAAATATCGAGTTGAACTACAAATAATTATGATTTTTAGGAACAAATTCCAATGATGCGCCTGCTATCAAAGTCAGACATGTCGTTAACAGTGAATAAATGCATATTCGAATTAAATAATAAATCACCTTGAAATGAAGTGATCGATAGTGTATATGCAACATTTTATGTTGTGAGAGGTTAAACAAAAGAAAAAATACTAGAAATACATCTCAAAAATATGCAGCGTTTCTGGCGAAGAAGTTATAACTGATTGGTGAGTATATCATTGGAATCGAAATAAGAGCTCATTGGAATTGGTTGTTTAAAACCAAAGTGGAACTCATAGACGATAACTAAAGTGGGATGCAGAGGAAACGCTAGTTAAAAATTAACCAGACCAAGGCTGAGTATATGGCGATAAGGGATAACAAAGGGCTAGATGTAAAAAGGAACAATATATTTACGAAAAAGTCTCGGATTTCTGTTATCTCGGAATAAATTTAACGCTGTCTTTAAAATCCTGAAACCAAAGACATTGTCCAAAAAGCTAACCTCAGACAGTGTCCAAAAAAGACATCCTCAGACAGTGTCCAAAAGAGCCAAATTAAGAATATATGGAACAGATATAAAGTCTTAAGTAAGGGTCACATGAAAGATCTAGAAATAGAGGAGGAAATAAGAGATTACATGTGGTGACCATAAAGAGTAATCCACCACAATCTTTTCATATCTATTATAGTCCTCATTATCCTCTGGATTCTCTTAATCTTTTGCATGTGCTTTTGAAATTAAATTTAGTTCTTTTAAAATTGAAATTGGAAATGTAATTTCATCTCATCTAGTTCACTGAATCTTCCTGTTGAACAGTAGATCCATTTTCTTTTCGGAGTTGAGCCTTATATATTCATTTGTACAGAAATTGTTTTCTTCAATAAAAACAGTTCTTGCTGTGGAGTTTTATAACATTTCCTGATCTTTTTTGTTTTAGCTTTCTATTCTTTCCATGGCGCTAGAATTCTCTTAAGTAAGGTAGGGATAAATACAAAGGAGTTGCACCTGGTGTTCCCAGAGTAACTGCGATTAAAACAAATTTACAATTTTAAACGTTTGCATGATTCTATAAAAAAATTTCGAAACACTGGGTTGTCGCTATTGGAGGCGATGCAAATTGTGTACATACACTGCTACGTGCTATAAGTGACATAGAAAATATGTGTGTTCGATTTTACCAGATTAATATAAATTTGTGATGGTGTGTGTATAGATCCGTTATCTATTTCTAAAGATTATTTTAATTATGCATGTATTATATCTGTAGATTTCCAGCGATCATTTTCTAAATATAAGAACAGCTTACGTCACAAACTTACGCCATGCTGCAGACATTTTGCCAGTCTTATCCATTTTGCGCTATGCAACAGCAGCTCTGAATAATGTGTGTTACTTTTATAACAAAAGATAGATGATTATAGCACACGCATCGCAAGGTCGCCCGATGTTCGTACACTCTTCTTGTCAAGATCAAAAGTCTATTTATTACCAAAACTACGTTATTTTTCTAAAAAAAAATTGGGCATTAATTTTAAGTTGAATTTGATGGAGCCTGTGGTTGATTAACTTAATCATTAAGGTTGATATATAACCCCTTACCACATTAACTTTCGTAATTCTGTATACGCATTTCGATAACTAAGTTGTCATCATCAGCAGATAATTGCAAAGTGTCGCACCTGGTAAACCACGGCGAAAAACCAAAATGTACACTGGGCATTAATTGACATTTCAAAAACATAGTCGACGGAAAATTGTCAGCGATTACAGAAAGAGCGTTCACAAGCATGAATTAAATTTATAATAAATCTACAACATTGTGTACGTATTATTTATTTAATGTGAATTGTTAAAGACCTCTTGTGTACAGCGAGGAAAGTAACAGACAGAAGAAAAGAGGAAATATTATTTCTTTTCGTCATAGTCGAAGGTAGAGTAATTCAAAAAAGAGAACTTCTGAAGTCGATGGCTCTTTTCTGATATACCTTAGATATATAAATAGTGATATTAAATTGGATGATTCAGCTATATCGCCGGAATACCGCAGTTCGATCAATAAGTGATTCCTTGTTGATGTAATGAAATTATTTGATTATATTTTCTAACACATGTATGTAGACTTGGTAAAAATATTTTGTTACAAAAACTTGTTTGCGTTTGACGTAAACACAACAAGAAACGAGAGAGTTTAAAAGATAATTAATGACGGTGGCAGAGTCTTTTTAATTTGTATACCATATGCTTAATTGCACTTATGCAGAACTGAGTATTTCACTCGTATTATTTAGTTGTATGTGGAACTAAAATATGTAGCTAAAAAGTGTTTCAAATAGCGCGTTTTTTTAAGAATAAATAAAATATAGATGACGCACTGAATTTGTCTGGGTATGTGGGCATTTAAAAAGTGTGATGTATGACATTTATAAAAATGACTTCGTACACGGTACAATAACGCATTCTGTGAAAAGAGTTTCTAAAAAATTACGTGAATTTTATGGTTTACATAATCGTCCATCTGAAAATACTATTGGTCGAATTATTAAAAAATTTCAAGAGACCGGTTCCGTGGAAGATCAGAAAAGTGAAAAATACAGTCGTTGTGGTCGTTCACAAGAAAATATTGATTTGGTTCGTGAAAGTGTTGCTGAAGATCCGGAAATGTCCATTAGACGACGTTCACAAAAACTTGGACTGAGCGGATCAACAACATGGCGTATTTTACACAAAGATTTAGCTCTGAAGGTATATAAGGTTCAAATAACACAGGAACTGAAGCCATTAAATCGTTTAAAACGTCGTTCCTTTGTCAATTTCATCAATGAACAACCAGCTGATTTTTCTCAAATATAATGTTTTCCGATGAGGCACATTTTGAACTTGGTGGCTCTGTTAATAAACAAAATTGCCGTATCTGGGGTGAGGAAAATCCGCGAATTATTCATGAGAAACCTATGCATCCTAAACAAGTTGCTGTTTGGTGAGCATTATGGTCAGGTGGTGTAATTGGACCTTACTTCTTTGAAAATGCTGCTGGTGAAGCTGTAACTATCAATGGTGATCGATATCGTCGAATGATAATCGAATTTTTGTGGCCTGAATTAATGAACATTGATCTAGAGGATATGTGGTTTCAACAGGATGACGCTACACCTCACTTTTCTCACGAATCAATTGATTTATTGAGAGAAAGATTTCCTGGACGTGTGATCTCAAGAAACTGTGATGTTAATCGGCCACCAAAATCATGTGATTTGACAGCGTTAGACTATTTTCTTTTGGGTTTTTTCAGGTTTATAAAAACAATCCACAGTCAATTCCTGCTTTGAAAGATGAAATTTGTCGTGTCATTGGTGAAAGAGAGTCTCAATTATGTCAAATGGAAGTATATAGACCTGCAATAGGTACGAGTAAGGTTTAAATTACAATAAAATATTCCTAATGAATCTAAATTTTAAAATATTTTATTAAAAAAAATGTAATATAACGTGTGTTAGCTCATAAATAAAGTCTACCCTTTCTAAGTAATAAACTCGAGATTTATTTCAATTTCTTCGAATCAACAAGTCCGTCTTCCTTTAAGAAATCGACATCTCCTCAAGTCTTCAACTTTACCGCAATTTTTCGCTTTAACAGGTCAACAACAAGAGCCACCATTTCTTCTATAATCCGACTAGTTGGCCTGCACATGGTGGAAATTCCGAGTAAAACTCGATCGCCGTGAATTTTTCCGACATCCTCGCTATGCGATGTCCCGTTAGATGGCGTTGTAGCCTCCATCTCGACCGCGTGTAATAATCAAAGTTTCCCGCTTAATCGGCCAATAAAATCCCGGATTAATTGCCTCGACGTATGTGATTGAAGGAAAGAAGTAACGACCATGACCGTTATTGTTTTTTTATTTCGCGATTTGCGAGCAAGTTCGTCTTCCGTTTTTCATCATCGCTCCGGCGATGTTCAGTTCGCTTTGCGTGCATTTAAGTCGTTGTGTCGTGTCTGAACAAGTCGAGCAGGTTACTGACTTTGCTTTGTCCATGTTCGCTATTTTTCTTTTGAATCGCCTTTTAACTATTTACTTTATTCTAGAAAATTTCAATAGCAATTATACGGAGTATTTATGGTCGTATCCAATGTATTTTTGTCCAATTTTAATGCTTGGGTTAACAATTCATTCAATTGTCTTCTTCGATCGTTTTTGTTTCTGTTATTTTGTTCCTCCATTTGTAAGGAAAGAGCAAATAAAAATCCCATAAGTCTGTGCTGACTGCCGATTCACTGAGGAGTCTTGGATAGACGAAACGCGTCTAAATCAAGATGTCGTCGACAATAGGGTTATTCTTTATTCAACTATAAGTTACAAATATAAACTGTCATATTTTAAGGACTTGTCTTTATATAGTACATCCAGTAGAAACTTAGCTTTGACTTGTATAGGACAAACTGCTGTGGTTTAATTTCTATTCGAAAAGATGGACGTACAGTTCCTGTTCGCTATTTCTAAAACTAGATTCAAAGGCGAAAAGGGTGTGAAACAACAAAGACTATCCCAAAAAAACACTATTACATTTAATAGTGTGGTTGGGTATTTTTGGTCTAAGCATAGCTTTTAAACTTTTTGCACATTTTAATATTTTTTAGATACTATTTCATTGATGTCCTTTTTAATACAAATGTTTGAGTATATTTTAATTGAACACTAATCACTTAAAGTTGATATACAACCCATTTCCATATTAATTTTCGTATTCCGTATACGTATTTCGACTAAGTTGTCATCATCAGAAGATAATTAAGCAGTGTTGCACCTGTAAAATTACGGCAAAGACCTGCACGAGTCAAATTCCGTACACCAAAGCTAAAACGCACACTTTGACAGTGTTTAATTATCTGCTGATGACGAGAACTTAGTTGTCGAAATGCGTATACAGAATTCAAAAATTAATGTGGAAAGGAGTTATATATCAACCTTAAGTGATTAAGTTAATCAACCACAGGCTTCATCAAAATTACCATCGTAACACTACTTTAACCTAATTAGCTATGCAGACACATTCATAGTAGTGGCGCAGATAGTTGTTGACAGATTTTCCGTATTTCTTCCCTCGAAGAGTCAATGATCAACGTGTATGGTTATAAGCTTTCGTAGGATGCTATTTAAAATTTTAATAGTTGAAACCACATTTTCTTTTGTAGAATAATAGTTCCATCATACAGAATAACAGAATTTATTGACATAAAAAATTTTATCCACTCTGCTCTTCGCTAGAACTTTTACTGCTTTCCAATCCTGTCTACGAGCTTTCAGATTTTTCTTAACATTGTACTATGTCCCTCGCGAACATTTCTCAGGCTATTGATTTTCCAATCTCTTCAAGTGCTTAAAGCACCTAAATCGGGTTTTCTCTCTTTTTAATTATTGGCCATTTAGTTACTGTCCTACGATATAATTCCTCACTTTTTCTTTTTCCAATTTTCTTTATTTTCCAAATTTATCTCGACTCAGTTGCTTGTATTTTGCTTTCCTGAGCTTTGATAAATACCCAACTTTCTCAGCTATAAATTAGTATTAGCAAAAATACTTTTTTTTGTAGATAATTTATTTTAGTTTACTTTAAGATTTTTTTCTTATTTTGAGCATGATACATCTTTGGGACGCTTTAAATTCCTGTACTTCTGATTCGTATTTTCAATTTTGTCTATTACTTCTTAGATATTGAAACGTTTTGATTTAACTGTAGATGTACATATAAAGGGTGGCTGATAAATTTTGCTACATTAAGAAACTCAAATAACTTTTTGTAAAGTTTATGTAACTTATTTTTAGTAATTCATTTGAAAAATAATACATTTTTATTAAAGTAATTAATGAAGTTTTGAAAATAATTGAATTCAAATGGCCTCCACCCTCGGTGACACATGTGCGACATCTTATCAAAAAGTTATTCATTACTGCCTGGAGTGTTGCAGCGGGAATTGCCTCAATTACCGTTCGAATGGATTGCTTTAAATCATCCAAATTTGTTAGGTTTCTTTTGTAAACTTCTTGTTTGCAATAACCACACAAAAAAAATCAGGTGCAGTGAGGTCAGGAGACCTGGGAAGCCAACGGAACGTGGAGTTTTTTGAAATCAGTTTATTGGGAAATTTTTGCCGCAATTCTGTCATAACAGGCGTAGCTATGTGACAAGTTGCCCCATCTTGTTGAAACCAAACAGAGTTGAAAGGGATTCTCTTTCGGCGTAATTCTGGAAAGAAAAATTCTTTCAACATCTTTAAGTAACGGTATCCATTGACCGTAACAGCAAGACCGTTTTCTTCGAAAAAGTAGGGCCCGACAATGAACCTTGAAGAAACTGCACACCACACTGTGACGCGAAGTGGATGTAATTGCATCCGATGGAGTATCTGTGTGTTAGAATTACTCCATATTCGACAATTTTGTTTGTTAACATTGCCGTTTAAATCAAAATGTGCCTCGTCAGGCATAAAAATGCAGTTCAAAACGTTTTCATCCTCTGACGCCATTTGAATGATCTTCTCACAAAATTCCGAGCGAATCGGGAAGTCTCTTGGGTTCAGTTTGTTTGTTAATTGAATCTTATATGGAAATAAGTTTAAATCTTGGTGCAAAATTGTCTGCAGTGACTGTCTGTTGACACTCATTTCAGCAGATAAGCTCCTTGTCGAAACTCGAGGATTGGATTGTATGGCAGCAGCTACAGCAGCGATAGTTTTCTGCGTCCGAACTGAGGGATCTCGATGATAAGGCCTTCTTGCGATTGTGCCACGCTCGGCAAAATTCTTCACGAGCCTCATTATAGTCCATCTGCTAGGAGGAGTGCCGCCAAACGTGCGCCTATATTCTCTTTGGATGGAAACTACCGACTCGAAAGCGTGAAACCGTTGCACTATCCAAATTCTTGTTTCATTGTCCCAATTCTCCATTTTAGTTACATTTAAAGATTAAAATATAAAATAAAATAAAGATGGAACAGGTTGGTTACACAGAAAACAAGTTATTACGTTGTTTTCTGGTAGCAGCTTTCATCAGCCACCCGTTATCATGGCTAAACATTCATTACTTTAGATCCTCTACTGTTTTCTTTTATGCCATCCTTTCATTTCTTATTTATGCCCATAAAACATAATTATAACCCAATACAGACCCTGTTTCTATCAAATTTAATGCTAACATAGCACATGTCCATACATATTTTACGATTGTCTTTAAAAAAGGAAACAATTTATTCTGTGTCGTAGTCGTTTCGTTTTCAATCACCCTGTACATATCAGAAAGTATAAACATATGAAACGACATTCTTTTGTAACAATTATAAAGTTCAACGGTTTGTGTTACATATTTAGACTAGCGATAAAAAAATGCAATAAAATGTTGAAGTGCTCGTTGCCGGAGTCGTTTGGTTACGTTGTGGTGGCATTTCGAAGCAATGAAATCGAGTCGGCCGGTGTTACGCGTAAATACGATATCTAGGCGGCCATGAGAAGCGAGAATGACAGATGAATTATATGAAAAATGGTGTGTATACAAAAAAAAAAGAAACGAAAACTGGATATTTTGTATATTTACATACATTCTTTAGCTGACGTATGATGTAACTTCAATAATTTTGTGATTCCTATACGACAAAAAAAAAACAACTACATATATATAATTATGTTTGATGTTTTTGATGTTGGCAGAATTTACAACATGTAAATGAATATGTTTATTGTTGGTGATATAATTCTGTGCAAAAAAATATAAAAACAAAGCGCCTGGGAATTTCAGTTTCGCAATTTATTTTGTTGCGGTTTTACGAAAACTGTCGTGTAAGCTTCATTGCGTGTTAGAATGATAATGGCATATTTGTTACTACAAAGTACTGTTATCTCCATGCTATAGAAGCAATATTTTTTATCTTAGTAATCTTAAACATTCGAAAAATACTATCAGGTTGTTACATATGAAATGTCCGATTTTGTAGGGAATAAAAAAAAGTCTAAATTTAAAAAAATATAAATATTTATTCTGCAAAATAGCCTCCATTTACATCAATAGTTTGTTGCCAACAGCCTGGAAGTTGAAAAATTCCCTTTGAAAAGAAATCTAGGTTTTGAAGGCTCACATATTGCTCAAACACTGCTATTACAGACTCCCGGTCAGGCACCATTTGCTTAAAATCCTTTTGAAAGAAAGTTTAAATGGTCGTTTCAATTCACAGAATTCAATTCTGGACAAACATACATCTAAAATGAATTTTCTAATTTAAAAGCGAAATACTTTCCTTCCAGTAAGACCAAATTAACTCCTCGTGCACGATTTTTTACCAAATTTCATTAAAGTTCATTAAAAACCACTCAAAGCTAAGTGTAATCGATTTAATTCAGTGCGAAATCTTCCAGTATAAATTACCCCGACGACAACAATAACTCAAGAACGACTCACTAATAAAGCATTAAGCCAGGTATAAAGATAATAATTATATCTCCAGTGACAAATACACTGCAATATTTATCTCCGTTGAAGAATAAATATACGTGCGTCTCTCTCCAACGTCATTTCTCAATTTCTTTCTCACCTGCTCACACACACACACACACACTCACACACATACAGAGGTAATATTCAAATGATCGAAACGTAGTTGGTGCTCAGTTCTTTGGATGTCTCTTTCGGGTTATTCATCATAAACTCTCCCAGTTCACTTTTATCTTACTACCTGTCGGCTGATTCTTTATCTGAACTAGAAGTATGCGAGTTTCGGAGAAAAAGGGAGGGTATTATACATTAAACGGATGCGCAAGAAAAAGGTGGAGATACACCGTCGACAATAGACGATCGACGTACAATAGGCGCATGAGAAGCAACCTATCGTGGAACGCTTGGAATGCGTTCTCTACGAGCCCACAACATCGCAGTCAATATACCTGTGGATGTTCCCATACAAGCGGGCGCGTACGGCTCTTCGCAGAAGGCCGTGGAAATGATTTTTCGTTTGATCATGTGTTATGTTGTGTTTCTGGTGACCGATATGCGTGTGCGCATCGAAGTCGCCCTTGCTTTGATGTTTCAAGGTCGACGTTACGTGATTAAACTTTCGCAAAACGTTATCATCGTATTCGTCATTGTCTGAGTTTAATTTAATGATAACATTTTTAATTAGAAGATGGTTATAATGTCCATGTTAACCATGGATTAAGTGGAAAATTAATTTATTTTTATTTATGTCTAATATAATAATAATAACCTAGAAAAACAGAATAAAACATAAAAGACACCTTAGCAAATAGCACAAACGCATATTGATAAACAGGCAACCAATAACTAGAACAAAAGTCGGAAATATTTACGCAGAAACTGAAGGTTTCATGATTGCAAAAGATCGAGTTGTTACAGCTAGAAACTACACTACTGTGGGCAAAAAATAGTAAGACTTTGTTCATAATTTTTAAATTCTTAATTCATTCTTCCAAATCTATTTCGTCCCCCTCAAAGTAATCCCCCCTGGCCCCAATACACTTGTGCCAACGTTTCTCCTAATTCTCGAAACAGTTGTTAAAGTCAATTTCAGGAATAGCCTTCAGTGCGCGTAGCGATTCACGTTTAATGCCTTCAATTGACTCAAAACGGTTTCCCCGGAGCGGTCGTTTGAGTTTGCTGAATAGCCAGAAGTCACACGGAGCTAAATCAGGCGAATACGGTGGTTGCGGCACGATATTGGTTGAAAATTTGGCGAAAAACTCACGAAGAATTAATGCAGTATGCGACGGTGCATTATCGTGGTGCAAAAACCAAGAGTTGTCGGCCCATAATTCTGGCCTCTTTTTACGAATAACATTGCGCAAACGACGCATAACACTCAAATAGTATTCTTTGTTGACAGTTTGGCCGGTCGGAAGGAATTCGGAGTGCACCACACCTCGATAGTCGAAGAAAACTGTCAACATAACCTTTATTTTTGATTTGCTTTGACGTGGTTTTTTGGGTTTCGGTTCGCCTTTGATACGATATTCGGCCGATTGATCGTCTGTTTCCGGGTCACAAGCGTAGATCCAAGTCTTATCTCCAGTTATGATGCCTTTCATTTTGTCTTGATAGTCAGAAAGTATGGTTTCACAGACGTCAACGCGACGCTGTTTTTCGAAAAAATTGAGTGATTTTGGAACAAATCGTGCTTTCACTTTTCTTAGGCCCAAATGATCTTTCAAAATGGTTTTCACTGATCCTTCCGATATGCCAACGATGCCAGTAAGGCCTCTGACTGTTACTCATCGATTCTCAAGCACCAATTCCTTGATTCTATTGACGAGTTGATCATCAGTTGATGTTGATTGCCGTCCTGGACGTGGTTCGTCATCAACGCGTTCTCGACCCTCTTTGAATAATTTGTACCAATCAAAAACACTTGCTCGCGACAAACAATTATCACCGACCCTTTTGCAACATTCTGAACGTTTCGGCACCAGAAATTTGATTCCGTACACAAAATTTAATGGAACTTCTTTGTTGAATAATTTCACTCATTGTAAAAATCGCCGAATGCACTTTTTGTTCTTCAGAAAGACAAGCGTGTACTGAACACTAATGATTATTTTGATGTGACATTTGGCACAGATGTCACTGACAGTCATACCAACCTACAAAAAAAATATTTCGACGAATGGGTTTTCGCGCGAAATTTAAATTAAAAAGTCTTACTATTTTTTGCCCACAGTAGTATACTAAATATAGGGTTTCAAAAAGAATATATAGGTACGTATTTCGAATGCATATATTTATTAAACTTTAAGACATACGAATATAAAACTTTACACACATATTTACGAACCTCTCAAGTTCAGATTACAGATGTTCAATATATCCTCCATCAGCGACACGAACAATATCACATCGATACTCAAATTCCTCCCATACTCGGGCAAGCATATTCTTCGTCACTGATGTTATGGCAGTACGGATCCGGTTCTTCAACTCTTCCAGATTTTGTGGGAGCGGTGGTACATAAACGTTGTCTTCAACGAAACCCCACAGGAAGAAGGCACAGGGTGTCTAATCCGGTGATCGTGGAGCCCAGCTGAGACATGCTAAGTCGCCAGCTTCTTGACGACCAATCCAACGGTTCGGTAGAGTTTCATTCAGATATTCACGCACTTCGCAACTCCAATGAAGTTGTCTTCGTGCAGCCTCGGAAACAAGCAGTTTTGTAACATAGCGAGATATTGCTGACCGTTAACCGTGTTTCCTTCAAAGAACAATGGGCCGTAAACAGATGATCGGGATATCGCACAAAACACTGGTTTTAGGTGAATTTCGTACATGTTCAATGGCTGCATGTGGGTTCTGCAGACCCCAAATTCAAACATTGTGTTTGTTTACCAGATTACTAACATGGAAAGTCGCTTCATCACTGAACACGATGCGTTGTGCGAAAGTGTTATCATTTTCAATAGCATTATGAATCTCGTTACAAAATGCCATACGTTTCCATCTGTTATCAGGACGCAGAGCTTGTGACAACTGTAACTTGTACGGCTTCATAACCAACCGACGTCTCAAAACACGCCAAATTATTGTTGTAGGCAGTTGTAACTCCCGACTGGTACGTTGGAAGGCAGTTTGAACTCGCGCAACATTTTCTTCCGAAATACGAGGGCGGCCAGGACTCGTTCCTTTACATACACATCCTGTATCTATAAACTGTCGATACCATCTGCGTATGTACCACCCATTCGGAGGATCAATTTGGTAGCTCAACCTGAAACGTCTTTGCACTGTAATCACGGAATTGCACTTCGCAAAGTCGAGAACACAAAATGATTTCTGCTGCGGATTAGCCATTTTAAACATATGACGGTTACCAACATAAGCAGAAGACAATTGACATCTAGCGGCTATTATATAAACCAGACTATGTACTCGTTTCTCCAATAGCCGAGCCGAGGCGCAGCGATCGATAGTTTAGACAAAATAATACTTTGCAATACGTATATTCTTCTTGAAACACAAAACAAAACGGCATCGAAGTATATCCAGATAATGTCACAAAGTACGAGAAACAATTGAGAATACCGCAGGGAGAATACACAAGAGTTATTTTTTAAATAAAGTCCAGTCTTATTAAGAAGAAAAATGCTGAAGGTAATATTGATGGAGCCTGTGATTAATAAAGTTAATCACTTAAGGGTGATATATAACACCTTTCCACATTAATTTTCGTATTCTGTATACGTATTTCGACAATTAACTTGTCAGCATCAGTAGATGATTAAACAGTATTGCACCTGGAAAACTACGGCAAAATACTCGTACGAAAACAAATTCCGCACACGATCTGTACCGTTGAAAACCAAAACGCACACTGTGAGAAGAGAATACTGTTCTAGAAATGTGTTTACTAAAATTGAACGCAAAAAACATTAGTAAGTATTATTCTATCAAATTATGAAGGAAAAATACCAATAAATTTATTAAAAAGAGAATCATGAATAAAACTAAGTTCATATACAATCAAAAATTTAGTTTTACAGGGTAAAAGACGAAGAGAAGGTAAATTTAATCAAATTTGAAAAATAAAATCCCATACGTCATCGTTATATAAGGTTAGAATAAAACATCTGTCCTTGAGTCTTTCTGGACCCGAAATTCTTATTCGTTTTTAGGTAAAAAAAAGTTACTACTACTTATAACACATTATACACTGTACCTTCCAAAGGACAAATAACAACGAGAAAGCCGATAAAACCATTGTTATTTCAACCGGAAACCGAACTATTGTGATCGTTCAATAGCCGGTCTCCATCTCTTTCCATTCAACTATTCGTAAAATCTGCCGTTTGGACGTCAAAAATTCCTCCCTCCGGTATGTGTTCGAATTGCCATCGATTGTTCGAAGCACTATAGTTACCTTTTCGATTTTTCGAACGACAATGCTTTCCCTTCTCTGGTTCATTCATCAAATTTCTCTGCTATATTCAAGACACCTATGTATGCAAAGGAAACAAATGAAAAGGAACAGAGAAGGTCGTATTGGAAAATGAAAATGAGAATGTGGGTGGTATTGTTGGAGCTGCAGAAAGGAACAACTTCTTTTATTCGTAAAAGAATTAAATCTGTACAGAAATTTGAGACGTAACTTGTAATAATGAAAGGCAGAATATTCGTTTTGAATTTTCGAACGTTTAAAACTTAAAATAATTCTAACATATGATTTATTTAATAATAGTCGTATTTATTTTCGAAATAAACAACAAATATTTAATGAATACAAATAATTAACTATAACCAACAGCGCTATAGTGGTGTATGTACAACTCAAAGCCTTAAATTTACTTCAAGTGAGGGTCAAACAGTTCTGCTAGCATCAAATTAAAGGCTGTGCCAAAATTAACGCAAGATTTGAATTAAATAGAAAACACAGATTTTAGTCTTTTGATTGTTATTTTTTTATTGAATCATAAAGTACATAGGATAGAGTTATTTATGGAATAAGACATCGGGCAAATGATCTCCACGGCTTTGCATGCACATACTGACTCGTTTGTCGACATTTTCCATGACCATTATGCATAAATGTGGCTGAATTTCGTTGATGCAGGGTAGAATCTCCTCCTTTAATGCACTAGTGGTTGTGGGCTTGTTGACATAGACCTGTGGTTTCAAATAACCCCACAAAAAGAAATCTAATGGTGTTAAATCACACGATCTAGGTGGCCAATTCCGATCACCGAAACGAGAGAGTACACGACCTGGAAATGTCTCATGCAGTAATTGAATTGTTCCACGGGCTGTATGGCATGTGGCACCACATATTGGCCACATTGATATCATCCAATTTCGGTAGAAAAAACTGTGTTATCATGTCGCGATATCGAGCACCAGTAACAGTCACTGCTTGACCAGCCTCATTTTCAAAAAAATATGGTACAATTATGCCTCCATCCCAAAATCCACACCAAACAGTGACACGTTGTGGATGCATTCGTTTTTCGACAATCACATATGGTCTCTCAGAACCCCAAAAGCGGCAATTTTGGCCATTAACAAAGCCATCAAGGTGAAAATGTGCTTCATCGCTTAGGATGATTTTGCTCGAAAAATCAGCATCCATTTGTTGATGTTTTATAATCCATTCAACGAACTCTCTTCGCTGTGCATGGTTATTAGGCTTCAGTTGTTGTGTTAATTGAATTTTGTAAGCATGGAGACACAGATCTTTAGTGAGAATACGCTGTAGAGAGCGCAATTCGCAATTCTTGTCCACGACGCCGAATTGAGATTCCTGGATTGTCACCGACAGTCTCACGCACTGCTTCAATATTGACATTTGAACGGGTTATTTTTGGACGACCAGTGTTTTTGACGTCTCCAACGGATCCAATCTCCCTGAATTTTTCAATTAATCTTTTCACAGTTGACGAAGTTAAAACACTATTCCGACCATATTTTGTATGGCATTTTTGTTAGCCTGCGAACTTTGTAACCAATGTTTTACAAAATAAAAGAAACTTACTTGAGAAATGAATAAGAAGAAAACTAAGAGTGAAACCTATGGTCCAAAGAATAATGGAGAACGCATTACGTTGGTATGGACACCTAATGAGAATAAACCCAGAAAGGTTAACAAGGAGAATCTGGATGATGGAAAGACCAAAAAAGGAGGGAAGAAGTAGACCTCGCAGGATGTGGAACGAAGAAGTGGGAAGGTATTTAAATGAGATGAATATAGAATTAAATGAGGCAGCAGTGCAAGCAACAGACAAAAAGAATTGAAGAAAATGTATAGCTGGGGGCAGTGAAGTAGGAAATACGTGAACAGTAGCTACCTCGATACTGGCACAGCTGGTAAAAGAGGCCAAGAACGAAGTAAATAAGTCAGTAAGTAGCTTACTTGAATAATATTTTCTGCTATTTTACATTTTGTTTTCCATTAGTCAGTACCGCAATAAATTCAATCCTAATCTTTACTAAAATGCCTACTAATAACTACATACGTAGTTCCTAAAAGAACATCTCTGAAGTACAGGGGTGATAGTTATTTTATTTATGGTAAATTCACTGACTATATAGGAACCAAAAATATTCCGAACATAACTTTTTCATTCTTTAAAAGTAAACGATAACCCTTCCGAATATTTCATTGACTCGTCAACGATAATCGAAGTACCTGTAGAGAATGAAAAAACAAGAAAATACTCGTCATTTGTTCATTATTCCATTGCGTTTTCGCTTAAAGAGGAGGCCGTACATTGGCAGGTAGTGACTCGATCGGTGATAGAAGTCAATGCCGGAGGATCCCCGCTGTGAAGCCCGCTCGAAGAGATTAAGGTATTTGGTGAATCGGATGGAAGTGTTCGGCGTCTCGTCAGTTGTCCCTGTTGTGCCGGTCGTTTGTGTATTGTTTTCCGAGAAACTGTGTCGGTCTTTACACTGAAATACTTACGAGAATGACTACTACCGTTCTAAACTTGAATTGTCGAGATGTTTGTCCAATGTATGCGTCATCGAAATGACATCTCTTCACTGTTACTTCATTAATTTGTACAATATAGTGTTTTAATGAATAAATTGTAGTTAATGGCACTATATTCCTCATTAATTTTATGTTTTAATTAGTATAATAACGAACATTCCGAATATATATAATATTAAAACGTAAATATACAGGGCTTGGTTAAAAAGTATGGTAAATTTTATTTTAAATATTTTTTTAGAAAATAATAATCAAATAGCATGAGAAGAAACTAAAATGAGAAAGTAACTGAAAATGAAATTTTGTCTTTGGATAAATAGGTTAATATTTAAAAAATTGGTGACTATTAATACACAAGATTCCACTATAAATATTAAATATTATTATACTAAAGGGTGGTTCAAATTTCGCGATTTTTTTAAAGAATAAATAAAACTTTTTATTGGTATTTGAAAGAAAAATAATATCTGCCAAATGGCCTTCTCTTGCAACTCCACAGACGTCCACTCCTTTGTTAAAATTTTCAATGGCATTTTGACATAATTGAGGCTCTATCTCACCAATATCACGAATAATTTCACCTTTCAAACAGGAATTGATTGCGGATTGTTTTTATAAACCTAACTTTTCACATAACTCCAAAGAAAATAGTCTAACGGTGTCAACTCACATGATCTCGGTGGCCAATTAATATCACCGTTTCTTGAGATTACACGTCCAGGAAATTTTTCTCTGAATAAATCAATTGATTCGTGTGTAAAGTGAGGTGTAGCGCCATCCTGTTGAAATCACATATCCTCTAGATCAATATTCATTAATTCAGGACACAAAAATTCGGTTATCATCCGACGATATCGATCACCATTAACAGTTACAGCTTCATCAGCAGCATTTTCAAAGAAGTAAGGTCCAATTACACCACCTGACCATAATGCACACCAAAAAGTAACTCGTTTAGGATGCATAGGTTTCTCACGAATAATTCGTGGATTTTCCTCACTCCGGATATGGCAATTTTGTTTATTAACATAGCCACCAAGTTAAAAATGTGCCTCATCGAAAAACATTATTTTTTGAGAAAAATCAGCTGGTTGTTTATTGATGAAATTAACAAATGAACGAAGTTCTACATGATCTAATGGCTTCAGTTCCTGTGTTATTTGAACCTTATATGCCTGCAGAGCTAAATTTTTGTGTAAAATACGTCGTGAACGTCGTCTAATGGACATTTCAGGATCTTCAGGAACACTTTCACGAACCAAACCAATATTTTCTTGTGAACGACCACTACGACTGTATTTTTTACTTTTTTGATCTTCCACGGAACCGGCCTTATAAATTTTTTTAATAATTCGACCAATAGTGCTTTCAGATGGACGATTATGCAAACCATAAAATTCACGTAATTTTCTAAAAACTCTTTTCACAGAACGCTGATTTTCATAAAATAATTCAACAATTTGAACGCGTTGTTGTACCGTGTACCAAGCCATTTTTATAAATGTCATACTCGTACATCACACTTTTTAAATGCCCACATGCCCAGACAAATTCAGTGCGCCATTTATATTTTATTTATTCTTAAAAAAGACGCGCAATTTGAAAAACCCTTTGTAATCTGTTATCTTTCTTAGAATCGAGGAATTCTACAGATTTATATAATTTTTTTGATTTTTTTTGTGATGAGGACCCAACTGGGTCATAAGACTTTTTAGCTTTACACATTTATGGGAGCGAAAATGTATATTTATTGTGTTAATTTCTTCTGGTTTCAAGGAATACACGAAGGAAAATGTGAATACAGTGATAAAAAGCTTTTAACTTAAATGTACCGCTATCAAAAGTACAGTTGGGACCAAGTTATTGGCCTGTGAATCTATCCAAGTATTAAACAACATTTCTGCGTAATAATTGGCTGGACTATGAGTTAGCAGGTACTAACGGCCGTATTCAGAATACTTTGAAATTTGTATCTATTTAAATTGCGTATATAAATTGTAGGAATTGTGAGACAAACTATATTTTAATATTCTCACATAAAATATAAAAATTTATTATTTAAGGATAACAGTTAAAATCATAACCTGGCAATAGAATCGTATATGTATAAGACGTACTTAAATTTAAATTTTAATACGAAAGTCCGTAATTGTTTATCAAATATACTAGGAAAGGAATTATTGAAAATAAAATGAATATTTTAGCTTTATAAATCTTGATATCTTTTATTGTTATCAATATTTATCAAGAAAATTAAAATTACTTGTTCCAAAAGATTTTATGTTGTATGTGAAAATAAGTGTAGATGAATTTTTATAAAAATATTTAAGGAAAATTAAAATTTACCTAACTTGTAAAAAGGTCATATTACAATAAATATGAAGAAAATTTGTAACACAAATACCAACAGTAATATTACAAAAACACTAATATTTAATACTTACGCAAACTATTATATCAACAACCTCTAGCTTTTTGTTAGATATTGTGACCAGAACATTCATGATCAATATCATAATCGTTTGTTACACCCTTCTACACCCAAATGTAGAGATTAATACTGCAATGTCCGTAATTCCTACCAGAAGAATATCTTTGGCCTCTTCTAGGGCTGGAAGTAGCAAGTAACTCTGAGAGTTAGGGAGAATTCAAGGAAACGAATCTACAGCGTCTGTTTGGCTTTTAACAGTTAATGTCTAATACGGATTTGTTTCTGTGCGAGTTTTATCCTAAATCCAGATGCAACTTCGTGGTTAATCATCCACTGATGATGGCAACTTAGTTTTCAAAATGGGCATATAGAATACGAACATTATTCTGTAAAGCAGTTTTATTTGCGTTTTTTTGATGAAATATCCTACACAGTATTTCTTATTTTGCTCTTCTCTGATAGTACCTTCAAATTACTGTGCTTTTATTTCGATTATTACCCAGTGGACGAATAATTTTAAGTTGTCAATCTTGCAATCGAGTGTAAAATAAATATTAATGAAAAATAAATATATCCATTGGTGTCAATGTTGAAAGTTGACAATTTCAGCTTCTTAGGATGCATACTTTTTCCAATAATACGTTTAAAAGTTTGAGAACTTGAACATTTCTATAATAATAAGATTTATGAGGTAATGGAGAAATCCAAATTGACAATCTTTGATAGCTCAATTGTAAAGCATCCGTCCGGTAAGCGGACGACTGGGGTTCTATTCCTCACCGAATAGCATGACTTCTGTCATTAATTTCCGTCTATAATTTTAATTATATAAGCAGAAAACTCTTGAACACTCCTCGTACACAAAGCTTTGATTTATATTCTTAAAATTATTCAACAATTACCATTACCTTTCAGTAATTTCAGTTGTTTTTTTTTTAAACAGAAAAAAATCATGCTGCAAATGCGCATAATAAGAAATCCCTTTTTCATTCTTCCACGTTTCCACTTTTTGATAACTCAATTTACTCGCCACGTCATCGTAACACTATATCAAAGGCAATTGTTCCCCTTTGATCGTCTCTGTGCCATTTCGAGTTCCCCCTCTGTGTTAAATACGATTCAACGTGAATTAACATTTATACGAATTTAAAATATTTCTTTTGTCGTTTTTACTTTTTGTGATTCCTATTTTGCACGTGTACGTGTATTCTCGTTGTGTTCACAACGGCTGAACAGCGTCACTACATGAAGTTAGCATTCCGGGAATAGACCGCTGACTCGGTGTGCTCGGCTGCTTGAGAAATTGCAAAAATTGACGCGATCTTAAATTGGAACGCGATAATAAGAACGTATGTTCGTCTTATATCGTGGATGAATGCTGCATTTAATTATTTGATGCTTCTTAGAGGTAGATTAAAGAATATATTGAGATTAATAAGTATGTACGTACACTGCCGTACCGTAGCTACAGTCAGAGACTAACGTTTAAATACACCTCAAAAATTGTATGTTTAAAGAAAAGTAAACGTTTCAGAAAAACTTATAGTATGCAGCTTTATCCCCCATTGGTTAGTAATCTGTGACATTTTGCTTTTATTCATTTAAAGTCTCAAACACTAGAATAATTTCTGATCTATCTATTCATTTACTTACTGAATTCCTTACATATTTTCACATGTATTTTCATTCGATATATTGGGTTGGCAACTAAGTACTTTCGGTTTTTACTGATAGAGAGCGTTGCTTTATTTTTTGTATAACTTATGTTAGTGCTGTATTAGTTGTGGGTTAATTTTAAATGGAGTGCAGGAACGAACATTTTCGACATATTTTACTATTTTATTTCCCTAAAGGAAAGAAAGCTGCTGCGGCTCACAAAAGAATATGTGAAATTTATGGTGCTAATTGCTTAACAGAGCGCACGTGTCAGAATTGGTATAAAAAATTCCGTTCTGGAGATTTTTCCCTCAAAGATGAGCAACGTTCTGGTCGGCCTACTGAAGTTGATAATGACCAAATCAAAGTCATAATTGAAGAGGATCGTCATATAAATGTTCGAGAGGTTGCGGAGAGGCTACATGTATCGCACACAACAATTGAAAAACATTTAAAATGTCTTGGGCTAGTTAAGAAGCGTGATATTTGGGTACCTCACGAATTGAAAGAAATTCATTTAACACAAAGAATCAACTTTTGCGATATGTACCTTAGACGAAATGAAACCGACCCTTTCTTAAAAAGAATCATCACTGGTGATGAAAAATAGGTCCTGTACAGTAACATAGTTCGAAAACGATCATGGAGCAAACACGATAAACCAGCTCAAACCACATCGACAGCTGAATTGCGTCCAAAAAAGATCATGCTGTCAGTTTGGTGGGATTACAAAGGTGTTGTGTTTTTTGAACTGCTTCCAAGGAACGAAACGATCAATTCTGATGTTTACTGTCAACAATTAATAAAACTGGATGAAGCAATCAAAGAAAAACGGCCAGAATTGTCAAATCGGAAAGGTGTAGTTTTCCACCAAGATAATGCAAGGCCTCACACATCTTTGGCAACTCGTGGAAAACTATTGGAGCTTGGCTGGGAAGTGATGCCACATCCCCATACAGCCCTGATCTAGCACCATCTGATTACCATTTATTTCGAAGTTTGCAGAATTTTCTGAATGGTAAAACTTTCACAAATGACGATGACCTTTACTCGCACCTGGTTCAGTTTTTTGCTGATAAGGACCAGAAATATTATGAGCGCGGAATCATGCTGCTGAAAGAAAGATGACAAAAGGTCATTGAGCAAAATGGAAAATATATAATTGATTAAAAACTATTCTTTGTTTAAAAAAAAAGTGTTTTATTTTATACTACAAAACCGAAAGTACTTAATTGCCAACCTAATACTTAAAATTACGAAATATCATCTAAACGGGTGGATTTTCTGGCCTTTCTGCTATTTATTTCATAAATAAAATAAATACACCTTAACGACTAAACGAATTTGTTTAATAAAAAAAAGTAATTTAATATTTAATTTATACCAGAAATACATCCACCACATTTTCTCATTATTTTTATTACTTCTCGAACATTCTTCAACGTCCATAACAAATCTATCTAATAAAACTGTCTTTCAGTGATCCGATATTGAACGATCCATATAAAATTCTGTTAAATTGTAAAATTAAAAGTAATTGTCATGTCTAAGATATCATTCGGGAAGACCACCAAGTTTGTAAATTTCACTGGATACACGACATGCTATTATTTAAATTTTTCATTATCCATATTTCTTTCTCGAAATAGATTTGTCTTGTTGTTGGTTTCCTTTTTTTTTTTGATATGTACATTGTGGTGGGAACGTTGTTGGTTGAGAATTTCCATGTGCCGAGCTGTGGGAATTCGCTATCGATGACTTCATATTTAAAATTTTACAAACGAACCCGGAGCTATTTAAGTAAATGGAATTAAGTTTTGAAATAACAATATGCGATACTTGAATTTTATATTGTATTAACGCGTTTATTAAAAAGTAATTTAAAAGACTTTGAGTAGTTATTAACAATGAGAAAGGCAAAAATGCCTTTATTGGTATCGTATTGGTTGTTGATATTTAAGAGGTCTGTGAAATATTCTTTCCATATCTCCATGATTTATGCCCCACTGTTTGATATACTTACTATTAAAAAATATCATCTAAACGGGTCGATTTTCTAGTCTATCTGCTATTTATTTTATTTAATGTTGAATCTTCTTTTACGTCTTATATAATATACCAATAAAGTAAAAAAAAAGGTATAAACCCCTTAAAACATTAATGTTCGCATTCTGTACACGTATTTCAACAATTAAGTAGCCATCATTAGTAGAAATAAGTCACAGTATCACACCTAGGACCGTCTGTAAAGTTTACACTACCGGTCATATTTATTTGCCCACCCCAATTTTATGTGTTTCCTGAAATACGGATATTTTTCGAAAAATCTGTATTATAATTATTCAACAATATTATTAGTCGAGGTAATTCCATATGAATTTCTACGAAAATCTTAAATTGTTTATGATGTACCGTAAAGGTGTCATAAATTGGAAAAATACCATAAATATTATATAGGCTAATCCCTACAGTATTAACAGTTTTACCTGCATTTCCCAAAGGTATTACCAATATTGTGTTATTATACTAACTAATTATAATATTAGGATGTGTTATTCAAAAAGGAAAATAAATTTTATGTCAGTCATCGTTCATCTTTGGTTGCGAAAACAGTGAAATAGAGTGCGTGCTATGATAATTGCTTATCATCGTACGGGTAAAAGTAATCGCGAAATTGCAAAAGAATTACGATTAAATCGGAGAACCGTTGATTATAACGATAAAAAATTTGAAGAAAGTGGTACATTTTCCAACAAAAGAAGATCTGGACGACGCAAAGCGACGACACCTGCAGATGACCGGCATCTAATACGGATAACTGGACGCGATAGACGAAAAACAGCACCAGAAATTGCTGCTGAAATGAATAGAGCGCGTGCTAAACCAATTAGTGTGTCCACGGTACAGAGAAGGTTAAGGCAAGCGGGTTTATACGGAAGAATTGCTCTGCGAAAACCACTACAACGAAAGCAAAGCAAGATAAAACGACTAAATTGGGCTAAAGAACATAAGAATTGGACGATTGATCAGTGGAATAATGTGTTGTGGACAGACGAATTGAAGTTTGAACTTTTCGGTAGTAAAAGGCGAATATTCGTAAGAAGATCCGCAGGAGAAAGAGTACTGCCAGAATGTATTGCGCCTATCGTAAAACATGGAGGAGATTCAGTAATGATTTGCGGGTGTTTTGGTGGAAGATCTGTAGGCAATCTCGTCCTAAGAAAAGAAGGCTACAAGGAAATTTTAGAAAATAGCGCTGTTCCTTCAGGACTAAGGATTCTTGGCGAAAACTTTATATTTTAACAGGACAACGATCTGAAACACATTTCTAGATTGTGTGGCGATTACTTGCGTCAACTAGAAAAGCAAGGGCAAATCTCTATAATGGTATGGCCAGCTCAAAGTCCTGATCTGAACCCAATAGAACTTCTTTGGGAAGAATTGGACCGGAAGGTTCGAGAACGTGCTCTATCATCCACCACTGTACTGTGGGAACAACTTCAAGAAGCCTGGACACAAATTACAGAAGATACACTGCAAAAATTAATTGAAAGGATGCCGCGGTTATGTGCCGCAATTATCAAAAATAAAGGTGGGCACATTGATGAGAACAAAATTAATAATAATTAATGATAAAGTTTTTATATAAGAAAAATGTAACTATTTTATGTTTATTTTACACTATTATATTGGTACAATAAATAAATTTTCAGTACACATTTGATAGTTTAATAATTTTGGCTAAAACTAAGAGTGGGCAAATAAATATGACCGGTAGTGTAAGTCACAGTATCACACCTAGGACCGTCCGTAAAGTTTACATAGGAAATTTAGCTCGTAGATTTTCGCGGTTATTATCCATACTTTTTCTTCGTAGTTTCCGAGCTGGAACCTTGCCTGCGATAATTTTAGTACCGATGTTTCGTCATCACTTGTATGGGTCATCTTCAGGCCTTAACTGCTGTTTTTTTTCGTTGTTACTCTGAAACTAACTCAGTCTAAGTGCAACGATGAAAGCAGTAGTAGTAGAATCCCTGTAGATGTACCATACGAGTGGTGATGAAGCATCGGTACCAGAATTATTGAAAACGCGGACCAAGTCCGGAAACTAAGATGAAGAAAGTATCCACATAGAAAAATCCACGAAATACTTTACGTGAAGATCAAACACACACATGTCTTTCACAAGATTCATATAGGTTATTGGCAACGCACACTGTCTTCCACAAATTGCTTAGAATTAAATCTAATAAGAGGCTGTTACAATTTAAAACAGTTTACGCTGGTGCAAATGAAGAAATTCATCATTTATAATAGCATCGACAAAAGTCGTAACATCACCAAAAATAAGTATATTTAAATTATTGATGTTTAATCTTACCAAAAGCAAAAAACACTTAGGTGGGAAGAATAAGAAATAATATGTCAGAAACATTTGGAACGGAAGGAGTCAAACAAGGATGTGACCATAGCCCACTACTATTTAGCTTGGTGATGGATGGCGTAATAAAGGAATGTACACCAAAACTAACAAACTATTACGTAGTACAGAAAATTGGAAGTAATAGACTGTAAAAAGATGATGTTAGCAGCTGGAGTGGTGTTCTTAGAAGAAACAGAACAAACACTACGGAAAAATTTGAATGCCTATATTACGGAAAGGGTGAAAAGGGGAAAGAAACGTAATGTAGATAAAACGAGAACCATGACAATTTCGAGAGAACAAAGGAAACATCAAATATACCTTACAGAGAACAAGCTTGTACAGGTGAACCAATATAAATACTTGAAGGTTATAATCAGCAAAGAAGACTAAATAGAATCAATCAATATACGAACTGGGGTTGCAGGAAGATTATTGAAAGCAATCACAACGAACATTTTGGCGAAGAAATAAATTGAAGAGAAAGTCGAAATGGATGTTTAGAAGTACTTGGAAATGGCAATCACAATCTATGGCATAGAAAGTTGGGTCCTCACTAAGGAAAGTAAAAGTAAACGCAACAGAAATGAGGTTCTTTTACAATAAATAGAGAAGACGAAAAGTAACGAAGAAATTGGCGAACAAACATACCATCAACAGCAGATAAAATAGAAGAAAAACTAATGGGACGTCCTACGAATGCGAGATAACAGAATGGCAAAGGAAGTGTATGAACCTAAACAACCTGATACGACAAGAAGAGGAAGACCAAGAAGGACATAAGAAAAGGAGATGGTAAACCAAAACGAAATAATGCGGAAAGAAGCAAGAAATCGTGAAATTCAAAGAAGCAAATATGCACACCAAGGAAGTGAAGCAACAAAATCAACTTACAAATGACCTTATGCCTAACGGTAGGAACATCCAGCTTTAAGTAAGTGAATTGTTCAAAAGCATACTAAAACAACTTCCAGCATTTCGGGGGATATGTTTCTGGTAACAAAAAAGAACTTGATCACTGATCAGTACCCTATTTTTTCCACGTTTCGAAACAAACTTAAAATAATTCGTTTTCTATTCAAATAATAATCATTTTTACAATCAAAATGGACGCAAATTTTAATAGTTACATTTTCAAAAATTCCCTAGTTCAAAAAGAAATGAGATCTTTGATAAATTCTGCGCTCTATCGTCAAAGAGCTTAATTACTAAGTTTCGTATATATCGCGTATATTCTACTACATACTCGTATGTTGTATATTCGTGTTTTATGTCACTTTAACACCGATGTGGAAACAATACGTAAATCAACAAACTTCGCGTTTAATTTTAAATATTTTCTTCAAGAATTCTTACATCGAAAACTATTATTAATTACATAGAAAACACGTCGTATTTAAATAATGCATTTGCTAATGTTCTGTAAAAGATAATAAACACGTTCGTGGTAATATTTTATTCAAACTCATCTAGTCTTTCTCCATTCTGGATTAGTTCTGGTTATTAAATATACATTCGTTTCTTAGCTAACATTTTGTACGCCATGTTAGTGTTTTATGTCAAAGTTATCTACATAATCTATTGATGTTACAAAAAGAAAGCCTCAGAAGGAATATTGCAGGATTTATGCACCGTGCACAGTGGGTGGTCGAATAATTGTTAAAAGCTAATTTGTTGCAGTGATTTTGAATTTAAAAAATGTAAAAAAAAGGTCAAAATGTGTGAAAAAGAATCATACAACACTCACACATACAGTCAACGATTTTTTAACAAAATAAAAGACAATTTTCTTACGAAAAGAGACACTTTTGTCCCGTAACATACAAAGGGTACTAGGAAAGCTTTGCAATACAGCTTTGTTTATTTAATTTTTTCAAAGTAATTTCCTATATACTCAATACACCTCTCCATGCCAAGTTACACTAGGGAGTGACCAAATATTTTGTGCAGACTTTGATGCGGTGAGCTGGAGCATTATCGTGATGGAGGAACCAGGTGTCTATTCTTGACTTCGGCCGCAGGTTCTTCATAGATCCAATGACTTTAGGCAGGCACTGTTCAGTATACAACTTAGCTGTGACTGTCTTCTGTGTGTCCAAAACGACGCGTTCCACAATTCCACTCGATTTGAAAAATACATCATTTTCTTCTTGACAGATCAGGATTTTGTGACAACTACGGGTGTGTCCTCATCACCAAAGACCCAAACTTTGCTTTGAGCTTTGGTCGGCACATCGTAATAGTACAGATTTAGGCCTGCAGTACCCTCTATCTGTTGGTAGATCATTCGCCTGTCCTGGCCAAGCATTTTCCTCACAGTAGTAACGTTTTCCTCCGTAACTGACGTTCGTGGCCTTCCCGGCCTCTCAGCGACCTCCACAGTTAAATTTCCCCTTTAGAATTCTCTATACCACATGAATATGGTTGTGCGATGTGGACAAACATCACCTAGTGCAAGAGTCATTTCTTCGAAGCACTGGTCTACGTTTAAACCACGTACGAAATTATAACGCAAAACTGCCCTTATATAATTTCGCGACCATGATGCCATCGCAAGCACTTTACACTCTCACTGCTAATGAATAACCGAGCCCATCTACATGACGCGGCGGCTACTATGCACGTATGAACATGTTTCAACATGCAGCAACAAGCAGCTTCATTGTTGCGTCATATTGCAAAACTTTCCTAGTACCCTTTGTAATAGCCTTGACAAAATTTATTTATTTTTTACATTTAAAATATTCAGAGGATACCTTATGTACGAGAATTCCCATACAATATTTTCGGAGTGTAATTATTTTCAAAAAAAAACGAGCAATGTCAAATACGTCGAAGTCACAATAAAACAAATCCAGCACTAAATGAAAACAAAACTTACCATCCAATTGTTTGACAGAAGCGTCTGTCTACTACAAATACACACACATACACACACGCATATACAAGGAGGACATTATTTTTTTACCCCCGCGGTGAACTACGCGACGAATCAGGGGGATAGAAAGGCGGACAGTGTCTCGGTCCTAGTGGTGGTGCGTTTTTAAATTCTGTTAATCTACCGTACAGATAAAGTTCATGTCGAAAAAGATGGGTCATCAGAGATAACAGATATGACAAACTTGATATATCAGACAGGTTTTTTCCCGAACTTTTTAGTACGGTCTCGCTCGATCTTATTGGATTCCTCTATACGAGCTGCCAGTTCAAACGGATCGTAGCGATCTACTACGATTTTATACGACTTTCTCTATTCCTCCTTGTTTAACAGATGGTTGTACAATGGTTTTCAAAAATTTCGAACATATTTTTTCCCCTTCTCGGAATACTACTATTGAGTTTTACTGAATCTATGGATAAGTTGATTAGTCAATATTTGAATGGTGACGATGAAGGCACTGAGGATGAAACCGCAACAAATTTTAAAGATGACGAATTACCATTTCAATCTACTTCATATTACATAGATTCCATTTAGTCTTATCCACAATGCATACCCAAAAAGTGGAGACGACATATATGGATATAAAGGAAAGTTTTTTAAACTATCTTGCTTCGCCATGGATTATCTACTTCATTCTAATCATTGACTAGCTTTTCCAACTTTGAAAATCCTTAAGTACTTGAGTACACAAATGTTAAGTTAATTAATTTGGTACGTAGACTTCCGCGGTCGTGGTCCATGCTATCTGCTTCTGGGTTTCCGGGCTGGAACCGCGTCACTTCTATATCTGCCGACGTTTCGTACCCATTTGTATGGGACATCTTCAGGGCTGAACTACTGCACTGAAACTGAAACATAGTTTCAGTGAGTAGTTTAGCCCTGAAGATGACCCATACAAATGGGTACGAAACATCGGCAGATATACTAGTGACGCGGTTCCAGCCCGGAAACCCAGAAGCAGATAGCATGTGGAATTTTGGAGAAATCACCAAATATTTATAGATAAAAGTATCTGAATAACTAACGTTTCAACTTCGGTTACCAACGTTTCGATTTTATATTGAATATATATTTACATCTAGGATGGGTCCTAATTCCAAACCACTTCGAATTTCCATTTTATTTCTTCATACCCAGCTGTATTTTGAATTATTGTCGAATATGTGCCTCTGTAGTAATGGTAAAAGGTTAATGCATGGCGTTAGTCACGTCCTAGCATACTGAATGATCGTACTTATTATAGGCTTTCGTCTTAGAAACTCAAGGCCTATAACGAGTAGTTATTATAATACCTAAAGACGACTAATCGAATGAAATTATTTGCCTTAGTAAAATGTTTAAAGAGGCTAAGGGAAAGTCTTGAAAGTCTATTGTAGGCGTGTATTATAATAACTGAAGGCTCTGCGAATAAAAAAAATACTTTACTTAGCTAAATATTCAAAGAGTTTAAAGAAATGGGGCTATTACAGACATCTGTTCATACCTGAAGAATCTACCAATAAAATGAATTCAATTTCCTTAGCAATCTATTTACAAAGAGGCTAAAATGTTTAAAGTGGCTAAGGAAATGTCTCGAATGTCTATTGTAGGCATCTATTACAATAGCCGAAGCCTCTGGGAATAGAAAAAATTACTTTGCTTAGAAAAATATTCAACAAGTTTAAAGAAATGGGCCTATTACAGATATCTGAAGAATCTACCAATAATATGAATTCAATTTCCTTAGCAAACTGTTTCCAAAGAAGGTAAAGGGAAAAGGAAAAGTCTTCGAAGAGCAGGTATCTATTATGGAACCTAAAGATTAAAGAAAAAAGTCTTCGATCTATAGTATGACATTTGTTTATGATACCTCAAGGCTCTATAAGTAAACTAAAACCACTTTCTTAGCAAAATATTTAAGGAATATCAAGGCAATGTCCTCGATGTATATTTATTATGATGCCTAAAATTTCTATCAATAAAACGAAATCGGTTTTCTTCAAAATAAAGGAAAAAGTGTTCGAATACTATTACAAGTATGTAAAGGGTGAGCCAAATTAATCTTCTGGGTCTATGTTCCTAATAAAAAACAAACTATTGGACAAATTATAATTTTATTGTTATCGATATCAAGTAAAAACTGACATAAACACTTAGATAAGGAACCTAATATCAATTAAATGCCCTCCATGATTCCGCCGACGTGACACCATTCTTTTACTGATATTTTTCATAATGCTTTCACAAAACAGGTTCTATTTTAGTAGCTGTAGTTGCTTTAGGTCTGAAAGCGTGGCAGGTTTATTGTCGAAAACTCTTTCCTCCAGATAGCCTCATAAGAGAAGTTCATACTTTGTTTTAGAATAAGAAGTAGTAAGTCAAATATCCCGCTAAAACGCGGAACACAGCTTCGAAATGTAACTTACTATAAAAATGAAATATAAACAGTTGTGAATGTAGTAGTTTGTCAACAGTATTAATCTTTTTCTTTATTACGTAAAAATAAATGAAAAAAATTCATTTTAATGGAAGTATGATTGTACAAACATTTACTTTTTAAAACAATGCAAAAATGTAATTAAATGTTTACAGGTTATGAAAAATGGTGGATATCTGTCATTCATTTATCCATATTAAACTTGCCTGTTCAAGAACCAATGAAATCTCTTAAAAACATGTATTGTTTTGGCGCAATATTTGAATCACTCCTTATTCTGAAACAAGGTATAGTAGGGTTAGACCACAATACCTAACTGGCCAATAGATGTCGTCCTTCTGAGAGATAACATGGCCAGGAAGTTTGGTGCGAAGTAAAGTAATTGTTTCACGCGCTGCGTGGCCTGTGGCTCCATCTTATTGAAACCATTGGATTACATTCGAATCGTTAACTGAATGAGGAAAAAGTCGTTTAGCATTTCCAGATAGCGTAAACCACTGACAATAACAGCGTTGTCATTTCCATGCTCAAAAAAATACGAGCTAATGATTCCCCTAGCCCATAGTAACACCAGAGAGTGCATTTTTGGGGTTGCGTTGGTTTCTCTTGGTAGATTTTTGCTATTCCCGTGGTTCATTCACACGACCTATTACTCGAACAATATTTCCATCGGAACAGCTTTTGCACCGATACCGGAATGTTGGTTTATCAATAATCGCATTGCCTGTTTCAAACTTTTGCGCTGGGATCACGAATTACCCACATTACCGCTTTCAAAAAGTTATCCAACTTTTCGAACGTACTCGTAACTGATCGCCCGTTTTCATAATTAATTTGTATGATTTGTATCCGTTACTTCAGACTGTAAGGCGTCATAATTCATTTGCTGTGCTTTCCATATTGTCAAATCGTAAACTTCCTACATTCTCACAAAACAAATGGTGCGCCAGTCCAAATCTGAAGTTGAATTTGGATCACTCTTTACTATGACAACTGAAGATTCTACCAATAAAATGCAATCAATTTTCTTAGCAAAATGTTTAACTCGCTACATTTATAAAACGATTTTAATGCAGAGTAAAATTCTTTCTTTAAATTAGTAACAGAGCATGCATCCATATATTAAAAAATTTAGACATAAATTTGAATCATCCTTTATTATGATACTCGCCAATAAAATGCAATCAATTTTCTTAGCAAAGTGTTTAACTTGTTTCATTTAAAAAACAATTTTATTTGCAGATTAAAGTTCTCTCTTTAGTAGCAGGGCACAAATTTGTATATTTAAAAATGTAGACAAAATATTGGTGCTTATATCTCCTAGTGGAAACGAAGAAAATATCGATTTGTCTCTTTTTTAAAACATTTTCACCAGCTTATGCTCTAGAGTCCATACATAACTTCCTCGTTATTATTTGAATTTTGAACTTTATGCTACATCAATCTTGTTATATACTTTTGGAACGACTTATACATCATTACCAAAAGAAAAAATAAAGAGTCTACATCTCGTTGTTGGTGCAAGTTTTTAAATGCCGGATTTATCATTGCTTTTATTTTCTATTGATATATATTGGGCCCCGTTGAGCGCACACATTGTCCGTCTAGTTAAATAATATAAGTGAAGGGGTGACTCAGTGGGATTCGCCCCGCGCTAGGGGTTCCGTACGCCTAGGGCACTTGTCATTATTAATAACTGCTCGGAAAGATAGTATATATACACATATACCTGTACACTTCGGTAGGGAATGTTTCTTTTTTTGCTGATACCTTTATACGTTTGTTTGACTAGTTTATATAAATAATCAGTGATGGATATCGACCATATGTTTGGTAAAGTTGTATATTAGTTCTGTGGTAGCATTTATAGTTCCCCATTACATTACAGATAACAATAAATATCTTTGGTTTGCCATAGTTTTATTTTTATTACTTCTAATAAGCTTCCATATCCTTTATCGAGTTAGAAAAGAACGTCGGTAATATTTAGAAAGGCTGTATAAGAAACGCTAAGGAATAGAGACGATACTGATAAGACGAAAACAAAACCTAGTCCAAAATATAAACAATTAGACAAGAATAGGACTACATATCTTAGTAACATTTGACATAATCCAAGGAGTCAAATAAGGATGTGTTTGGAGAACATTAGTATTTTGCCAAGTTCTTCATGGAGCTATAAAGTAGATGAAAATGTAGGCCAAACCATTTAAGGGGCACTGCTATACCAAGAAAATAAGATTGTAGAATTGAGCTGATGACACAACCATTGTAAACAAAAAGCAAAGACATTCAATAAAGATATGGAAAACTAATGGGCGTACGGAACTAGAAGAAAATAATATGAAAATCAAAACAGAAAACATAGTCACCATGATATTAAGGAAGTAGCACGATACACTTTACATATGTATAAGGCAGGAAAAAACGTAAGCATAGAAGTTGTATTGACTCAAAAACTGAAGATAGTAGATCATCGTAAGTGCCGTTACTTTACTGCTTGGGACTTAAAAAAATTCAGAAGGATCATAATTTTGGGCAAAGAATTATCTTCTCTGGTTTATTGCTAATTAAGTGGATATATTAACATAATTACTAAATCAGAAATAAACTTCACGAAGAACTGAAGCCAGTAGATCAACAAAATGACCATAATTTTGGGCAAAGAATTATCTTCTCTTGTGAAGTTTATTGCTAATTAAGTGGACATATTAACATAATTACTTAAGCAGAAATAAACATCACCAAGAACTGAAACTAGTAGACTAACAAAAGGATCATAATTTTGGGCAAAGAATTATCTTCTCTAGTGAAGTTTATTTCCAATTAAGTGAATATATTAACATAACTACTTAATTAGAAATAAACTTCACGAAGAACTTAAGCCAGTAGATCAACAGAACCCATCGTGACGGCTACTTAGGCCTTGGAGCAATTTCAAAAAGATTGCTATTTAGGGCAAGAAGAATTGTCTTTTCAGATGAAGCTTATTTCCATTTAAATAGATAAGTTAATATATCCCACCTCTGTCGTCTATTGTTGTGAGAACTATACACAAGAAGCTCTTGAATCCGCAAAAACTCATTGCATTGAGTGGCATATGGTATGGTGCCATCATCGAACCAGAAGAGATTGACAGAAATTGGTCTTTAAGAAATGTCATGATTCAAGGAAAATAAAACTTAATCAACGAAGATTGTCAGAAAACAATTATATTCTAATACCTGCATATCAAGTTTTAGCTTATGAAGCAATTTGTGAAGGCTTTAAATCGAGATTGACTTTGCTTTTTGTTACTCGACACGTAAATTTCCCACATTTAACAAAATAGAAATCTGTAATATTGGACACTTGAAAGCTGGAATATTGAATGGTCTTCAAATAATACACGAGTCATAATTTCTCTCATCAATGAACGAGATTTAATCTAATGTTTGGTATTCATTTGTTTAAGTAATGTCCGTTTTTTCTTTCAGTCTGAACTGAATCGCACCTGTGTGAAGACGTGTATGTTTTTGGTGAAAATTATTATTGTATTTGTAGAAAAGGGTATTTATTTTGAAGTGTGTACCTGTTCCATTTCTTGGAAAGATTAATACACCTGTCCTTGTCTCGCCTATGGAAATGCTGTCGGCAAGAGATATTCGGGCAATTTACCTCTTTCAATTTAAAAAGGGATTAAATGCAGCTGCAGCAACGCGAGAAATTAATCAGACGTTCGGTGAAACCACGTGTAATGAACGCACATTACGGCGATGGTTTACAAAATTCAGCGAGGGAAATTTTGCTTTGGAAAATGAGCCTCGCGGATGTGCGCGTAACACCGTTAATGACGACGAGCTGCGTGTAGAAGTTGAAAGTAATCCGTCGACAACAGTGCGTAGCCTTGCAGAAACATTTCAAGTGTCCATTGCCACCATTAGTCGTCACCTTTCTTCGATTGGCAAAGTGAAGAAACTCGATCGATGGGTGCCGCACCAATTAACGGAAGCCAATAAGCTCCGTCGATTAGAGGTGGCTACCTCTTTGGCTAATCGACAGAAAGTTGAACCGTTTCTTCATCGAGTGGTAACGTGTGACGAAAAGTGGATACTTTATGATAATCGGAGACTGTCAGGACAATGGTTAGATCGAGGTGAAGCACCAAGACAGCATGCAGGAGCATCATTTCACCCGCGAAAGATTATGGTGACTGTATGGTGGACCAGTATTATTCACTATTCATTTTTGCAACCTGGTGAAACCATCACGGCAGCGTCCTATTGTGCTCAACTGGAAACTATGCATCGAAAATTGAGCCGCTTGCAGCCCTCACTAGTAAATAGACATGGACCCATACTTCTTCATGATAATGCAAGACCTCATGTTGCACGACAGACAATCCACCTCACTCACCTTATTCACCTGACCTTTCGCCAACTGATTTTCATTTTTTCCGAAGTTTAGACAATCACTTAAAAAATAGGGACTTCCCTGACCGGGAGTCTGTAATAGCAGTGTTTGAGCAATATGTGAGCCGTCAAAACCCAGATTTCTTTTCAAAGGGAATTTATCAGCTTCCAGGCCATTGGCAACAAACTATTGATGTAAATGGAGACTATTTTGCAGAATAAATATTTATATTTTTTGAAATTTAGACTTTTTTATTCCTTACAAAATCGGATATTTCGTATGTAATAATCTGATATAAGGTAAAGAATTACATAGAATTTTTAGGAAATACCACGAAAATATCAACTTTAATAGTCTAGTTTATAACATCAGCACAAAAGTTCATTTCATCTTCACAATCATTTATAGGTTTCCAGAAAACTTGATTTTAGTAAAAAGCAGTGCAAAAGATTTCGTCAAAACATTAATATGAAGATCGAAGTCAAAGAAGAAGGGATAACTACGCGAGTGGAATCTTCAGCGAGATAGTCCCAGTTAGAAAGTCGTATAAAAGAAAATTTTTAAGTGTTGAATGTAACCACTCGTTAAATGAATCCTTACTTCGCATTTTTAGCTTTTTTAACTGACAGTTCGAGCAAATAGTAACAGCACTGACGTGAAATGTACATAACTGAAAAAATAAGGTGATTTTATTCATTCATCTTGGCCATACACCCGAGACTAGTCGCAATTCATAATACCAACGATGACATGTAGAAAAATCGAACGCTTTATAAGATCAGAGCGTGGCTATCGCGAATCCAACGCAAGAACGTGACAAGTCCTGACATCCTCACACCACTCGGCAAAATTAAAAATCATTTTTCATAATTTCCTGTTTTTTTTTCGGTTTCGTCTCACGAGAAAATCGACGAACGGTGAGAAGCGTTTTGCAAAGCGGAGAAAAGATTAAAACGCACCGGGCATGAGTTAACATTGAGGAAAGAGAATAAAATCGTTTTTTGTCGTTGGTAGGTTGTCATCCTCGACTAGGGACAACAATAAAGATTATTGTTTAAGATAGAGACGTGCTAGTGCGGAAAGAACATTGTTAAGCGGACGGTACCTACCAATACACACAGCTGTATTCATGTCGGCTTTAATAAACAAAATGAGATATTGTAAATGGACGAGGATGTTAGAAAAGTCGGATTGCGAAGTGGTAAAAACTGTTGACGGCAAGCATAAGGTGATTGCGTGTTATCTTTTCAAAATAACAAAAAAATAAGCATCAGTGGATACTTTAAAATAAACGAAAGGAAGTGACGTTTTAAAATGCTTTGTAAATCTGCTTGATATTAAAAAACAAGTGAGACATAATTGTAATCATTATTTTCACAACTATTGATGAAACAAACGCATTTAATGTTCATAGAAGTCCAGTTGTAGTCAGAAATAATCGATTCTGTGTAATGCAAATTATTTTAGAACCACCATCTTGTTATTGTATTATATCAGCACGTATAAAATGAGTTCCTTCCTTTTATAACCTAAAACAGATTCCAATCGCGAGTAAATTGATACATAAGTTAAATATTAACCATACCTTAAGGTCTATAGAATCTTTATTCCTTAAACAAAGTCTTTTTTTGACATTGTGGAAATTATCCATGCGGCCAGGAGTTAACAATTATAGAAGGTATAGCTGCCGATGAACATATAAGCTTTACTACGTCTAGGGGCTTCTCAAAGCGACTACTGATGTTATAACACAAACACCGAGCTCCGAAAATATACGTAATTTTCAGAAAGGTGTCATAAAACAGTACTCTATATTAAATTTTAACTCGAATTTTTTTAAAAATACTATTAAATAGTTCAGGATATCTTTTTTGTTCAGGGTTATTACAAGTTGAAGGTTAAATATTCTGTTTACTTTTAACGCAGCTTTGCTATCGCATAGTAATGTAATAGAAGAGATGAAGTGTAGAATTATAAGTTAGTACCGAGCGAACCTTTATATAAGGCGCACGTATAATTATTAAATATGACGGGCATGCGTAATGGAGAAACGAGACCATTGTTTGATACAGCGTGACAGTCTATTAATAATAATAATATTTAATACGTTCCATAATGTCAAAAAAACATGGAATATGTCATAAGTACAAAAATAAATAACAACGAAACAACAATTACCAGTTAAAATAGATAAAGTAAGTATATATATACATATACAAGGTCTGTTCAAAAAATAACCGTTATTTTCAAATTTCGTGAGTTACGTATGTTCGATTTTCGCATTTTTTTCTGTTATGTTGGTACACATGTCTGTTATATATGTTGGAAATATCAGCCATTTTGGATTGTCAGTTTGTTTTTGACAGATAAAAAGGTTAGTCGTGTTTTGGTGTGCTCTTCGATTTTTTACTATTCGAAAAAAAGGATCAAAGAATATGTATTAAATTTTGCGTTAAAAACGGAATAAAGTGCTCCAAGGCACTTGAAATGTTGACTGTGGTATTCGGCGAGTCCACTTTGTCTCAAAAAAGTGTTTATAAGTAGTACAAGCGCTTTACAGAAGGCCGAGAAAATGCACGCCAAGTTCAATCAAATGTGAAGGTTTTACTCACTATTTTCTTCGATTATAATGGCGTGGTGCATCATGAGTTCTTGCCAACAGGTCGTACGGTTAATAAGGAATACTACAAGGAAGTTATGCAACGTTTGCGTGAAGCAATACGGCTCAAACGATCGGAATTGTGGAAAAAACAATCACCATGATAACGCACCAGCTCACACATCGATGCTTGTGCGTGAGTTTTTGGCCAAAAATAAAACCGTTATCATGCCTCAACCACCGTATTCACCGGACTTGGCCCCCGCTGACTTTTTCTTCTTCCCAAAACTGAAGACACCGATGAAAGGAAAGCGTTTTGCTACGATTGAGGAGATAAAAGAAAAATCGAAACAGGAGCTGTTGGCGATACCAAAAAGCGCGTTTCAGAAGTGTTTCGAGGATTGGAAAAAACACTGGCATAAGTGTATTATATCTGAGGGGGATTACTTTGAAGGGGACAAGGTAGTTATTGATGAATAAATAAATACTTTTTGAAAAAATTGAAAATAACCGTTATTTTTTGATCAGACCTCGTATATGTGTGTCCAACAATACGAAGACAGCTTCTGAAACCACCTGCTGATTGGTGCGTTGCTTAAAATGTCTCTATGATTAACCTAACTTTAAAAAAAAATCTCAATTGTCGAAAGGACCCTCAATGATCGTGAAAACTTCCCAACTTCCAAAATAATAAACAACAACAATAATTGAAGAAAAGACATTTGCTTGTTGTACGCTTAAATTATTCCATCACAAAGCCAAGGCTGCTAACCAAGAGGTATTCACAAGATGGCAACTCGTATAGAAGTAAAAATCAAATTTCCTGAAGCTTATTATAGAGCCGAAATAAGAAAACAATGTTAAATACGTACGTCCGGTAACGTGGGTAATAAAAACAACTAGTACAGGCTCATTGTTCTTAGAGATTATAAAAACCAAAAAAGATATTCAAAATTATTACTAATGTACCCTATGTAGAACCAAACTTACGTTATTACTATCTAGAGGGCGCTAGTGATATTACAAAGATTAGGAAGGACTGAAGTCAAGTCTAATGAATTAATTACACGCTCATAATTACAACAATCTATCAAAAAATACTTGGAATAATCTCAGATAATAAAAACAGTAATTAGAACGGAAAATCAAACACGGACATGAAGAATCTAACAAGGAAACGGAACCTATGTACCTACCATATTATTTACATCATTACGTCAACCATACTAGATGGCAAAAATGGTATTTAAAGACGGAAATTAACTTCAATAACATACGAATTACATTACTATACATAGCCATACATACAAAATTTATGCTGATGTCAAAATGAGAATGTTACAAGAGGTTGGTAATAAAGATGGAACACTGAGGATGATAATTCATGATGATAAGAATTTTAGGAGTATAATAGAGAAATATATAGGACTAAAAGTGCAATATTAGACAATGTGGAAGTATAGAACCTTGGCAGTAACGTAGACTAACTCGCAGACGTTTTAACTCTTAGCCTGCGGCACATACGAGGGAGCGTTTTTATATTCGCGGAATGAGCGGGTTGTAGAGGGGTGAGTAGGCGCATTGGGGGCGTGGCCTGTGCAGCGACTCATGATTAGTATTAATACGAAGTTTCATTGTTATTAGACAGTTAGTCTTTGAGCTATCGTCAACCAAGTAACATAATCAGGAGTGAAAAGTGAAATATGGAAAAAATCGAATATCGTGTGTGAATATCGTATAAAGTTCCTTACCAGGCAAGGAAAATTAGTCGCGACCATAATGAATGAGATGTCATTGGTTTACGGCGACTCTTGTCCAGGAAAAACCATGGTGTACAAGTGGCATAGTTTATTTAAACAAGGAAGGGAATCCCTTGAAGACGACCCGAGGCCGGGCAGGAGCATTAAGGTGATCACGCCAGCACTTATCCAAAAAGTTGAACAAATTGTACTCGAAGATGCTCGACTAAAGAAGAAACAACTCGCAGAAATGGTTGGAGTATCCGATACAACAATTTTTAAAATCCTACACGATCATCTTGGCATGTCTAAGGTCAGCGCAAGATGGGTGCCGAGAATGCTCACGCCGCCGCAAAAACAACAGCGCGTAGAGTGTTCGCGTGCATTTTTGGACCTCTGTAATGAAGACAAGGATGGTGTATTGAGTGGAATTGTTACTGGAGACGAAATTTGGGTTCATCATTATGAACCTGAGTCCAAACAAGACTCCATGCAGTGGCATAAAAAGGGCACAGCACCTCCCAAGAAATTTAAAGTGTCACAATCATCTGGGAAACGGTATTTTGGGACTCGGAAGGAATATTGTTGATTGATTATAAAGATAAAGGTGTTTCTATAACCGGAGAATATTACGCTTCAATATTAGAGCGACTAAAAGAAGCCATTAAAGAGAAAAGACCGGGAAAATTGACAAAAGGTGTTCTGCTTTTGCACGACAACGCGCCCGTCCACAAGAGCCGCGTTGCGTTAGCTGCCCTGCATAAGGTGGGCTTCGAAATTGTGAATCACCCACCGTACAGCCCAGACCTGGCCCCGAGTGATTATTACCTGTTTCCGAAAATGAAAAAAGAGCTGCGGGGTAAAAAATTTACTGCCGATGATGAAGTCAAGGAGGCAGTTTCGGCGTGTTTTGCAGATAAAGAGAAATCATTTTTTTATGAGGGTATAAATAAATTAATTGAAAGATGTGAAAAATGTATCCGTCTTGCAGGTGAATATATTGAAAAAGAAAAATAATTTGGTTTCTATTTCCACCCCTTGTCCCCCATTCCGCGAATATAAAAATGCTCCCTCGTACTTTAGAAACAAAACACAAAATACGAAAATAAAAAAAATCGGTTACAACCCGTAGTTGTACCTAATAGAACGATAATTTAATACATATATTCAAACGACTACAAGAAATATTAAACGAAGTTTCTTCTCGTTGTTCCTTCCTTAATTCATGTATACATTTTTCTCTTCACTTATATTTTCCGATTAGACAAAAAACACCTTGCGACACTCTATTTCGCCACACTAAAGAACAAATTTGTCTGACACCTCATTAAAGTAGACCTGACAGAGACCGCGGTCGCACAGACAAAGCAATAATTTCTATTTTTTCCCAATCGGAGACGAACGTTGCAAGATCACCGAGAAATTAGGAAGAAGCGAACGGAGGCAGCCATAAAAATCTCGAAATATTCAAATTACATTTTATATACATATATATGTATGTGTGTTTTGTATGTACCACACGAGCTTCATTGAATTAATGCACCAAAGAACAATTTTAAAGTGGAAATCAGCCGTGTGGAATAAAACAAACATGTTTTGAGGTATCTAAGGTCTGGGAAGTCTTTCTCTTTCCCTTGAACGTTTTCTTCCCTGTTTCCTTACTTCTTTATCACCTTAATCATCATCAACATAATTTTAAACGTTTCCTTTTTTTTTAATCTCAACTACAAGTATTTACGCAGTAAGTTTTCTGTCTTCTTCGGTGGTACCGAACACGGATAAGACTGTACCAATACTAGTATTAATTGAGGTCAAGTCATCTTAATAATTTATTGGACGGCGAAGCCGTGCTCTTCGGACCAACTACCAGCAGGACTTGGAGAGACGTTGTCTGTCTTCCCCGGTGAAGATGCGAACGTGGAAAAGGAAAGAAAATAAAGGAAATAACACGTTTAGAAACTCTTATTAATATTTAAAAAGTTTCGTGTTCGATGATTTATTTTAGTTCGTGGTAATTGGTGACGTTAACTTTGGGTGTTAGCGACCTCCGTTGGATTCACAGCGAACTTGGAAATTCCACAATTCCGAAGGTAAAATTTCTGTAAGAATTTTATGTGTAAACAGAAACACAATGAGGAACATTAATATACTTGGGAACTAGTCAGAGCGTACTTGATTTATTATGTGTGCTCGCATAATCAAAAAGCTTATAAGAAAAATCTAGAATTGAAACAACAAATTCATGTTTAGACTCGCATCTGTTTAATAGTAAATGTACTTTAGAAAAATAAAGATTGAGTCTTGCAAAACGTCTATGTTCATAATTTAATATATAACAAAAAAAAACTTTATTTTTTGATAAATCTCTGCTTTATTATACAGTTGTTCCATCGCTCGAATTACTTGCCAATTCCCCTAGGCAAAAGTCTCTTGGTTGCGTCTTCAACCAAATTAAAACCGTCTTGATCATTTCTTCGTCCGACTAGAACTTTTTGTCTTCCAAAAATTTGATTGAAGTGGTTCAAAAATATGGTAGTCCCAGAGTAATAAGCCTAATTAGATTTTTTAGAAGCCATGTAAGTTTAGTAGCTGTTTTCTGCCATATTGAACTATAATTAAATTGATTTTTATATACTTACATTTACTGTTAATTATTAATGAAAAAAAATTGTAATTTCAAACGTATTTTAAAATAAATGATATGGGTGTTCTGCAAGGGGTAAGCCAGGGACCCATTCTCTTTTTCTCTTTTTAATACACATATATTGGAAAAATTCCTTCCGCTATAGATTTAAGTCATTCAATTATCTTCTATGCTGATAACATAAAAATTTAAGAAATTATTCTGGACAGAAAGTAGGAGTAGTTAAGCCCTGAAGATGACCCATACGAGTGGATACGAAACGTCGGCAGTTATACCAGTGACGCAGTTCCAGCCCAAAAGCCCAGAAGAAGATAGTATTCTGCATTAAACTATTTAATTTTGTGAATTGATACAATTTTTGCAATATTTAGCAATTAAATGTTTAATAATTATTTATTAACTAATTGTTCTGTAGACTGTTGATCAAACATTTTTGACTAATGAATATAATTAAAATTACGACAGAGTACAGTATTACAAAATATATTTTTTAAACACATTCTTCATTGTATATTTCGTCTTGTGGTGTCGTCAGGAGCGTTTCATAGCAATTGTTTCAATTTTTCAATTTGGAGACTCTTCGCGGCGCGTACTTTGGGAACCCCTACCTTAATTAACTAATTATAAAAGTATTAAATGTATACTTTAATAATTAGTTAATTAAGGTACGGGTTCCCGAAATATGCGCCGCAAAGAGTCTCCAGGGGCGCCGCGACAGCCTCGCCAAAACGAAAAAAATTGAAAAATATAATTTTATAAAAACGAATTGAACTGATCAAAAATAAACAAACCCCTCCCTCCCATTAGGACAGAAAACATATTTGAAACTCTTATTACTTGTAACTAATTACAATAATTAAAATGATTCTCTATTTTGTATTAATTAGTTACTATTTCCGTTCACAAAATAAATGTGATTTTCTTTATTTTTCGATTTTTTACGTTTTCTTTCTCCTCCTTATTACAATTACTAAAAAAACAAATTTATCAACTATTCACAAAGTATTTAAACAAAATTGAAGTCCTAAAAAAATCTAAAAGTTAAATTTAGAGATCATAGCATAGAATTTGTTTAAATTTAGGATTTTAGACTTAAAATTATCAAGTCTCCAGTTTTGCATCATATGAAGGGCACCGCCGTAAATAATTTGAACGTTAAGGGCGCCATGCCTTTAAAATGTTTGGGAACCTATGAATTAGGGTATACTAAGATTAGGAAATGGAATATATTTAATGATTTAATGATAATTTACAAATTGTTATTAATTATAATATTAAAAATACATGTCGACGTTGATTGCATATAAACCGTTATAATAAAATATAATTATTCGAATGAATTCTCTAAGAATGAAACCGCTTTATCTATCATTTCGATAATTAAGTTACTATCTTCAGTAGGTAATGAATAGCTGAAATTAAGTCGGTATGCAACATTAAAAAATATTTGTTCCACTATACGTAATTATTATTATTATTATTAATTATTTATTGAATTACAGGAGGTTAGATTTTGATATGAGCATATAAAAATAAATCGCCCGAGCAGGGACTTGAACCCTGGACCCTTGGATTAAAAGTCCAATGCTCTACCGACTGAGCTACCCGGGCCCGCGTACCAATTTTAATTTCTTATGAACCTTTTTTGCATAATTTGTAAAATGCATATTCATCTGATGTAATCATATTTACATCAAATATGAAAACAAGAATGTACAATATATTGCACTGTCCAAAAACTGACTTTGTTCTTTTCTCATGAAAATTGTTGTATTTTTAATCAGTCAATTTCATTTTAAAGCCTACTGTTATTACATAAAGGGGTTGAAATAGAAATTGGTGGTGTACATTTTGGTTCTCAACGGCACGGATCGCGTACGGAGTTTGTTTGCGTACCAGTGTTTTTCGCCGTAGTTTACCAGGTGCGACACTTTTTAATTATCTGCTGATGATGACAACTTAGTTGTCGAAATACGTATACAGAATTCGAAAATTAATGTGGCAAGAGGTTATATATCAACCTTTAGTGATTAGAAATTGGTACTAATTCTACAATATTGAAATATTCTAAAGTAAAACGGTAACAATTCATATTGCCTATAAAGATCTCAAATATTCACTTATACACCTTCTATATTGAGATAAACATACAAATTCAATTATCCTACCTATCTAGAAAACAATTTAGAAATACTTCTTATACCCTTTTTATTCTAACCTTTTCATACATTTTGGTAGCTGGGTCACCGTATTCATTCAACGTTTTGGTTTTATTTTTATAGGAATTAAGACAAAATATCGACTTAACGTGAACAACTGCTTTTTAACATTGGATTAATAGATATTTTTAAATAATATGAATTATTATTTGGTCAAGACACCCTTAGCTTTAGGGTTTTGGTTTCCTCTGCGACAATGTATTAGGTGCGCAACTAAGTTCTCGCTGTTTTTCAAGAGATGGCTACAGTAGTAAGTGCGGGTCGATTGTGACATAACCAAAACGTCATGAAACAAGCTTAGACATATGGTAAACAAACCGTTTTGACACATTAGTGATTTTGTTTTTGCGTCATATACTTTTGGTTGTGTGAAAATGTCTGATTTTGTGCCAAATAATCGTCATTTGCGGGAAGTGTTGCTTTTCTTCTTTCATTCGAAGAAAACGGAGGCTGAAGCGCATCGAGAACTCTAAAAAGTTTACGGAGATGCTGGTCTAAGTGAAACAACGTGCCGTGATTGGTTCCGTCGCTTCAAAGACGGTGATTTCGATGTTGACGACCGTTCGCGTGAAGGAAGACCAAAAACCTTCGAAGACGCTGAATTGGAGTCATTGCTCGATGAGAATCCGTGCCAAACGCAAAAAGAGCTTACTTCAGCATTAGGAGTTACCCGCCAAGCCATTTCCCAGCGATTGCATGCGTTGGGAATGATTCAAAAACAAGGAACTTTGGTTCCTGATAATTTGAAGCCAAGAGACGTTGAGCGTCGTTTCTTCGCCCGTGAACAACTGCTCCAGCGGCAAAAAAGGAAGGGTTTTCTTCATCACATCGTTACGGGTGATGAAAAATGGATCCATTACAGCAACTCAAAGAGACCAAAATCATGGGGACTGCCCGGTCATGCTTCTACGTCGTCGGTTCGGCCGAATATTCACGCTGCGAAAGTTTTGCTCTGTATTTGGTGGGACCAGGGCGGTGTTATTTATTATGAGCTGTTGAAACCCAACGAAACCATCGCTGGGGAACGGTATCGAACTCAATTGATGCGATTGAGCCGAGCACTGCACGAAAAGCGGCCACAATATGAGCAGAGGCACGAAATAGTGATTCTACAGCATGACAACGCTCGGCCTCACGTTGCCAATCCCGTTGAAACCTACTTAGAAACGCTCAAATGGGAGGTCCTACTCCACCCGTCATATTTCCCAGATATTACGCCGTCCAATTATTACTTGTTCCGTTCGATGGCACATAGTCTGGCTAATCAGCAGTTCCGCTCATATGAAGACATTTCAAAATGGCTTGATTCGTGGATAGCCTCAAAAGACGAACACTTCTACCGTGACGGTATTCGAGCTCTACCAGAAAGATGGGAAAAAGCTGTTGATAGCGATGGGCAATATTTAGAATGATTCATTTGTAAACATTTTTTCACAATAAAGTTGCATTTTCATAAAACAAACAGCGAGAACTTAGTTGCGCACTAATGTATACCATTTCATCGCAAAAGAGCGTCATAAATACAAATACAAAGGACCAAGAATTGATTCAAAAACAAAAAGGAGAAAATTGATCGTATATTTAAGCAGTTATGCTAATGTAAAGTAATACACTTTCGCGAAAAGAAGATAGACGAACGATTATGAAAAAATAATTACGCATTCATTTTTGTTGGCCACAAATATTCGTAAAAACAAACGAAAGTGAATGCAGAAATGGAGAAAAAGAACCGGTGACTTCGTTTACGAATTTTTGCCAGGACTCGTCTTCCGAATATGCGAAAACGGTCGTATCTTTCGAGAGTCAAACTACAGATTATATTCTTCATATTTGTCTTTATATAACCTCCATCCTTGTTTATCCAATATACGTACAATTCTCCTTGTTACCGCTCAAGTTAAAACGTATGTTATTGCCCCTTCTTCTATTCATACGTGCATTTATATTCAGAAATATTACTTACATTTATTGTTTTATGCTGGTCGTAAAAATATACTAAAAACAATATTTGTCCATTTCGGAACATTACTTGATTATGTTTACGAGACATGTTTTTTAAATTATTGTAATGGTCGTGTTTATGTAAGCTGTGCTTCTTCGCTAAGTGGTCTCCCTCCTCTGTTAATGAACGCATCGCAAAGTTCTGAGCTCTAAATTAAAACAAGGATAACCCTCATTTGGATCGCCAATATGGAGGTGAAACCATTACATATGCAATGTATGAATATGGATGTAAATTATTTTAAATTCATTCTGCTTTTGTATTTTTAATCCTAAACAAGGCTATATCAATTAATTATTATAACAAATTGAATTTCATATTGTCAATAAAGGCTTAAGGCGTGGATAATTGCAGGGAAAAGATAGTAAAATGTTCTGGCTTCGGGCTGTTGAGACAATTGTATCGGCATAGTCAGTGTTTTTTCTTTGAGGCGGAGAAATTTAACCCTCTCATGCACCAATCTTCGCTATGTAAGCTATATTTTTTTAAACTTTGATTTCAACTTCAATAGGGTCGAAAAAGATAAAAACGAGAAAAAAAAATTAGTTTACGCCTAAATTGTGGTTTTTGAGATATGTTGTATATATACAACATTGTGCATAAGCGGAGTTGTAAGTTAAACTTTTTTGCAAGGTGAAAACAATGGCTTTTTTAATCTTTTTTACTCTTTATTTGATAAAAGAAAAAGCGTTAAATAACATCGATTTTTTATAATATATTCAGAAATAGGTACAGTATTTATTTTTCGCGATACTCCTTGAAACAATTTTTTTTTAGGGGTAAAACATACAGACACGTTGCATTTAGTGCAACACACAGTTGTGAAGCCATTTTTACAAAGTTTGCAACGCGACTGCTTTGGTTTACATCATGGCCAATGAGCAATACCATCATACCTGACGTCTTTAACTTGAATTGAGAGTGTACTACGAGCTACAGGAGACATTTGTGGAGAATCTGTTGGACGACCACGCTTCCTCGGGCCGAAGGTGTTTGTATATATAAGGCCTTGTGCAATATTATTTTGGAACTGTATTAGAGTTAGTGTTTTATCACTGATTTTTAAAAATTGACAGTGACGCCTACAAAGAAGCCAACCGTTCGTGACTGCAGAGTTCAGTATTGAAAAGAAAATTCGCATATAGTATTTGCGGGATCGGTGATTTATCCTATAAAACTCACAGAGCATATCTGCCAAATCAACTCCTCCCATGTAACGGTTATATTGCTTAATAACATTTGGAACTGAAATTTGCTCTATTTCCTTAAGAGTTGCATTCACTGAAACTCCACTTTTCTGCACTGTATATAGATTGGTCTCCTCCAAAACTTTGCTGAACATGTTGTCATCAAAAAACAATTTAAAGTATTGTAAGGGGGAAAGTACTTCAACATCTTCGTCAATAGAACTATTCCATTGTTTTTCATATGTTTTTGTTATATTTTTTTTTTCCACCTTAAATTCTTCAGATCATCCTTTTGAAACTCCGCCTCTTTCTCAGAATCCTCAGGAACAATTTCCTCCTGCTCTAAGAATTCAGCTTCGATTTCTTGTGGGAGCTCCGCACATAGATCTGCAGCCGTTATTTCCTCACAAATGTTATTAAAAATGCTTGCTACTTCACCAGAAATTTCTACCGAAGGTATATCGGGTTCTACTTCAACATCCGAGTCATCCCAATCGAAATCCAAAATTTGTTTAATCTCTTTTACAGTTAATCCTTTTTGTTTGTCCATAGTATATTTGAAGTCCAAAATAAAAAAAACTGGTTGGAGAATAATATAAAATCAACAAAAATCGCAATGCAAGATAATATAAATAAGGACACAGTTAACGCACCGTGTTGTACATGTACAACATATGAATTAACGCTCCAAAAAATTTTCTCAATAAAATTTTTACCTTTTATTTACTTTATATCACTTCTTAATAATATGTTTTAATTGGAAAAAAATTGCCACTGAAATATTTTTAGTTTTTCACTAAAATCTATCCACTTGTTTCTTGATAAAATTCACAGAAAAAAATCGTCCAACTTCACCAGACAAAACACTAAATATGAAGCACAAAAACTTTCTGCACTTGTAACAACAAAACTAAAGTAAAAGGTATTAGATGTGTTTTTGCTTTGCTTGAATAAAACAAATTTACTGTTAGATATAAGAAATGTCCTCTTGAATAGCGTTGTTGTATACAAACAACAAGTGCATGAAAGGGTTAAATTGAAATAAAACGCAGAAATTCTTTTTAATATTCATGAAATTGGCTTTATTTAAAAGAATAGTTTTATGACACTAATGTGTGAATATTATTTCGGGCATGTGGCCGTCGTGGTTGGCGCGTACAGTACTGTGCAAAAGAAAGAAGCACCTTCCTAAATTTTACAAGAAGCTATTATAAAAAGATTAAATAATAATCTTATACTAGTTGAAATTTTTTTTAATGTATAAAAGCTAACACATATCGATATTAAAACATAAACAACTTAAATTTTCAATATTTTCTATGACCACCTTTCAGGAGACTTTCAGGAATATTGAACCACTCTTCCTGTAGTATGTTCCACAGTTCATTTTTGTTCTTTGGTCCCCTTTCACACTTCTGTCAATCGCGCACCAGTTTACGTCGAATTTTGCGAAAAGATATCGGTAGGACGCCTTGCAAACTTCAATTGGTGCAAGAGTTGAAGCCGCATGACCATCCGCTTCGTTTTTGTTTCGCTAGACGGGCCAACGAGAAACTGTACGATGATGTCGATTTACCAAAAAAATCATCTTTTCGGATGAAGCTCATTTTCATCTTGGTGGGTACGTTAACAAGCAAAATTGCCGTATTTGGGGCTCAGAAAACCTACACGTGGTCTTACAGATGTCAATGCACCCATTACGAGTGACTGTTTGGTGCGGCTTGTGGAGCGGAAGCATCATTGGCCCATATTTCATTGAAAATGAGGACGGCGCAACAATTACGGTCAATGGAGACACCTACCGCACTATGATAACCGATTTTTTTGTGCCCGCTCTTCGCGGTATTGATGTGAATGATGTTTGGTTTCAACAGGATGGTGCAACTTCCCACACATCTCATGCCATGATCGATTTATTACGTCAAACGTTTGATGGTCGTTTAATTAGCCGAAATGGTGATGTCAATTGGCCGTCAAGAATCTGCGATTTGACACCCTTGGACTATCATCTGTGGGGCGCCGTTGAAGACAAGTGTTATGCCGACAAACCAGAGACAACTGAGCATTTGAAGGCCAACATTCGTGATGCCATTGCCGAGATACGACCCCATACACTCGAAAAAGTGCTCGAAAATTGGTCCGATCGAATGGGGTACTGCGAAGCCAGCCGCGGCAGCCATATGAATGAAATAATACTCCATCTCTAATCAGAACAATTGTACTTTACAAACAAAAAAATAAATTTGGCAAAATTTCAAACCGTTTTTGTTTTATTGCATTTTTAAATTTAAACTTTTAAATGGCCCACCCGTTACAAAGACAAATTTAAACATGAAACCAACCAACCGGCAACGAGAATTAGTAAAAATCTGCAAACAGTTTCATAAATCTTTCTAATAGCAAGAGGAAATCAATAACTCTATTTCGAAACAAAAAAAAATTATTTTCAAAATACCGAACCGTATTGGGTGACATAAAATTTAATCAAATTGAAAGCCCATTGACATTTCGTTATAATATACGGTTAGCGTTTATTATTAAGTATCATTTGCTGAATCATTTTAATAATTCATCTCGATCTAACACTGCATACGCACGCACACATATGTAGAATGATTAGAATGGCTTGAATTCTTAAAATAGTGACCCACATATGAACACAAAACGACTAAAGGAACGACAACAATAAAAAAATATATATACATATATAGAAAAGAAAGAATGAAAAAGAATCTATACAACATACCGTACGCATAATGGAGATTAATAACTGCACGAATTGAATTATTAGATTGTAAAATATTGATTATGTTTTGTATAGAACAGACATACACTATGCGACAAAATTATAGAACATGGATTTCGAAAAATCTTGGGGTAATTATGGTGATATTCGGAAAAAGTCTCAACACAAAATAAATTAAATTAATTAAACAAAATAAGTTGACTGAAGTTAATCACTATGGTCGATACACAATATAACCCCTTTCCACATTAACTTTTGTAATTCTGTATACGCATTTCGACAGCTAAGTTGTCATCATCAGCAGACAATTGCAAAGTGTCGCACCTGGTAAAACACGGCGAAAAATACCTGTACGAAAGTAAACTCCGTACGCGATCTACACCGCTGAGAACCAAGATGTACACTGACATCTTGTACATCTTGGTTCACAGGTATTGTACAGGTATTTTTCGCCGTGTTTTACCAGGTGCGACACTTTGCAATTGTCTGCTGATGATGACAACTTAGTTGTCGAAATGCGTATACAGAATTACAAAAGTTAATGTGGAAAGGGGTTATATATCAACATTAGTGATTAAGTTAATCAACCACAGGCTCCATCAAATTCAACTTGGACTGAAGTTGACAAAAAAATGTTTTAAAATAAATTAAATAAACAACATTGCGAATTCAAGACGAATTGGAGTACTACGTAATTTCAAAATTAATAACCGACAATACTCTACACAGCCTGTCCCAGAGAAAACCGAATTTTTTTAAAATTAAAAACAAAAGCTTACTATTTTGGTAAAATTCATTTATTATATTCAACGTTTTCCATGCTCAATTAACTAGCGATCGCGTGCAAGCATTATCGATAGTTTGCATCATGCCAGTGACGCGAAGATGCTACGCAGAAGTGGATTGTTAATTATAAGGATGTAAAGGAATTTCTAGATCGTTTTTATTCGTTAGAATATACAGGAACTACCAGAAGAAACGCAGAGAAAACCGAACTTTTTAAAAATAAAAACAAAAGCTTACTATTTTGTTAAAATTCATTTATTTTATTCAAAGTAGTCGCCTTCGGTTTCAATAGAATTTTGCACGGGTAATTTACATGTTGAATGAATTTTTAAGTTAATCTTTAGAGATATCCTACAAGACCACTGTCGACGCCTTTTTAATGGCTCCGACGTCGGCGTAACGCTGTCCTTTCATCGGCAAATGTAGTTTGGAGAATAGATAGAAATCACAGGGAGCTATTCGTTTCAAAAAGGTGAATGGTTGATGGTTAAAATGCCATTTGTAGTTAGAAAATCAGTGATAAGAGTCGAGCAATGCCAGCTACCATTTTCACGATATTGAGGGCGCATACGACGAATATGCGCCAAGACACGCTACATAACACCAAGATAATATATAGCATTGACTGTTTGACTAGTTGGTACAAACTCTTTACGCACTATACCTTTCGCCTGAGGCTTTAAGCAAAGAATTTTATTTTTGTCTACCCTTGAAAAAAATAGCAATCCCAAAGCAAGAATTTGACAATATTACAGCGCAAATAATTTAAAAAAATTTATTCAAAGGTGGTTCTACGTCTTTTCCGGAACAATGTATAGCAATACTGCAAGCCTAGTTGCTTTTGGATTTGAAGCCTGTCACTCTTAGTCATCTTCTATTGCGTTTCCTTCCCAATCCATCTTCTTTTTAGTTTTTACGTAAAAGCATTATGCAGGGTCACCGGAAACAGACCAAAGAAAGGACGAAGTATCGTTTGACTTCTCTATGCTTCTTCTTATACTGCCGCAAAAGCATTCAAAACCATAACCACAGATTTTATTCTGTATCCAGTACAAAGTTCAGATCTTCCTTTTTGTATCCTATTTGTTTGGGTTATTATAAGAGTTGTTGTGCGTAAAAGTTCACATTCGAATGATGAAGTTAGAGAAGCTGTTCGTGAATGGATACTCTATCAAAACAAAGTCGTATTCCAGCGAGGTTTGAACACTTCTAAATCGATGACGGAAGAGTATCTATACGAATGGAATAATATTTATAAAAAATATATAACCTTTCTGTAACCAATTTTTATTTAACAAAATTTTTGGTTTTACGATCTGACAAGCGAAAAATGCGCAGTACGTAATCTTAACCTTTGGATACTTTAATGCAGATAGATGTGGAGCAAAACTAATGCTTGAATCAAATAAAACACCAAGGACTTTCATATGATCAACTTTCGTGAGGCTACAATTGTTAATGTAATATATTGACTCGATAAAATGAACCTTCTTCATGTGAGAAGCAAAACATTTTTAATGATCGATTGTAGCTTGTATGCAGAGAAATTATATCGTTATGTTGTAACCGAAAGACATCCCAGGACCTGACAGAGTGAGTCAGAGCCAGTACCGGACATGACAGATGTGTTAATAAATCATTGATGAACAGAACAAAAAACAGCGGTCCCAAATAAGAACCCCGTGGAACTCCAGATGCCGAAGAATATTCTAATGATTTATAGCTATTATAATGAACATAATCAATATTATAGCATCACAATTGTGCACTGAATATCTTATATTTCATGAAATACACATTCATATGTACAGTAAGATGATTTCATTGAACATAACAATCCGAACTCTGAACTTTTGCATACTAAAACTAAATGAATAGTAACATTACCATAAAAATTATTAAGCACCCACTAATAATATCAGTTTTCATATCTGCAAGAGCGCAGTTAAAACGAGAGTTCTCGCTCTTTGACCTTTTAACTCAGATAAATAGTAATATTTCCGTCTGTTTCTTTTACTCGCGTTTTCTTTGCCGTTCGCCTCCTATACACAACTAAACGGCGGCAAGACCATTAGAAAACCACAATTAAATCGTAAATAGAAGTTAATGGACACATTACCTTATATCGAAAAGGCTTCGTGTTCGAAGCTTGCCAGTTCCGAGGCACGGAATTTGTTGAAACGTCAATGAATCGTGATGATTGCCTTATGACCGTCGTCATAAACAATGTACCGTTTTTCCGGGGCCATTGTCACTATAATTCCGGTATATGATGGTCGAGTGCCCGACCGTACGGAACCCGGAAACTGCGCTCGTTAGATCGATCTCGGACTGTAACGACATTATCGAATTCGATATTGACGTTAGATTAAATAAAGAAAATGAGATTATGGTTCGGAAAAAATTCCTAGGTACATTCAATGATGTCTTTATGAGTCTATTCAGATGTTCGACGTCCGCGTGTAACCAGGCTAATCATTCTAATTGTGTTTTTTAGAAAAAGTATGAATATTTTCGTAACTTACTATCTTTAATAGTTTGATATTTAACATAGAAACTTTGGTAAAATTCTTGCATATTATAGCGACTGTAGTAAGTAAGATTTATTTAAAAAATGTTGTTTAAGTTCACATAAATATTTGCTACAATCTTGTCGGTAGTAAAATGAATACTGCGCGTCGCAAAACCACCTAGACTTGAGAAGCTTTGGTGTATCTTAATTAGTCGGAGATTAATGTTAAAGCTGGGCGCCAAGAGCAAATAATGGCATAGGTGATGTCTCTTGGGAGATCGTAGCTCTACAAAGGGTACTAGGAAAATTTTGCAATATGACGCAACGATGAATCGTAGGAAGGTACTTGGTGCTGCATGTTGAGACATATTCATACGTGCATAGTAGCCGCCGTGCCACGTCGATGGGCTCAGTTACTTATTAGCAGTGAGAGTGTAAAAGGGTTGCGATGGCATCGTGGTCAAGAAATGAGGTAAGGGCAGTGGTTTAAACATAGACCAGTGCTTCGAAGAAATGACTCTTGCACTAGGTGATGTTTGTTCACATCACACAACGATATTAAGGTGGTATAGGGAATTACAAATGGGAAATTTAACTGTGGAGGATGCTGAGAGGCCGGGAAGGCCACGAACGTCAGTTACGGAGGAAAACGTTACTACTGCGAGGAAAATGCTTGGCGAGGACAGGCGAGCGACCAACAGATAGAGGGCACTTCAGGCCTAAATGCACCAGAAATTCGCTCGATTCTACATGATCATTTGCACGTGAAGAAACTTTGTTCTCTCTGGGTGCCGCATCGACTGACTGAAGAGCAGATGATACAACGTGTGACTTGGTGCTGGGAGATACTAAAAAAGTTTAATAAGGGACAATCTCGGTATGTGAACAACGTCGTGACAGGTGAAGAGACTTGGTTGTACTATTACGATGTGCCGACCAAAGCTCGAAACAAAGTTTGGATCTGCGATGATGAGGACACACCCGTAGTTGACAGAAAATCTGCGAAGAGGAAAATGATAGCTGTATTTTTCAAATCGAGTGGAATTGTGGAACGCGTCGTTTTGGACACACAGAAGACACTCACAGCTAAGTTGTATACTGAACAGTGCCTGCTTAAAGTCATTGGATCTATGAAAAACCTGCGGCCAAAGTCAAGAACCTGGTTCCTCCATCACGATAATGCTCCAGCTCACCACGCCAAAGTTGCACCGAATATTTGACGACGACAGGATTGAAACTTCTCGAGCACCCTCCCCACAGTCCCGATCTTGCTCCCTGCGACTTTTTACTGTTCCCGCATGTGAAAATTCAGCTAAAAGGGAGGTGGTTTTCCAGTGGTGAGGACTTTCTGCGGGCTTGGGACAACGAGTGTGTTTTACTCCTTAGTGAAACTTGGCAGAACTGGTTTAACGGTTGTTTTCGGAGGATGGAGGGTTGTATTGAGTGTAGAGAAAATTATTTTGAAAAAATTAAATAAACGAAACTGTATTGCAAAACCTTCCTAGTACCCTTTGTATGTATGTAATTGCATCAAGACTTATTTTGTGTTTTCTACTCTTCAATATTTTTCTACATCTATGTTAGCTTGAATATTTAATTACAATATTTATTTTTGTTTATATTAATAAATTCGATAGTTATTTGTTTTATGTAAATCACAATATACAAGATCATAGACATTAAACTTTTTCGTGCGTGTATTTTACAGAATACAAGTAACCATGAAGTCACATTTATGAGTATGTGGATGTCCACGTGTATGTATTGTGGACTGATAGATCGTAGCACACAACGTATCGCATATAAGTCATATAGTTAAGAGAGTCGGTTCGTATAACTCAAGAAATCATTACACATTTGGCCGATAAAGTCTATTATTATTATAACAACGGTTATTATGTTTAGTTAAGGATGAACTATTAAAGTCTTTAAAAACTATAGCGTTCTCACTTCCTCACGAGCGTATCATCCGCATTAAAATGATATATAAAGACGGTATTAATGTGACTAATGTGCTTTTTTTTACTACATACGTGTTATCTATTCCTATACCGTGATTTTTACATTATTGTATTACAGGCGTTCTCTTTCTTTTCCATTTTGTTTCCTTTTTAATACCATACCATTTTAGTTTGTTGATATTGCCGTTGTTTATAAATCTAAATATCAAATTGATTTGAGAAAAAAAAATCTAAATTATACACATCATTATTATCATTTTTACTATTATTATGGGCTAATAAAATTCGTATTTTATTTGTTTTTAATTAAAGCAAACCATGCATCCATTTAGTAACATTAAAAATCTCCTCTCTTTGATGGTGATTTATCTTTATGTTAGGTGTCATAAATTTAAATAGAACTGAATGAGCTGGATAAGGAAAAAAATGTAATATGGTTCCTTATCTGTGGAATTTAAATTTTTATATGTACGCGTTTAAAATATCATTGAAATAACGTACCACGAGGATTCAAACAAGGGAAACGATTTATTTTCTTTATACAAATCATCGTAATAAAGCTATAATTTCCTGTTAAATTTAATACATTTTATATTGACTTGTGTGTACAAAATAATACATGAAACCAGCGATTACTGAAGATCAAATAATAAAAATTCTGCTAAGCTACTCAAAGAGTTCTTGTGGTTTTTGTTTTTGTTAAATGTAAGGACCGTTTATCTATTTATTAGCAATCTAAAGGTCTCAGTTATGATTTATAATAAATAGCCAACGAGGGTGGCCCCAGAAGTACCCGACTCAAGAAAGAACATACGAAAATTTTGAAAAGAAATATATTTATTGGAGTTGAATTTGATGGAGCCTGTGGTTGATGCACTAAGTGCACATCTTGGTTTTCAACGGTGCGGATCGCGTACGGAGTTTGTTTTTTCGTACAATTTTTTCGCCGTGTTTTACCAGGTGCGACACTTTGAAATTATCTGCTGATGATGACAACTTGGTTGTCGAAATGCGTATACAGAATTTACAAATAGTTAATTGTGGAAAGGGGTTATATATCAACCTTATTGATCAAATATATTTATTGTTCAACAAAATCTCCTTTCCGCTCTCGACACTTTTCCCAGCATTTCAATTGGAACTACGAGGCTGGTCCCAGAAGTACCTGACCCAACAAAGAAAACACAAAAATTTTGTAAAGAAATATATTTATGTTGCAATATAATCTCCTTTCAGCTCTATACACTTTTCCCAGCGATGTTCAATAAGTTCGATACCCTTTTTATAATAAAAACTGACTTGCTCCTCAAAATAGCTATTAACTTCCGACATCACTTCTTCATCGTTGAAAAATCTTTGACCACTGAGCCATTTTGTCAAGTTTGGGAACAGAAAATAATCCGAGTGGGCTAAATTTGGCGAATGAGGTGCATGAAGTAGCAATTCTAATTTTAGTTCATTAATTTTGACTATTGCAATAATGGATTTGTGAGCTGGTGTATTGTCTTGGTTAAACAACACTTTCTTTCTTCGCTCTTTCTTCGCTCAAACGTTGCAATAAGTACGCATAATACTTATCGTTGATAGTTTTTCCTTTTTCAAGATTAGTCAAAGAAAATTATTCCACGCGCGTGTCAAAAAATCGATGCCATGATCTTGCCTGCAGATGAAACTGTCTTCGCCTTCTTTCAGTCTTCTTCGAGTCCATTGTTTTGATTGTTCTTTTGTTTCGGATGTGAAGTGATGGACCCATATTTCATTCATGGTTATGAAACGGCGCAAAAATTCTGCTTCGTTGCTATGAAACTTCGCTATACACTCAATTGAAACATCATCATGACACTGTTTTTGCTCGAGTGTGAGCAAACGCGGCACCCATCTTCTACACAGCTTTTTCATGTCCAAATTTGCATGTGCGATGTACCGCACATTTTGAAATGCCTACTGTGTCTGCAAGCTCGCGCACTTACAGTCGACAATCGTCCAGTACCGCTTTGTGAATTTTTATCACCATTTTTGGAGTCACCTCATTTGGTCGATCACAGAGGTGCTTGTCTTGGTAGCTCGTACGGCCTCGTTTAAACTCTGCTGCCCAATATTTCATAGTTGTAAACGAAGGCACAGAGTAGAATCCAGTTCAGTTTTTATATCGATTAGGATGAGGCCTTTCAAAAAAAAGTATTGTATCACGTAAAGATGACCAATTTTCTCCATTTTTACAAATTCATTGAAAACGTTCACTATTGATGGCTGCCAAACAAATACTAAATAACGTGGCATCTTCAAACTTCAAACATATGCTTTATAGATTGTGTACTTTCTAATACAGTGATGCAGGTCGGGTACTTATGAGGCCGCCTTCGTATTTTAAAAACATACACAATAAGACTACAAGAGTGCGTAGATCGTAATGGTGCCCATCTGTTAAGTGTTGTTTTTAAAAAATAAAATGGCAAGTCTAGCTTAACTGAGAACTATAAAATACGTTAATGTTATAATAAAAACTTATGTAGATATAGAAGTTCTAAATTTTCCCGCTTCACTGATGAACCCTGTACTATCTTAGCGACAAATGTAACCATACTTCATATTTATTTGCTGTACTTACTTTTAGAAAGTTTTGCGTTATTATTCTACTGGAAAAACTAACTAATCTTCTGTAACATCTTACATTTTTCCACATAAATAAATTTAAAAAAAATTAAAAGTATTGAAATGACGCAGTTAAAATAAAATTCATCTCTATCGACTCTGTGTATCAACAATTGATACTTCTGTCCACATGGTAAGGAACAAAATAAACAGTTGAATGCTGAGGAGGAGGAAAAGGGAAAACATGCCGAACGACTCGAACCCGACAATACCACCGGCGATTGTATCTACTTTATCAAAAGTTCTCGGCATCTAGAATTCAAACTAACGCGACCCGATGGTCAGATGGCAAGAAATGATGAATTGTCGTTCGAATCGAAACCATTGTTCCGTTTCGGGGTGACTTCATTTATTTTCCGAACGGGTAATAGAGAAAAGACATGAATTTCTTTAATCCCCAGGCAGTTCTTTTTTTTAAGTATTGTTATATCCAGAAATAAATGTGGGCACTTTCGTTATGGTGTGAGAATGACATTTTTCTTAATTTTATGAAAAAAATTAAATAATTTAATTGAAATAAAATATCAGCCCAAACATGGAATGCTGGATTTAATAGATATTAATTCCTAGAGAAAATATTTCTATGGATCAGAACGATTTTCATTTGTTTAAACACAGCAACGAGTGAAAGAATAAATATTAAAATTTTAAACACAGGAAGCTAATGAGGGTTTGGATGACAATGCCTTCTACGCTTCTTTATTAAGAAAATTATTTTATCTTGAAGAAGGAATCCAAATCTCTCCATTATCCAAATAATTCATTGAAACTAATTAATTTTTGGCTTAAGGCTAAGGAAGCAATTTCAAGTTAAGATATCTAACGAATATATGGCCAAAACTCTATCGTAACTGAACTACAAACATTTATAGTATTAGATAACCCTAGTAATGCAGGTTTTATGAACCGTTGCAAAAGAAATCAGTGGAAGCATTAAAAAATAAGTCGCTTTGTTGAATTAGTTGTTTAAATTGTCCACCCTTTATACATAGTCATATGTGGGCAACAACCGGTCCGCTATAAAATTTGATTCGGCCCGCGAGACATTTTGAAAAACCATCGTGTCTGATATCTATCGCTAAAAATTATGAACACTACTTTAAAATGCACTACTTTTAAACGCGCCCCGCGATCGTATTTGCACATTAGAGTTGAGTTTGCCCCACAACGTGTCAAGGGTTGCCCGTACCTGGTCTAGCTCGTCCTAGAAATGAAGAGGTAGATCTGTAAACAGTCTCAGGATCAGCACAAATAATTTCTGCGGCATTTATAATTCTAGCAAGTTGTTTTCTGTTTTCAAGTTTTCCAGCATAAACCAAATTTGTTAGCCTTTCCTATAAAAATTAATCTAAGGTATTTAAATCTGATGGCCTTTGCGGCCAAACAACTGCTGAACCTATTCCAATCCACCTATTCGCACAATTTTGATTTTAAAACTCTGTTCCTTGTCTACCAATGTGGAGGTGCGCCATCGGGCTGTACCCAGCTTCCAACTATCAACTATCGAACTTCATTCAATAAAGTTGTAAGGTCATTTTGGCACGTTCTTTGATTATCTATCTGAAAATGGAGTTCCCTAGTTTTCCATGGAATTTCAAGTGCCCTACATGTGAATTCCTGGTGAATAATAATAAACAATGAATCATGGCTTTTTAATAACAACGAAATCAATAGTAGTACGTAATACCTGTATTGGTAGTGTTACCTGAGACGACAAATGCTTGTAACTCAGTGACGATAGAATTTTGGACATATTAGACATTTTTCACTTGAAATTTCTTCAGAAACACATCCTCAAGCTGTGTCAATCGTGTTATGGGACACCTGGTATGGATGTTTTGCATTTCTCTCTTCTAACTGTTTTTGGAATCCGAAGATTTGGATCCTTCGATTTCATATTTTTTCCGAAAATAATAGATTTTTCAAAAAACCAAATGTTAATAGTAGTAATACTTGAGTGGTTGTATTACTACTTTCTCACGAAACTGGCGGAGGAGAAATATTCCTCTACGATACTTTTAGACTTTACGTTGTCGAAAAACACTTCTTCCGTAGTATAAGTGGGAAGTTTTCAACCACTAATGCTAGAGTTCAGATCTGGTTTAATCTAATATTAATTTTCTATCGAAAATTAAAGATTTTTTGAAGGAAGCACGTTTTTATAGTATGGAAGATCGCTAAGAGTAGGTCGCTACTTTTCTCACGGAAGTGGTGATGGAGTAATATAAAGTAACTATACGAAAACTCATTTTACTATGGGAAAAGTGTGTGAATCTACTTGGCGATTATGTAGAAAAATTGTATATGTTGTAAAGCAAAATCTTTGTCCAAAAATCTTTTCTGGTAACTTAGAAGAGAACGCTATTCCAACCCGAAAGGCGAGATGAAGTAACTAGATTTGTATTCTCAAAAAAATTTTAATGCTCTAGCTCACAATGGCAGGTTTCTGGTAGCTTAGAAGAGAACGCAGTTCCAGTCCAGAAGACAAAATGAAGAAACTAGATTTGTATTCTCAAACAATTCTAATGCTCTAGCTCACGATGGCAGGTTTCTGGTAGCTTAGAAGAGAACGCGGTTCCAGTCCAGAAGACAGAATGAAGTAAGTAGATTTGAATTCTCAAAAAAAAATCTAATGCTCTAGCTCACGATGACAGGCTTCTGGTAGCTTAGAAGAGAACGCAATTCCAATCCAGACGACAAAATGTAGTAACTAGATTTCTATTCTCAAAAAAATTCTAATGTTCTAGCTCATGATGACAGACTTCTGGTAGCTTAGAAGAGAACGCAGTTCCAGTCTAGAAGACAAAATGAAGTAAATAGATTTGTATTCTCAAAAAAATTCTAATGCTCTAGCTCACGATGACAGGCTTCTGGTAGCTTAGAAGAGAACGCAATTCCAACCTGGAAGACAAAATGAAGTAACTAGATTTCTATTCTCAAAAAAATTCTAATGCTCTAGCTCACGATGACAGGCTTCTGGTAGCTTAGAAGAGAACGCAATTCCAACCTGGAAGACAAAATGAAGTAACTAGATTTCTATTCTCAAAAAAATTCTAATGCTCTAGCTCACGATGACAGTTTTGTTAACAATTTGTCAACGTTGTTGGCCGAGACCCCCACCAACAAGGGTGTGTAATCGTAAACAGCTATCACACTTAAGACTTACTAGTATTTTTGCCAAGTTTACGCATAATATTATTTGTGAATTTTAGAATTAGTCATTGATATTTACTTATGGTCAATATATCATCACCAGAACATTCTTTATAAATTACTATTTACCTTTATACGTAAAAAAAAATTGAATTCCTTCCTAATTAAATAACCTTTAACAAACCCTCCTCAAAAAAAGATGAATACAAAGGTACAGAAAATAATCTGATCTATGTTTACCGCAGTTTTTTCCCGTGTCTACCATTAATATCCGTTACGTCACATTAGAACATTACCAGGCCGCCACGGATCCTTTTCTTTTTTCCCCCTATTTCTACGTGACCCAACGTAGGGGACAACCACATAGGACCACTGGCATTGGCACCAATACACACTGCAAGCACAACTAGACAAAGAGAGAGAGAACGTTCTTGGGACAAGTAGAGGAGATAGCTCGTTCATCATACCGGACCACGGTCTCTTTCGTCCAGCAACGGGGCCGAAACGAACAGACCAACAACAACAAACAGCCAAGCTAAACAGATATACCTACGGTACCCTCTCTTATCTGATTAGCACTGATTAATGGTAATTCATTTGTTTTACTGACTCCGGGATTGAGTTATTAGTTTTAATCGTGTACTACGCATCGGGATCTTGCTGTTAAGTCGTATTATTCCGTCGGAGAGTTTTTACATTCCTGGGGAGACTGTGTGACATTTCTTTTCGTGTTTCGTTCTTGTATCTGTAGGCACAGCCGTTGGTGAGAGGGGAGAGGAGATGCGAGATATATATTTTTTTAATTTATTGAGCGGACGTTGTGGTTCTTTCACGACAAAGAAATATGTTAATAATATAAATTTTAACCTAACAAGAAGAAACGAAATACATTTTTCTTTTTTAAACTTCGTGTGAAGCTCGTGAAATATGATATACCTTATTGGTTTTGAAAAAGCAGGTCCAATTTTTTTATTACTATTTAATGAAGATGTTGCATATTCAGTTCGTGTAATGTGCTAACGGTGTTAGCTTTAGGTATCGATAATTAGGTCACACTACCACTATTAATGACGAAATCAAAATATAGTATCAATACGGCGTTCATATTATTAAGGTCAATGTTACATGTAGTAATATGAACAAGGCGATATCCGTTTTATTACCCTATAGTGTGATCATTTTTCTACTAACCCGACAATGTCAGAGGTACGACTATAATTTGTAAAGACAGAATATAAACAGGCGTTCTGCAGGATGGTGCCTTGGGTCCGTTGCTTTTTATTATTCTTGCAAACAATTTAATTATGCTCAAAAACTGGAGGTTTGAAACTAAATGCACAAAAAAGAACTTTAAACTTTATGGGGAAGACGAGGAGGGAAATGTTACCATATACTAAGATGAGAAAGAAATCTAGTTACGGATAGTACAAGGTAATAGTTGTGCACGAGGTTAAAATAGAGGTTTAAAATCGAACGTAGAGTCGATGCGAAAGAAGTTACTATCATATAACATAAATCAGTACAATGACTTCTGGATGCGAAACTTAGAATATGAATCGCGAAAATAAACAGTTCCCGGAAGTCATGGATGGAAAAATATTAATAGAAAATACTATCTGCTTCTGGGCTTCCGAATTGGAACGGCATCACTGTTATAACTGCCGACGTTCCGTATCCACTCGTATGGGACATTTTCAGGGCTCAACTACTGCTACTGCCTGTCTTTGTGAGTCGCACTGAAACTGTTTCAGTGCGAATCACAAATCCGTTATTGCAATGGCCAAAATTAACGAATTAAAGTTTGAATTGCTACCTCATGCACCCGATTCACCATATTTAGCTCCTTCGGATTATTTTCTGTTCCCAAACTTGAAAAAATGGCTCAGTGGTCAAAGATTTTCCAACGATGAAGAAGCGATGTCGGCAGTTAATGGCTATTTTGAGGAGCAAGACAGTTCTTATTATAAAAAGAGTATTGAACTCATTGAACAGTGTGTAGAACTGAAAGGAAATTATGTTAAAAAATAAATATATTTCTTTTCAAAATATTTGTGTTTTCTTTGTAGGGTCAGGTACTTCTTGGACCAGCCTCGTATAGCTCAGATATAGCATTCTGTGACTCTTTTGATACAAAATTTCAAGAAAGCATTAAGTGAAACATAGTGATGAATATATATTAGGTGCGCAACTAAATTCTCGCTGTTTTTCAAGATATAGCTCCAGTAGTAAGTGCTGGTCGATTGTGACATAACCTGGTAAACAAACCGCTTTGACACATTAGTGATTTTGTTTTTGCGTCATATACTTTTGGTTGCGTGAAAATGTCCGATTTTGTGCCAAATAATCGTCATTTACGGGAAGGGTTGCTTTTCTTCTTTCATTCGAAGAAAACGGCGGCTGAAGCGTATCGAGAAATTTACGGAAATGCTGCTCTAAGTGAAACAACGTGCCGTGATTAGTTTCGTCGCTTCAAAGACGGTGATTTTGTTGTTGACAACCGTTCGGATGAAGGAAGACCAAAAACCTGAGGATCCGTGACAAACGTAAAAAGAGCTTGTTGCTTCAGCATTAGGAGTTATCCGCCAAGCCGTTCCTCAGCGATTGCATGCGTTGGAAATGATTCAAAAACAAGGAACTTGGGTTCCTTATGATTTTAACCCAGAGACGTTGAGCCAGTGAACAGCTACTCCAGCGGCAAAAAAAGAAGGGTTTTCTTCATCGCATCGTTACAAGTGATGAAAAATGGATTCATTACAGCAACCCAAAGAGAACAAAATCATGGGGACTGCCCGGTCATATTTCTACGTCGTCGGTTCGGCCGAATGTTCACGCTGCGAAGGTTTTGCTGTGTATTTGGTGGGACCAGGGCGGTGTTATTTATTATGAGCTGTTGAAACCGAACGAAACCATCACTGGGGAACGGTATCGAGAACTCAGTTGATGCGATTGAGCGATGCACTGCGCGAAAAGCGGCCACAATGCGAGCAGAGGCACGAAAGAGTGAGTCTACAGCATGATAAGGCTCGGCCTCATGTTGCCAAACCTGTTAAAGTCTACTTAGAAACGCTCAAATGAGAGGTCCTACCCCACCCGCCATACACCCCAGATATTGCGCCGTCCGATTATTACTTGTGTTGTTCAATGGCACATGGTCTGGCTAATCAGCAGTTCCGCTCATATGAAGACATCGCAAAATGGCTTGATTCGTGGATAGCCTCAAACGACGAACACTTCTACCGTGACGGTATTCGAGCTCTGCCAGAAAGATGGGAAAAAGTTGTCGCTAGCGATAGGCAATATTTTGAATGATTCATTTGTAAACATTTTTTCACAATAAAGTTGCATTTTCATAAAAAAAAAAACCAGCGAGAACTTAATTGCGCACCTAATATAAAAAAGGGTATCGAATTCATTGAACATCTCTGGGAAAAGTGTGTAGAACTGAAAGGAGATTATGTTGGAAAGTAAATATATTTCTTTCCAAAATTTTTGTGTTTTCTTTGTTGAGTCGGGTACTACTGGGACCAGCCTCGTATAGCTCAGATATGGCATTCTGTGACACCTTTTGATACAAAATTTCAAGAAAGCATTAAGTGAAACATAGTGATGAACATATAACATATTGTATGAAATCTAAAGAATATTATTGTAAATAATTAATAATGTATTTGAAGGAAATGCTATCTAAATAATATATGAACAACTCATCGACATTCCTTACATATTTCAAATTTTTCTAAATAATATTTATAATTCCTATCACACCCTGTATATGCATTAGACTCTCAATAAACTGCTTACAATAATCCTACTCTATAGAAGAAGCACCATTACTTACAAAAATGACCGGCGGCGAATTGGACAGATGCACCACCCATCGACATCACAAACGTTTTTGACATTTTAAATCAAACATTCGAAACGGAGAAGTATCAACTACAACACACCATCATCATCATCATCATCAACAACAACAACAACAACAAGAATAAGAAATGGAGGACGATGAAGAGGAACAACAATGACCAATATACATACATACGTATATACTTTATGCGGATGTATCTCTTCGAGTTTCACGAAGAGGATGCACACTGGCTCGGACAGTGAAAAAGGCCGCCGTTCCTGGAAGAGTACCCACTTTCTAATGTCAGCATCATTAAAGCACCACCGATTGACTTTCATACATTAAATACATACATACACTGTATCGGGTTTATATTTCATGGAGATGTAACTTCTTCTATTTCCTTTCTCAATATTAATGATTATAATATGGACGTGAAGAATGCGATGACCTTGAAATGTATTGAGAAATAAGTGTGTAAGTCCTGTAATATATATAACGTAACACTACTGGAATGGAAACAAATTTAAAAACATAAACGAGGAATCTTTAGATTCAAAAATATATATTTCTTTTAATTAGCTTCTTCATATAAAATAAAATAAAGTTTCTGCATTATGAGACGTCTTCTGTTTGTTCGAAACTATGTTAATTGTTTCTTTTTAGATTCCGTTGAGAACAGTGTTGGTTGTCGAAACGCGTATACAGAATTACAAAAGTTAGTGTGGAAAGGGGCTATATATCAACTTTAGTGTACATTTAGGTTCTCAACGGTGTGTATCGCGTACGGAGTGTGTTTTCGTACAGGTATTTTTCGCCGTGGTTTACCAGGTGCGACACTTTGCAGTTATCTGCTGATGATGACAACTTGGTTGTCGAAACGCGTATACAGAATTACAAAAGTTAATGTGGAAAGGGGCTATATATCAACCTTAGTGTACATTTAGGTTCTCAACGGTGTGTATCGCATACGGAGTGTGTTTTCGTACAGGTATTTTTCGCCGTGGTTTAGCAGGTGCTACACTTTGCGGTTATCTGCTAATGATGACAACTTGGTTGTCGAAACGCGTATACAGAATTACAAAAGTTAATGTGGAAAGGGGCTATATATCAACCTTAGTGTACATTTAGGTTCTCAACGGTGTGTATCGCATACGGAGTGTGTTTTCGTACAGGTATTTTTCGCCGTGGTTTAGCAGGTGCTACACTTTGCGGTTATCTGCTAATGATGACAACTTGGTTGTCGAAATGCGTATACAGAATTAAGTTAATGTGGAAAGGGGTTATATATCAACCTTAATGATTAAGTTAATCGACTACAGACCCCATTAATTTCAACTTCCTTCCATTGAAGGACTAATTTTACAGATTCTCCATTCAATTTTTTTTACGTGCGTTTCTGTATGTACAATAGTAACATTATGTTTTATTGTTGTGTTCTTTTGTTAATATATGGACAATCAACAATTAACTGATGTGGTTTTTACCTGATGAAAATCCATAGAAAAATTAAACACAAAAGTTCAGTTGTGTGATTTTTTAACCACAAAAAGTTTAAAAATCCACATTGAACTTTTTATATTGCAAATGTTCGAGTATCGTAAAGAGGTACCAAATAATATATTCTTATACTGCTTCGAACAAATGCTAAATATGTTTTACATCAGCGTCATTGAAAAATTTGCTACAACGTAGAATAAATCCTAATGTTTCAACTGCTGAGAGACATACAGCCTTGGCCATATGTCTGAAGCACCCCCATAAACGTGCAATATTACCTGAACCCTAAGAACGTAATGAAAGGGGCCATTACTAATGTGTATATAATGACTGTTTACCAGGAAAATCTCAAGAAGTATACAAATATTCTGTAGTTTTAAGGTTTATTGCTGTTAGTTGATCTTTACTGTTCAATAAGTGAGGTGTATTAGAAACGATATTGTGTTATAAAATTGATTTAACCAGTTGTATTGAATATTGTGTTTTTGTATAGTGTTGTGCATTGTGACAACATGCCTAGAAAACGGGAGTTAGATGTAATAGAGCGAAGTAAAGCAGTGTTATTACATACTCAAGGACTATCGCAATCAAAAATCGCGAAAATAATGAAGCGGTCGCGCTATGCCATCCAAGCGGCAATAAAACGTTTTAAAGAGACAGGCTCTTACGAAAATCGACCGAAAAGTGGACGAAAACGTATTACAACGGAGAGAGATGATCGATTTTTAACGCGACTTTCTCTGAAAAATCGTATGAAATCATCAAAAGATTTATCTGCAGAAATAAATGAGCGCCAAGGAACTTCTGTATCAGCGAGAACAGTGAGAAGACGACTGGTAGAAGTAAATATACATGGTCGTAAAGCTCGCCGCAAACCCTTATTGAGCGAGGAGCAGAAGAAAAAACGGTTGTTGTGGGCAAAAAAACACAAAAATTGGACAGTTGAGGATTGGTCCAAAATCATATGGTCCGACGAATCCAATGTAGAGGTATGATAAATTAATGCAGTTTTACTTTTGTGTTACATAAATATGATATTTTGAATGTGCTGAATAGTGAATTGGAATTTTTTGAACAGCTATTAATTTTTCTATATCTTACGTAGATTTTGCCAACACCTGGGGCTCAGTTTGTTCGTAGAAGACCGGGGGAAGCGTTTGAGCCACATTGTATTGTGCCTACAGTAAAGTATGGGGGTGGTAGCGTGATGATATGGGGATGCATGACCACTAAGGGTGTCGGCGAAGTGTACGTCTGTGAAGGCAGAATGAACAGCAGTAGGTACATCGATATGTTAGGAGAAGTACTAGAACCGTCTATTGTAAAGCTGTTCGATTCCGATGAAGAGGCCTACATTTTCCAGCAGGACAATGCACCCTGCCATAAATCCAAACGTACAATCGAGTGGTTTAGCGCAAATAACGTGCCCATATTCGAATGGCCGGCACAATCGCCGGATTTGTCGCCCATAGAAAATTTGTGGCGTATTTTAAAGAGAAATGTCGCAAAATATAGACATAAAAACAAAAACGAATTAAAAGCGAGGATATTTGAAGAATGGGAAAAGATTTCACCCGAGATATGTAGCAAATTAGTGGCTACAATGCCTAAACGGATACAAGCCGTTATCAAATGTCGCGGTGGTGCTACAAAATATTAATGTATATTATTAAATTTGCATTCAAAATGTATATACACTTGTAGTTTAATTTTTATACCTCCTAATTTCATTTTACATCCAAAACTTGAGGGTGCTTCAGACATATGGCCAAGGCTGTATATATACGTTGAACATGTACCAGGTGTGGCAATTAAATAACGAGACTGAGAAATGTTTTTTGTTGCAAATAAACTTATATTTAATTTTTAACCCCTTCAACATACTCTTCTCCCCTATCTATACACCGCTGTATACGTGTCTTCCATTGTTCAAAGCAATGCTGTAGTTTATCAATTGTCAGCCTCTTTATAACTCTGCCGTTTTTACTTTTATACGTTCAACAAAGCGAAAACGTGTTCCCTTTAATGCACTTTTCACTTTTGGGAACAGGCAGAAGTCATATGGTACGAGATCTTTCGAATACGGAGGATAATTAAGCACTGCAATGTGTTTGTTCGCTAAACACTGCTTCACAGATAGGATATTGTGAGCTGGTGCGTTGTCTTTGTGCAGAATCCACGTGTCGTCCTTCCACAAATGCGGTCTCTTCTTCCATACTTTTTCCCTCAGGACTTCTTTGTAGTATTTCTGATTAACAGTTTGACCTTCAGGCATCCACTCAGTCATTATAACACCATTGATAACGAAGAAAACGATCAGCATTGCCTTCAATTTCGACTTGCTCATTCTCTGTCTTGGCGATCCGACGGCCTTCATGTACATCGATTGACGCTTTGTTTCCGGATCATACTGGAAAATCCAAATTTTATCACAAGTGATGTTTTTTGTAAGTCTGACTCTTCTGTGAGTCGTTTGGCGATGTCAAAGCTAATGCTCGTCCGACCGTCTTTTTATTCCTGAATGAGGTTTTTCGGCACCATTTTTACACAAACATTTGTCATGTTTAATTCATCATGTAAAATGTGCCTTAATGTTTCTTTGTTAATGTTTACCACATCGGCAAGCATCCAAATGCTCAGACGTCGGTCTTTCCGCACAATTTCATGCGACCAGGACATTCGTCATCTTCGATAACTTCCCGGCCTTCAGAAAATCGTATGTGTCATTCAAAAACTCGTGCATATCACATAACATTATCACCAAACACCTCCTCTAACATTAGTAAACATTCTGTTGGCGATTCTTTTAAATTTAACAAGGAATTTTTGTTTAATTTCGCTGCTTGATTTTTATGACAACCATCACGGCATTACTGGGTAACAGTGCCTTCTATAATTGAAGCTCGAACTTAAATCAAAGCAGACAGAGAGACGAAACTACGGGTTGTTGCTTGGGAGTATCAAGGTCAATGACATTTCAATTACAACACCGCCCGATGCGACTGCGCGATGGAAGAAGCGCAGTCTCGTTATTTAATTGCCATATCTCGTAAATTGATATTCAAGCAGCTATCGAATAATATTTCTAGATCTTTCATTTAATTAGTTTTCAAAAGTATATGTCCATTTGTGGAATAAAAGGAAGGAAAGGGTATTAATTTTGTAATAAAGGACGTTACAAAACATTTATTAATATTCAAAGACAAATGTTTAACAATAGACCAATCAATGCAAGAGCACGATCCCATTTTAAGTAAAACTATTGGAAGAATCCACGTATGTACATTATGTACAAATTTAAAAAATAGTACATCTCCTAACTCAGACCTACTTGAACATTTTTTCTTCTCCGCACAGAAATATCTCGCGCTCACGAACGATGTGCAGTAGTTGTCGTCCATCCATCTAACGGAAATACACGTCAAAATGGAGTCGACTAACGTTTTCGTTCCTCCTTAATTAGACACGAATTTTTTCCTCTTCTTTTCTGCCTAATGATGGCATCCCATTTACAATGGTTCAAATATCGAATCAATCATTGGGAGAATGTTTTTTCGTTCCGTTCTTGTTTATTTAAATTAGACGCCATAAGTCAAAGTGCCTCCTTCGCCGCCGAGGAAGCCGAAGTGCGTTCAGCGAGTCACTGAACGCTTTTCGCGTTCTAGCAATCGATAGAGTCGTATTTGTATATAATTCGATTCAAAATAAAATATTTTTCGTGTACTTAAACTTTAAATTATGTTTTGCGTTTTTAATATTTACTAGCAAAGGTTTTATTCGAAGGAGAAAGAGATTTAAAAGCACATTTACTTATAATGCGTATTAAATCTTTCCAGACCAAAGTTATTTTGCTGCTGAAAAAATTGTTTAATTTTTTTCAATTGACAAAAGACAAATAAGACATTTTTAAAGAACGATTCGGGGGATCGTGAGTCGGGCAATGTTTTGCAAAGTTAGTTAATTTTGTTGTTTTCCTTTACTTGATCACTCATACCCTAACGCTTTTGAATTAATTACGCGAAGAGGATACATAACCTGCAATTAAGCGGAATCGATTCCCAATTTATTTTGACAGAATAATAGTTAATTGCAATGACGACAGTAAAAAAATCGACTCCAATTGGATCAATGGAATTTAACATGGTAAAATCTTTTTTAAACGCATAAATACGTCGCATTTGCATCACTTTATGTATGATAAAGGGAAGGAAACGATTCTAACTAGACAGTGTTAAATTGTATTAGGTGCGCAACTAAGTTCTCGCTGTTTCCTTGATGAAAATGCAATTTTATTGTGAAAAAATGTTTACAAATGAATCATTCAAAATATTGCCCACCGCTAGCGACAACTTTTTCCCATCTTTCTGGCAGAGCTCGAATACCGTCACGGTAGAAGTGTTCGTCTTTTGAGGCTATCCACGAATCAAGCCATTTTGAGATGTCTTCATATGAGTGGAACTGCTGATTAGCCAGACCATGTGCCATCGAACGGAACAAGTAATAATCGGACGGCGCAATATCTGGGGAATATGGCGGGTGGGGTAGGACCTCCAATTTGAGCGTTTCTAAGTAGGTTTTAACGAGTTTGGCAACGTGAGGCCGAGCGTTGTCATGCTGTAGAATCACTTTTTCGTGCCTCTGCTCATATTGTGGCCGCTTTTCGCGCAGTGCTCGGCTCAATCGCATCAATTGAGTTCGATACCGTTCCCTAGTGATGGTTGCATTCGGTTTCAACAGCTCATAATAAATAACACCGCCCTGGTCCCACCAAATACACAGCACAACCTTCGCAGCGTGAATATTCGGTCGAACCGGCGACGTAGAAGCATGACCGGGCAGTCCCCATGATTTTGTTCTCTTTGGGTTGCCGTAATGAATCCATTTTTCATCACCCATAGCGATGCGATGAAGAAAACCCTTCCTTTTTTGCCGCTGGAGCAGTTGTTTACAGGCGAAAAAACGACGCTCAACGTCTCTTGGCTTCAAATCATAAGGAACCAAAGTTCCTTGTTTTTGAATCATTCCCAACGCATGCAGTCGCTGGGAAATGGCTTGGCGGATAACTCCTAATGCTGAAGTAAGATCTCTTTGCGTTTGGCACGGATCCTCATCGAGCAATGCCTCCAATTCAGCGTCTTCGAAGGTTTTTGGTCTTCCTTCACGCGAACGGTCGTTAACATCGAAATCACCGTCTTTGAGACGACGGAACCAATCACGGCACGTTGTTTCACTTAGAGCAGTATCTCCGTAAACTTTTTGGAGTTCTCGGTGCGCTACAGCCGCTGTTTTCTTCGAATGAAAGAAGAAAAGCAACATTTTCCGCAAATGACGATTATTTGGCACAAAATCAGACATTTTCACATAACCAAAAGTATATGACGCAAAAACAAAATCACTAATGTGTCAAAGAGGTTTGTTTACCATATGTCTAAGCTTGGTTCATGACGTTTTGGTTATGTCACAATCGACAACACTTACTACTGGAGCCATCTCTTGAAAAACAGCGAGAACTTAGATGCGCACCTAATAATTTAAAACCTGTTGTTTAAATAACAATAATGTAGTTCTTTTCATTTTGCAATATACCAACAACAACTATGTATAAGAGACATTTGTAGAGTGTAAGTTATTGATTCTATGCTCTTGGATCGACATAAGAGTTTTGACTGCGTGTAATCACCCTAAACGATGAGAACAACCGTGAAAAATCTTCCTACGTAACAGTCCCGGAAGACGTACCACTGAATTATCAACCAGTTGTTATTAAACAATTGAAATTAAATAATCAGGTAAGCATAAGATATTTTAAAATAAACTAATTTAATCTCTTTAATTAATTCAATTAAATAAATAAATAATTACGTTCGTATCTCCTAAATAATCTGAGGAGGCTGTTACAAATATTACGTTACGTTACGATTGTTTGTCCTGAAACGGCAACATCTAAAATTAAAACCGTGTAGATCCGTACGTTCGACTACTTGTTTAAGTGATGTTGAGCACGTTTCGGTTACGAAATAACTCGTATATTTACATAACCAAACAATTAAATTGAATTAAGAGAAAAAAAAGACGACGTCCGCATCGTTTACCGTTCAAGAATCACTTGTTCTCCGAACGTAGCAGTAAGATAAATGACGATCTCGCATCAACACCGATTGTCAAAATTGTCATACCGAGGAGATTAATGAATTTTGGCAAATTAATAATACCAGACAGTGAGCGAATAGATACGCCAAATCAACGGAATATACGTACATAAGTACGTACATAAATATGCTACGTGCTCTAGCTAATGATGAGCGAAGAATAAGAAAAAAGGAGGACCAAAAAAAACATAACATACAATGCCATTTAAAAGAATATAACGTCAAATAATTGAACATACTACTGTGGGCAAAAAATAGTAAGACTTTGTTCATAATTTTTTAATTCTTGATTTATTCTTCCAAATCTATTTCGTCCCCCTCAAAGTAATCCCCCCTGGCCCCAATACACTTGTGCCAACGTTTCTTCCAATTCTCGAAACAGTTGTTAAAGTCAATTTCAGGAATAGCCTTCAATGCGCTTAGCGATTCACGTTTAATGTCTTCAATTGACTTAAGACGGTTTCCCTGGAGCGGTCGTTTGAGTTTGCTGAATAGCCAGAAGTCACACGGAGCTAAATCAGGCGAATACGGTGGTTGCGGCACGATATTGGTTGAAAATTTGGCGAAAAACTCACGAAGAATTAATGCAGTATGCGACGGTGCATTATCGTGGTGCAAAAACCAAGAGTTGTCGGCCCATAATTCTGGCCTCTTTTTGCGAATAGCATTGCACAAACGACGCTTAACACTCAAATAGTATTCTCTGTTGACAGTTTGGCCGGTCGGAAGGAATTCGGAGTGCACCACCCCTCGATAATCGAAGAAAACTCGACATAACCTTGATTTTTGATTTGCTTTGACGTGGTTTTTTGGGTTTCAGCTCACCTTTGATACGATATTCGGCCGATTCATCGTCTGTTTCCAGGTCATAAGCGTAGATCCAAGTCTCATCTCCAGTTATGATGCCTTTCATTTTGTCTTGATAGTCAAAAAGCATTGTTTCACAGACGTCAACGCGACGCTGTTTTTGAAAAAATTGAGTGATTTTGGAACAAATCGTGCTTTCACTTTTCTTAGGCCCAAATGATCTTTCAGAATGGTTTTCACTTATCCTTCCGATATTCCAACGATGCCAGTAAGGTCTCTGACTGTTAATCGTCTATTCTCAAGCACCAATTCCTTGATTCTATTGACGTGTTGATCATCAGTTGATATTGATGCCCGTCCTGGACGTGGTTCGTCATCAACGCGTTCTCGACCCTCTTTGAATAATTTGTACCAATCAAAAACATTTGCTCGCGACAAACAATTATCACCGAAGGCCTTTTGCAACATTCTGAACGTTTCGGCACCAGAAATTTGATTCCGTACACAAAATTTAATGGAACTTCTTTGTTGAATAATTTCACTCATTGTAAAAATCGCCGAATGCACTTTTTGTACTTCAGAAAGACAAGCGTATACTAAACACTAATGGTTATTTTGATGTGACATTTGGCACAGATGTCACTGACAGTCATACCAACCAAGAAAAAAAATATTTCGACGAATGGGTTTTCGCGCGAAATTTAAATTAAAAAGTCTTACTATTTTTTTCCCACAGTAGTATTAACGGCCCTAATTTTGAGAAAGGCTTTTGCTAATAACATGTGAAAAAATTTCGGAAAATATTAAAGGTAAAAAGTGTAAATGTTTCAAACTTTCTTTACTTTCTTATTATCCAGTTTGTTTTTAAGTAAATGCAAATAACACACATGTCATTTTATCGTTGTTGGACATCAAAAAACACTGGAAAATACACTCCTCTGCGAACTGGGGCTTTGAGTGAGGAATAAGGATAGAAACCTCGACTTTTATATGACCGAATTTGTATTTGGACATGGACATTTCGTATTTTAACAAAACATCATGGAAGATGACAGCGTCAGACACGACAATACACAATCGGCCGAATATCGTATCAAAGGTGAGCCGAAGCCCAAAAAACCACGTCATAGCAAGTCAAAAATCAAGGTTATGTTGACAGTTTTCTTCGATTATCTAGGTGTGGTGCACTCCGAATTCCTTCCGACCAGCCAAACTGTCAACAAAGAATACTATTTGAGTGTTATGCGTCGTTTGCGTACTGCTATTCGTAAAAAGAGGCCAGAATTATGGGCCGACAACTCTTGGTTTTTGCACCACAATAATGCACCATCGCATACTGCATTAATTCTTCGTGAGTTTTTCGCCAAATTTTCAACCAATATCGTGCCGCAACCACCGTATTCGCCTGATTTAGCTCCATGTGACTTCTGGCTATTCAGCAAACTTAAACGACCGCTCCGGGGAAACCGTTTTGAGTCAATTGAAGACATTAAACGTGAATAGCTACGCGTATTGAAGGCTATTCCTGAAATTGACTTTAACAACTGTTTAGAGAATTGGAAGAAACGTTGGCACAAGTGTATTGGGGCCAGGTGGAATTACTTTGAGGGGGGGGGGGGCGAAATAGATTTGGAAGAATAAATTAAGAATTTAAAAATTATGAACAAAGTTTTACTATTTTTTGCCCACAGTGGTATATGCGTTTTTTTTATAAAAGTCGCCTCACAAGCGAAGTTTACCATTAAGGAGCTAAAAACTATGTTTACCATTCAAGGGTTAAAAACAAACTGAATCATTAGAAAGTAACGAGAGTTTAAAATATTCACACTTTTTTACCATTTTCCCTAATTTTTTTCACGTATTATTAGCAAGAGCCTTTCTCAAAATTTAGAGCCGTTAATATTTAATACTACGTATGAACGATATGAATAATAATAGGGCATCAAAACGCTACAAACAGTAAGGGGTCAACAATACCACCATGCGGTATTCCATAAAATCGACAACTTATGAGTTTCTTCGAATCGTAAATTTCAGTTTTCAACGCAATATCGTAAATATTCGCGGCAATTTTAAAACATTCGTAATATTACACCGTCATACATACATATACACACACATACATATATTAGTACGTACACATATACATATACATATATACACACACAAACACATCGAAACGGACAAAGGTTACGTTCCGTCTCGAAACAATATTTTAGCATGAATAATCCAGTCGGCCCCGGTTAATAACAATAACATAATAAGAAACACGGGACGATCGCGAGGTTATTTATAATATTGGAGTCGCCTTTTCACGCAATAAAAACGGACGGATGTACGGTCTCAACTGGCCTCCGTGAAAGATAGCAAGGAGCCGTGGTCCTCGAGTGAGTTGTAGTCATATATAACCCGCAGCATAGCGCCACCATGCTGTGGTTCCCTCGTGTTAATTCAGCGTTTCTAAAAATGTTGATTAAGAGATGTTGGTATGCAGTTGAAGAGGAGAATCGATGGTTTTATTGGAGGTATTTTATAAAGGCCGTATTATTTATAAAAATGTTCGAAAAGAAATGATTAAAATTGTGATTAATTTTAAAATATGTGTTTGTCCTACATACATAAAATTATAAACAATTTAATCGTATTGGAATCCAATTATTTAATAATGATTATACTATAAAATGCAATAAAAATACTCCCAAAATCAAGAAATAATATTAACAACAAAGAAGAAACCATTTTCATCTGAATTTTAATAAAATCACAGAGCTTGTATTAATTTAACAGCTCAGTATCAGCCGTGTATAGTCCGAGCTCAAACCCATAGTAGATGTATGGTTTTAATGCAAAGTTACCCGGCGTTAGGTTGAAGTTAAAAAATAATAATAATCATAACAATAATAATAATAAAATACAAACTGAAAATATAGCAGAAAAGATAGACAAGCAGAGGAACACAAAGGATGCAGAAAAGATAGTTAAGGGTGTAAAGAACAGGTTATAACAGACAGTGTAACCATGAAACAAACAGAATCTTCAAAGAAATTTTATAGTATGTTACAAAGATTATAAGAAAGCTCTTGATTCAATACCACATAGTTGGGTAATGAAAATACTAGGAATTTATAAAATAGATACACGTACACAATTTTTTTTAATACACAGCCATGTAGTTGTGGAGAGCTTCGATTTATTGAACAGAACAAAACTGCGTAATAATAGGGGGAATCAAAATTAACAGAGGGATATTATAGGGAGATTCTTTTAGTGTCCTATGGTTTTGTTTATATCTAAACCCGCTTCCAAATATGTTAAATAACACATTACGTATCAAAACAATTTATTACATCTAATAAACCATCAAATCTACATGGGCGATTTAAGAATAACAGAAGATTTTACCAAAGATACTAGTATGGATTTAGAATAACCAAATGCAAAGTGTTATATATTGAAGGAAGAAAATTTAAGTCTCCTCGAAGTGAAAAAACACTTTACAAAGAAACTATCACAAATATGTTGCCGGAGGTGAAACGAAAGAAGCAAGAAAATATAAACGAATATTGAAAATATATATTGAAATCAAAACTTCAGAAACATTTGAAGCAATTAATTCAAACGCAATACCAGTTCTCACGCAGTCTTTCAGCGTACACGTGTAAATACGCCCCAATAAGTATCCTTGAAAATAATAATTTCAAACTACACAGGGACAGGGCAATACACGCAGATAAACAAATTACTAACAACATACCAGACATTACACTATTTGACAAAAACAAAATAAAAACTTACATAATAGACAGTGCGATAACAAATTACATTACACAAAAAGAACAAGAGAAAATAGTAAAATATACACCACTTGCAATCGAACTAAAAAAAGCTTCGGAACCAAAAGCAGTAACAACAGTACCAATGGTGACGTCAGTAACAGGTATTACAACAATGCGATTTCACCATCACACACGAACTCTAAAAATAAATCTAGATACACACGCAAACATATAAAAAGTAGTCATTATAAGAGCAGAAAGTTTTTAATCAACAATAGATCTCATAACCTAACTAATATTCATCATTTGATCAACACAATCGTAGATATGGTAACAACCTTTAAGTGGGCATACAAAACATCACAAAACTTGTAGTAAATATCGTTTCGTGATGGATAATGGAACTGTACAATATCAGCCGTGTACAGTCCAAGCTCAAACACATAAATATGTGGGTTGAGTGAAATATTTCCCGGCGTTAGACTGAGAAAGTACGAGAAATCTACGGAATAATAATAATACATACGAAACATCATAAAACTTCTAATAAATAAAAATTAGTTAAAGTTGATATGCTAAAAATAAAGCCACGTAGACTTGATAACAAAAATAACTGAACGTTTGGATATATAGATGTATATAGCGTCTGCTCAAAAACTCTTGGAAAGTTGAAAAGAATAGATTTAAGGCTATAAGAAGATAGGAGCTTCATCAGCTTTTTTTATGAGCAGGATGAATTCTTTCTCGTTTCTATATATACAGGAAAAATATTTGCCTTTACGAAAACATTGATGCCAAAGATGCCAAGACAAATCTGTAATTTGAAATCAAAAAACTTGGCAATAGATGAGTAGTTGTGCATTTATTAGGCGTTTTATACATAAATTGTACTATATTATCCGCTGTTAAAAGCGTAGGACAATAAGTAATGCATTTGGGATAAAAATCTCAGTCACTACCAATATACGAGGGAGCGTTTTTATATTCGCGGAATGAGCGGGTTGTAGAGGGGTGAGTAGGCGCATTGGGGGCGTGGCCTGTGCAGCGACTCATGATTAGTATAAATACGAAGTTTCATTGTTATTAGACAGTTAGTCTTTGAGCTATCGTCAACCAAGTAACATAATCAGGAGTGAAAAGTGAAATATGGAAAAAATCGAATATCGTGCCGTTATAAAGTTTCTTACCAGGCAAGGAAAATCAGTAGCGACCATAATGAATGAGATGTCATTGGTTTACGGCGACTCTTGTCCAGGAAAAACCATGGTGTACAAGTGGCATAGTTTATTTAAACAAGGAAGGGAATCCCTTGAAGACGACCCGAGGCCGGGCAGGAGCATTGAGGTGACCACGCCAGCACTTATCCAAAAAGTTGAACAAATTGTACTCGAAGATGCTCGACTAAAGAAGAAACAACTCGCAGAAATGGTTGGAGTATCCGATACAACAATTTTTAAAATCCTACACGATCATCTCGGCATGTCTAAGGTCAGCGCAAGATGGGTGCCGAGAATGCTCACGCCGCTGCAAAAACAACAGCGCGTAGAGTGTTCGCGTGCAATTTTGGACCTCTGTAATGAAGACAAGGATGGTGTATTGAGTGGAATTGTTACTGGAGACGAAACTTGGGTTCATCATTATGAACCTGAGTTCAAACAAGACTCCATGCAGTGGCATAAAAAGGGCACAGCACCTAGTAAGAAATTTAAAGTGTCACAATCAGCTGGGAAACTCATGGCAACGGTATTTTGGGACTCGGAAGGAATATTGTTGATTGATTATAAAGATAAAGGTGTTTCTATAACCGGAGAATATTACGCTTCAATATTAGAGCGACTAAAAGATGCCATTAAAGAGAGAAGATGGGGAAAATTGACAAAAGGTGTTCTGCTTTTGCACGACAACGCGCCCGTCTACAAGAGCCGCGTTGCGTTAGCTGCCCTGCATAAGGTGGGCTTCGAAATTGTGAATCACCCACCCTACAGCCCAGACCTGGCCCCGAGTGATTATTACCTGTTTCCGAAAATGAAAAAAGAGCTGCGGCGTAAAAAATTTACTGCCGATGATGAAGTCAAGGAAGCAGTTTCGGCGTATTTTGCAGATAAAGAGAAATCATTTTTTTATGAGGGTATAAATAAATTAATTGAAAGATGTGAAAAATGTATCCGTCTTGCAGGTGAATATATTGAAAAAGAAAAATAATTTGGTTTTTTTATTTCCACCCCTTGTCCCCCATTCCGCGAATATAAAAACGCTCCCTGGTACGTATGTATATAGTATCGGTAGTGACCGAGATTTTTCCTTAACGGAAATCTGGAAGCATTGTACCGACGTAAAATCTTATCCTAGCAAAATATATTTACATTCCTTACGAAAAATAAAGACGAAATATTTCCAATAATTTGCATGGTTAACAAGCCGCACGCCCTGTTTTTATGTGGACTTATGAAATTGTTTTATAACGTTCGTTTGTTTACGTATTTTTTTCAACGTAAATATCAGAATTATTAGAGATAAAAGTTTTTAAATAACATATATTTTGTTCATGTTAACTTCCGGGATGGAACCGTGTCTCCGATAATTCTTACTACAGATTTTTCGTTACCATTTGTATGGGGTAGCAACAGTTAAGCTCTGAAGATATCCTGTACAAGTGGTGACGAAACGGCGGTACTAGAATTGTTGATGACGCTATTATCTCAAAATATTAAAATAGATCAAACATTTGTGTCTAAAAAAACCAGGACCAAATCTCCAAAAATAGAAAAATCGACTCGCTAAACAATATGAATAAAACTACTATTTCTTTAGGATATAAAGTTACATTAACTCCAACGAATTTACCACATTTTGCTGAAGAATGCACACTAAGTACAAATAACAAAACCTACTAATATTAGTTTTCGTTTTAAATATCCATTTAAGGCTGCGATCGAAACGATTGATAAAGACACGCTTAAAGACGGGATTGTTTGGTCCTCCTGGTCGCTCAGAGGGTAGCAACGAACGGACGGCATAACTATAAGCTATTTAGAAATGTCAAAATCACATTATTCAGTTGAGAATTCCTCCACCCCGTGCTGTCTCCCGACCGCCTCTCTGTCTCTGTCGGATTCTCGTGCCGTCCTCGTCCGGACCGCCCGATCTAAGAAAAGAGGTGGACTCCGTGAAGAGACGAAGGTACCGGCAGTATAACAAAATTACAAGAAATACTAACACGATTACACTTAATTAAATGGAGCTAATATTGATTAGATGATAAAATGAACACGTGTATGTGCATATATCAATTCTCCCTGTGATGCTGTTGCTGCTGCTGCTGCTGCTGGTGCTGCCTCCGTCGTCCTACCTCCTTTCTTTTCTTCATTGTTTTTTCTTTTTTATCGGTTTTCGTTTTCGACTTTCTTTCACCGTACGTTGGGTACGTAGACTACTGGTTTTGTTATCAGTACATGTACATATACCTCCATGACCCAGATACTTGTATAACTATGTGTAATTATCTATTTTTATTATGATTACATGCATAGTTTTTTACACCGCAAGATCGTGTATTATGACCTCTATTATTTAACAAATTTCCAGTTAGTCCTTACGTACTGAAAAGACTATTCATTTTTAAGGTGTCCTTTAAAGAAAATAATATAATTTGAAGACAAGAAGGCTCGTTTCTAAGGAAGCCTACTAAACATATATAAATAAATAACATTTTATTGATCAGTTACCAGTAAAAACGCGAGTTGCGCATCATAGGCGTGTGTTCGATAAAATATGTCCAGTTGTTAACGCAAAAAGATTTACGATCTAGATGGCAAGTTTTGGTCTATATTTTTAGAACGAGCTGTAACTATATCATACTAGAAAGAGAGCTCTTGTATGTTTCATTGAAAAAAGAACGAACAATGGTGTACGTAGTGTGTAATACGAGTTTATTTACAATATCGATCTGATAACAAAAAACTCCATAACTACTGCATTCTCTCTCTCTCGCATTTTATTCAAGACATAAATATGTTGAAATAACGAAGTATCGTTTTCCCAAAATACTTTTCTGTTTAACTTAACAATATTTGTTCTTGAAGTATTGTTTTCCTGTAATATTTTTTAAATGTTTGATAAACTTGATCAGCGCATAGCAAATGGCAGACTAAAAACTGTAATTGAATGAATACATTTGCAAGGATTGAATACATTAATATAGAATATTAGTTCATATTTGATGTTTTAAAAAATGCAATATAAAACTTAGACGTTAAAGTTCGTGTTCCAATGGCATCAGACATATTAAACGAATCTTATAGTCGCGAACCAAGAAGCCAAATATACAATCTTTTCATGCCGTCATTTTAATTTTTAATACAGGGTGTTTCAAAAAGAATATACGTATTTCGAATGCATATATTTATTAAACTTTAATACATACGAATATAAAACTTTACACACATATTTACGAATCTCTCAAGTTCAGATTACAGATGTTCACTATGTCCTCCATCCGTAACACGAACAATATCACATCGATACTCAAATTCCCCCCATACTCGGGCAAGCATATCCTTCGTCACTGATGTTATGGCAGTACGGATCCGGTTCTTCAACTCTTCCAGGTTCTGTGGAAGTAGTGGTACATAAACGTTGTCTTTAACGAAATCCCACAGGAAGAAATCACAGGGTTTCAAATCCGGTGACCATGAAGCCCAGCTGTGACATGCTAAGTCACCAGCTCCTTCACGACCAATCCGGTTCGGTAGAGCTTCATTCAGATATTCACGCACTTGGCGACTCCAGTGAGGGGGTGCCCTGTCTTGTTGAAAAATGAAGTTGTCTTCGTGCAGCCTCGGAAACAACCAGTTTTCTAACATAGCGAGATATTGCAGACCGTTAACCGTGTTTCCGTCAAAGAAGAATGGGCCGTAAACAGATGATCGGAATATCGCACAAAACATTTTAGGCGAATCTCGTACATGTTCAATGACTGCATGTAGGTTCTGGAGACCTCAAATTCGAACATTGTGTTTGTTTATCAGACTACTAACATGGAAAGTCGCTTCGTCACTGAACACGATGTGTTCAGTGATGAACACATCGTGTTTCTTCAGAAGCACGAGGCCGGCCAGGACTCTTCCCTTTACATACACATCCTGTATCTACAAACTGTCGATACCATCTGCGAATGTTCAACCCATTCGGAGGATCAATTTGGTAGCTCAACCTGAAACGTTTTTGTAGTATAATCACGGAATTGCAATTCGTAAACTCGAGAACACAAAATGATTTCTGCTGTGGAGTAAACATTTTAAACATATGACGGGTACCAAGAAAAACAGAAAACAACTGACATCTAGCAGCTATTAAATAAACTAGACTATGTATTCGTTTCTCCAATAGCCGAGACGAGGCGCAGCGATCGATAATTTGGACAAAACAATACTTTGTAATGCGTATATTCTTTTTGAAATACGCTGTATATACGTTTGCAAAGTAATCGCCAAACCCGTTAACTATATCCTGCGAACCCTCCAATTCATCCGCAGTATAATACATTGAATAGAGTATTCACGATTGGCAACGTTTCTTATTTGATGAAAGTTCAAAACGTTTTACGATCTGAAGATACTGGCGACTCGCTTCTGGGTAGATAAACAGTATTTTATAATAAACTGATCGAAACTACTAGATCCGTGTTGCAAACTTTATTAATGGTTGTTTTACCCGTCTTCGGTATTAAACGGCGTTTGGTAATTTTTTATTACTGCGGCGCTCTGAACGTCTTCACTATTTTGTCACCCCTGAAGCAGCAGGTTCAAGCCGGGTGGAATTCTCGAACGGGTAAGTTAGAAAGGGGCAGCAATCCTCACTCACTTATTTTGTTTGAATTACCTACATGTTGGTAATTCATGACGTTGCAAAACGTTTAGACACAATGAATTTGTTGACTTTAAATCTTCAGTTTTCCAGTACAATTTCATCTTTTTATAGTAGACCTGATTTTTACATAAAACTCAAACTGCAATATGAGTTACGTATTAATGTTGAAGAGGTGGTCGTCTAGGAAAGTCCTGGAAGTATCTGCTCTAGCTCTGTATTCAATATTATTAATTTTAATTATTTGTGTTGATATGAAACTGAAATAAATTCATATCTTTCCGAATCTAAATGCGATAAAACAAAAATATTTAAAAAAATTTTAACTGTATTTACATTGTCACACGTTACATTTTACATTCACAAACGTTTTCCAAACTCACGTCTGTTTCGTTTTATAAATATCCCGATAAGTAATAATTAACTACATTTAAATGTTTAAAGAATCTACATTGCACTAGAGTAACGTGATCTTGGCTGACCGGACACGTACTCCCGTCATATATCTTTTTGAAGCAGAAAGCAGAACGTTCGTTTCGGAAAAATAGTGCGTTTCTAAAATGTCCCAGGACATTTCAATTACATCCAGACAGCAATATTAAATGAGCTTACTTAATCATCCAGTTAGTCGAGACGTTCTAATCGCAAGTAAATTATCCTGAAATGTAAAATGGAGTGCCTCAGGGTCAATTTCATATATCTTGCTTGTTGTTTTCCGTGTTTGTTCCTAATGTTATTAGTCGAAAATATTAGTGAATGTCATTACTATAATTCTTAATTATTTAAGCGTAATTTGTATGATTCTTCATGCTACTTGTTTAGATGAATTGCTTTTAAAAAAAGTTTTATTGGTGATTTCTTATAACAGGTAAGTTTCGAGATACCTAAACATCAAGCTTCTTAACTAGCCCAAGATATTTTAAATGTTTTTCAATTGTTGTGTGCGATACATGTAGTCTCTCCGCAACCTCTCGAATAGTTATATGTTGTGTGCGACATGTATCTCTCTTCAATTATGACTTTGATTTGGTCATCATCAACTTCAGTAGGCCGACCAGAACGTTGCTCATCTTTGAGGGAAAAATCTCCAGAACGGAATTTTTTATACCAATTCTGACACGTGTGCTCTGTTAAGCAATTAGCACCATAAACTTCACATATGTTTTTGTGAGCCGCAGAAGCTTTCTTTCTTTTACGGAAATAAAATAGTAAAATATGTCGAAAATGTTCGTTTCTGCACTCCATTTAAAATTAACCCACAACTAATAGCTTTAATAAAAATCACGCACTACTTGCTTCTGAAGTTATGTCAATGTGACTAGTATCACGCGACAAACGGTAAAGTACAGCACTATCATACGTTATACAAAAAATAAACTAACGCTCTCTATCAGTAAAAACCGAAAGTACTTAGTTGCCAACCCAATATATAAGTACCACCGTCGCTCGAACACGTGAATCGATATTTATCTACAGTTATTTGTTAGAATTCGTAGAGAATATCCTTTTACACATGTTCCTCATACAGCGTAATAAATATAACACATGGAGATGACAATTTTTCTCCCCATTATTGAACACCATTGAATAATGAACAACGTTCGGATAAATGATTCATATATTTAGTTGTGTCTGTATGTGTGTATATAAACGACGATGTATTATAATGGAGAAAAGGACCGGAGATGAGAGACGCTGCGTGAGCGTGTGTGTGTGTATGTGTGTGTTAAAAAAAGAGGCTTAAAGATAATCCCTTACTTATTGCCACAGTATTATAACATTTCAATAGGCTTACCATCTATGCCTGAGCAAATATATATAAAATGCTTGACCAGGTGTGGAAGCCATAATATGTTAAATTGTTTGACAACGTGAAAGTGGTTTAAAGTACGGACAAACAGATGGTGTGTGTTATAGGTTATGTTGCTAAATACCAAGACACATAATATATAATGACATGATGTAGAGGATTAGCTTATTAGAAATATCGGGCCAGAGGTGTCATAAGAAGACTAATTATTGAAAATAAGCTGTATATATACGTCTTCTATGCGCCATTAATTCGTGTTATTGTCATGGAGCAATAATTTGGTTAACTTTCTTTAATGAAATTGATTATGTAACAGATGTACTTGTATAGTATACAGGTTGGTAGAAAAGTTTTGAAAGCAAAAATGAAACAATGTGAATTTTTAAATGAAATTAGTTTTTTTATTCGATGTAATCTCCCTCAACTTCAATGCATTTATTCCAATCATCCTCCAATAACTTTATACCATCTCTGTAATGATTTTCTGGAAGCTCTGCAAAATACTGTTCCACGGCTGAAATAGCTTCTTCATTCGATGAAAAACGCTTTCCACGAACGAATTGTTTCAAGTTTCTGAAGAGGTAGTGATCACTCGGAGCCAAATCTGGTGAATACGGTACTTGTTCAAGAAATTGGTACTTTAATTCATTCAATTTAGCCATCGTCAAAACACTTTTGTGTGAAGGCGCATTGTCTTGTTGAAAAATTATTTTTTTTTTCGCTAAACCAGGTCTTTTTTCACGAATTTTTGCATCCAGTTGATATAAAAGGTTACAATAATATTCTGAGTTAATTGTTTTACCTTTTTTAAGATAATCAATCAATAAAATTCCTTTTGCATCCCAAAACACTGATGCCATAACCTTTTTTGCCGATCGTCCTGACTTCACCTCTTTTGGAGTTGAACAACCAACCGTAGTCCACTGTAATCGTTCTTGTTTCAATTTAGGATCATGGATCCAAGTCTCATCCATGTTATAAAACGACGCAAGAAATCGGTTTTATTCCGCTTGAAACGCACCAAGTTACGCTGAGAAATTTGTTTTCCATCCAGTTTTTATTGAATTGTTAACGAATGCGGCACTAACTTTCCAACCAGCTTTTTCATATGTAATTCTTCATGTAAAATATGGAGTACTCGTTCGTCTGAGAAGCCTATGGTATTACCAACTTCACGCTTAGTCAAATTCGGATCTTCACTAACGATATTATGTACTTGCTCAATGATTTCTGCTGTTGTTGCAGTTTTTGGTCGTCCAGTACGTGGTTCATCTTCAACGTTTGTACGACCACGTTCAAACTCTAAAACTCATCGATGTACTGTTGGAAATGAAGGATCGCATTCCTTTAACACATTCACCATTTTTGTATGAATCTCTGTCGCTGATAAACCTTCCAAAACAAAGAATTTTATCACAGCGCGATGTTCGGTTTTTTCCATTGTTAAAAAATACACCGACACGTCTAATTCAAATGGATTGCTAACAATGAATAAATTGACAGATCGAGATAAAATTTCTAGTGTGTTAATATGACACATGAAATATTAAAATGGCGTATGAATTTTGATTCCTCCACCGCTTAATAGGTGTTGCTTTCAAAACTTTTCTACCAACCTGTACAGGTTGTTCCAATATTGTAAATTTAATAAAATTATCTAAACTGAGATGGATATTTTAAGATCATAGATGATAACACTAGTACATAGAACCTTTTCCACGCGAATAGGCATGGCACTTACAACCAAGTCCCAAAAGATATATTTTTGATACGTGGACTCTTTCAGTTTTATATGTTTCAGTTATATTTTGAAAGACTAAAATGTCGAATCCGTGAAAATTAATATTTCCTTTTATACCACTGTGTATTACAATCACAAGAAATTAATTAAACATCTCTGCTTTGGAACAGGACACGAACCTGTATCTGCCGCTTGCTAGATGGCTGCCTTACCAAATAGGCCACCGAGGAGTACAGTTTCGCGTCTCCTAACACGCCGTAAATTGCATTGCAGAATAGATCTGACAATTATACCGCGCAGTCAGGTTTTGATGCTAATACTTATCTATAAATATAATATTATAATAATATATAAATATGTGTGTTTCAAATTGCGCGGTTTTTTTTTAAGAATAAATAAAATATAGACGGCGCACTGAATTTGTCTGGGTATATGGGCATTTAGAAAGTGTGATGTATGACGTTTATAAAAATGGCTTCGTACACGGTACAACGACGCGTTCAAATCGTTGAATTATTTTATGAAAATCAGCGTTCTGTGAAAAGAGTTTTTAGAAAATTACGTGAATTTTATGATTTACATAATCGTCCATCTGAAAGCGCTATTGGTCGAATTATTAAAAAATTTTAAGAGACCGGTTCCGTAGAAGATCAAAAAAGTGAAAAATATAGTCGTCGTGTAAATAACGCATGCATTGCAGCATTGCCCGTGTATTCACACACTCGCCTTGTTACGATCCTGGCCTGCGGGAGAAATATCCCAACTCTACTTGTGAGGGGGGTTGGTACGTGTTTATTGAAGCCAGTGACAATGAGATTACATTAGCTGGTGATATTTAAAATATCTTTCGAGTGCCTTGAAATGTGTCCCGCATTATCAGTATTTTTGTTGGCATAAAAATTCTTTGATATTCGATATCTTGCTTACTTTGAAGTGTCTGCTTCATTCTTCCATTGAAAATGTTTTTTTTCTTCAATCTATTTATATGTATGCAAAAAATAAAGAAAATCATTACCGAAAAATGTCGTATATTGAAGTCAGTTTCGTCTCGTCCCACTTTTAAAAGATTAAATACACTACGTTATTTGACAAGTTTATCTTACAATATACAAACCTAAGTACCTGCAGCCGATAAACAATGTATTATTATTACTAAAAGCTTTTAGTGGATTTTATAAAAACAAACATGTTTACAATTTTAAAGGCGTGACGAACATAAAATATAAACAGAAAAATACATCTTCTCCCTCCGTATTATGAACAATACCAGCTTATAGAAAAATTCCGAAATTATTCCCCATTTCACATCATCTCCCCCCTTTTGTTAGTCAATAACGATCGACCGGTCTTTTTTCTTTGTTTCCTCTTTACTGGTGTCCATTTAAATTAAATATTGTACGTATTATTTCTTACAACTTAAACATGTTCCTTTTCGGTGTGCGAGGTACGGACTGTTTATCTAATAGCGTGTTGATATTTCGACAAATATTTGAAAGGGTAGCGAGGAAACAAGGTTTTTGTTTAACGTGGGGGACAAATTTGTCGTTCCTTTCTCTTTTGTAGTCGCCGAGAACAATGGACAGGATCATTTGGACAAGTTTGGACAAGTCTACAACATATCGATACACGAAGATTGTACAAACACTAAATCTAGGGAAAACGATACGGAAATAATAGAGGACACATGTACACTACCGGTCATATTTATTTTCCCACCCTTAGTTTTAGCCAAAATTATTAAACTATCAAATGTGTACTGAAAATTTATTTATTGTACCAATATAATAGTGTAAAATAAACATAAAATAGTTACATTTTTCTTATATAAAAACTTTATCATTAATTATTATTAAATTTTGCTCTCATCAATGTTCCCACCTTTATTTTTGATAATTGCGGCATATAACCGCGGCATCCTTTCAAATTATTTTTGCAGTGTATCTTCTGTAATTTGTGCCTAGGCTTCTTGAAGTTGTTCCCACAGTACAGTGGTGGATAATAGAGCACGTTCTCGAACCTTCTGGTCCAATTCTTCCCAAAGAAGCTCTATTGGGTTCAGACCAGGACTTTGAGCTGACCATACTATTATAGAGATTTGCCCTTGCTCTTCTAGTTGACACAAGTAATCGCCACACAATCTAGAAGTGTGTTTCAGATCGTTGTCCTGTTGAAATACAAAGTTTTCGCCAAGAATCCTTAGTCCTGAAGGAACAGCGTTATTTTCTAAAATTTCCTTGTAGCCTTCTTTTCTTAGGATTCCCTCAATTTTGACGAGATCGCCTACAGATCTTCCAACAAAACACCCCCAAATCATTACTGAACCTCCTCCATGTTTTACAGTAGGCGCAATACATTCTAGCATTACTCTTTCTCCAGCGGATCTTCTTACAAATATTCGCCTTTTACTACCGAAAAGTTCAAACTTCGATTTGTCTGTCCATAACACATTATTCCACCGATCAATCGTCCAATTCTTATGTTCTTTAGCCCAATTTAGTTGTTTTTATCTTGTTTTGCTTTTGTAGTAGTGGTTTTCGCAGAGCAATTCTTCCGTATAAACCCGGTTGCCTTAACCTTCTCTGTACTGTGGACACACTAATTGGTTTAGCACGCGCTCTATTCATTTCAGCAGCAATTTTTGGTGCTGTTTTTCGTCTATCGCGTCTACTTATCCGTATTAGATGCCGGTCATCTGCAGATGTCGTCCAGATCTTCTTTTGTTGGAAAATGTACCACTTTCTTCAAATTTTTGACGTTATAATCAACGGTTCTGCGATTTAATCGTAATTCTTTTGCAATTTCGCGATTACTTTTACCCGTACCATGATAAGCAATTATCATAGCACGCACTTCAACAGATAATTCCTTCGTCTTCGGCATTGCATTAAAATATGCACAATAACTCTCTATTTCACTGTTTTCGCAACTAAAGACGAACGATGACTGACATAAAATTTATTTTCCTTTTTGAAGAACACATCCTAATATTGTAATTAGTTAGTACAATAACACAATATTGGTAATACCTTTCGGAAATGCAGGTAAAACTGTTAATACTGTAGGGATTAGCCTATATAATATTTATGGTATTTTTCCAATTTATGACACCTTTACGATATACCATAAACAATTTAAGATTTTCGTAGAAATTCATATGGAATTACTTCCACTAATAATATTATTGAATAATTAAAATTCTGATTTTTCGAAAGATAATCCGTATTTCAGGAAACACATAAAATTCTGGTGGGCAAATAAATATGATCGGTAGTGTACGAGCAAGGTTACGGAACCAATTACACTCGTATCTCGAGGTACCACTGTATTATTATTAAAACTGCAACAGGCAACTAGCCCATTTCGTATGTTGTAGCCCCAATTTACACAAAATATAAAAATATACTAATCTTAGCAGGATCCTGCACGTACGTCTTTTCCATATCGCATATACCAACCTAGTTACTTCGATGGTGCTATTATTGATTACCTTTTTTATACAAAACTGTTAAAACAATAGATACTAATAAGTAACGACCGATTTTCATGAATTTCAAAACGCACGAACAATAGAACCAAATACGACGAAAAAAAAAACGGAAACAAAAGAATCATAAAGATAATCTATGTAGCACTGTGTGTGCATGATCGGTGTGGATTACCATTGTTTTAAAGACCAAACGCAAATGTTCTTACGAAATGATTTTCTATTAGAATATGATCATAAATCTAATAGACAGCACCACGTACTATCTCTCATATAACTGTCCGTTATATCTAAATAATACAACAAGAGAACGGTAAGTAATAGTGTGATATTTGAAGGAGAGTAGAGAGAAGGAATATAAATAAACTAAGAAATGCATTACTAAAAAATAAGCATGAAAACACCACCACCAACATCAACAGCATCACCAGCAGCAAGACCTACAAGTACAACACCAACTACAACAAATATCTAACGAGTCTATGTCTCTGTTTTAATATTGTAAGTTTGGGTACAATGATGTAGATGAATGAAGAGAAAGCGTAAAAGAAATAGTGTTTAATTGTAAGATGAAATGATAATTTACATACTGCATTTTTACAATGACGTGTATCGTGGTGTCACTGATTGGATAGTTGTTTTGTTTCAGACGTATAATGTCATCTATGGTGATATACCGACGCATAAAATTTAACGTTTTTTTCTAAAATGTTCCAAACATTCACGAGAAATTTGTATTCGTACAAATTTTTGATCAACACTGAGCTGCAGCACCTACTTCACAGACAGTTTCATTCTAGGCAACTCTGCGTTCGAAATATATGTTGAGCCTTCTTTAGAGGTGTGTCAAACCTCTGCTATCTTAAACGACAGTTCTTCAGCATCATAGGCATGGCAGAAAAAGTCATTAAGACAAAGTAGCTCTAATATAACTATTAAGAATATTTCGTAAGATAATCAAATATACATATACTTATATTATTATTAAATAGATCGTTATTTTTATTCAATTAATTTTAGTAAGTTTGTTGTTAAGTTAAGACGTAAAACTTCAGAGAAGGAATATCAGATATGTCGCAAAGTAGACATGCTATATATACGTAGTAGTATTACATACTAAGTATGTTTACTGTACAACGTCATTATAACATGCATATACACTTGATCTCGATATGCAGTCATTCTTGATCAGCTGTAATGGCATGACATATATTTATATATTATAAATATATCCAAACCACATATTGCATTAATCTAAAACAACAGAAAACTTGCCGGAACAACACAAAAACAGTCTTGCTAGCAGAAGGGTAGTCTATAAAACGTCAAAATACAATAGATTACTAGTCAAACTTATAAAGTTATAAATTAAAGAATTAGTCAAAATCACAAAGTTTTAAATCCCGCAATAATTGATAAAACTACCGTTTCAAAGTATTAGGATTGCTTTAATGAAGCAGGTAACTTATTACTAGAGCGGCGACAAAAGTGGCAATACCATAGGCGGTACGGTAGAACGGGCAATTTGTGCGCAGTGAATGAGATCATTCACATCAAATACAATACGGTTCACGGTTGGTGTTTAAGTGTAAATTATAAACTGGGGCGAAAGTGTCCGTAGCAGTGCCGTGTCTAGACTTATTCTTACACAATTAGTGCTTACCTAGTAATATGTAACTTCATAACCCTAGTAATGTGTTGTGGAAGTAACTGTACATCTGCATCATTGCATACGTCTTTACGGTTGCTTCTGTAAATGACGTCCTTTGCGACGAGAAAATGTTTTTGTATAGAGAAAAAGATCGTTCGGCGTCTATTGATGTAATTTTGGCACAAAGAAGCTGTTGTTCAAAATCATTCCAGGGCTCACTATTTGCACATTTGTCATAAATAGTTCGTAAAACATGCAAGTCCGGATTTTTTTTTTAAACACTTAATAATTTTTGATGAGCTCGTAGACCAGCAGCGTCAGTTAAACTATGCAAATGAGCGGTCACATTTTGCACTATGCATAGTGATGCGTCTAAGGGCAGCGAATCGTTTTCGTTTTGAAGTTTTGTAATTGCTTCTACTAATGGATGGTAATTATTATATATTGTATGCAGATCTTCCAGAATTTGGGGATTTTCAAATTGATGTTGACTGTCTCTGATTGCTTGGGATTCGGTTGGCCTAAATTTTGATATAACGGATTTAACTTTGCGAAAATTGTTATGGTAATAAAAAGCTGCATTTAGCCACGTGCCCCATCGTGTAAGAATGGGTTCCGGTGGTTCCGAAATATCTGGACAAGTTTTATGAAATTCTTTAAGTCGTTTAGGGGATTTAAGAAACACTTGTTTGGTGGATCCAATCAAATGATCAACGTTTTTATAACTACTTCTAACATTTTCAGCAACTAAATGAAGAGCATGGAGTACACAAGTTATGTGTATTAATTTAGGAAAAGTTACTTTTAGTAAACGTCCGAGTAGTAACATAGTAGCAGCACCATCTGTTACAAGCATGCAGACTTGAGTACTATGAATGTGAAATTTCTTTAAGGTGTTCATTATTATTTGCCGAATATTTGCCGCAGTACATGCTTGTATACGTTTACAGGCTAACAAATAGTGCTGTGAAAATGTGTTGGCTGATAAAATACGTACGATTACGTTTATTATACTATTTCTTTTAAATCAGTAGTCCGTGAACCGTATTGTATTTGATGTGAATGATCTCATTCACTGCGCACCAATTGCCCGTTCTACCGTACCGCCTATGGTATTGCCACTTTCGTCGCCGCTCTACTTATTACATAATCTTAAACTAACATAATTTGTACTTCTTTTGGTCAACAGTAGACGATGTTTTAGGGATAGCAGTGATTAGACTTGTCTTTAATATGGTAGGCATGTCCGGAAACTTTTTCTACTAACAAGCGTTTGCGTTTAAATAAAAATATTAAAGTTTGAATAATATATCATATATATGCCTATCAAGATAGCTATTAGTTATTTTGTCGACGTCTTTGTTTATCTTTAATAAACTAAGCAGTAATTCAAATTCAATCAGTAGATAATTTTCTTGTAAAGAAAATGTCAACGAAAAAGGTTGAACACTCCATATAAATTATATTACAGGAATTAATAAACATTTCTTTAGAAACATTATGTTAAATATAGTAAGAAAAATGTATGATAGATGACATAAGTAAATTAAGAATTTTATTTAAAAATATTAAAATATAAAAATCTAGTGTAAAATTTAACTCTGAACTAGGTAAATTAAAATGTAATTGTAAAACTTTATAAAAAGTTTTTGAAATTTTTAAAGAGGGATATGGTTAATTCACATTTAGTCTCTTTGACTGTTTTTGCATGTAGACCCAACAGGTGCTGCACGGCATACTACTATGGGCAATAAATAGTAAGACTTTGTTCATAATTTTTAAATTCTTAATTTATTCTTCCAAATCTGTTTCGTCCCCCTCAAAGTAATTCCCCTGGCTCCAATACACTTGCGCCAGCGTTTCTTCCAATTCTCGAAACAGTTGTTAAAGTAAATTTCAGGAATAGCCTTCAATGCGCGTAGCGATTCACGTTTAATGTCTTCAATTGACTCAAAACGGTTTCCCCTCAGCAGTCGTTTGAGTTTGCTGAATAGCCAGTCACACGGAGCTAAATCAGGCGAATACGGTGGTTGCGGCACGATATTGGTTGAAAATTTGGCGAAAAACTCACGAAGAATTAATGCAGTATGCGACGGTGCATTATCGTGGTGCAAAAACCAAGAGTTGTCGGCCCATAATTCTGGCCTCTTTTTACGAATAGCATTGCGCAAACGACGCATAACACTCAAATAGTATTCTTTGTTGACAGTTTGGCCAGTCGGAAGGAATTCGGAGTGCACCACACCTCGATAATCGAAGAAAACTGTCGACATAATCTTGATTTTTGACTTGGTTTGACGTGGTTTTTTGGGCTTCAGCTCACCTTTGATACGATATTCGGCCGATTGATCGTCTGTTTCTGGGTCATAAGCGTAGATCCAAGTTTCATCTCCAGTTATGATGCCTTCCATTTTGTCTTGATAGTCGGAAAGCATTGTTTCACAGACGTCAACGCGACGCTGTTTTTCAAAAAATTGAGTGACTTTGGAACAAATCGTGCTCGTTTTCACTGATCCTTCCGATATTCCAACAATGCTAGTAAGGTCTCTGACTGTTAATCGTCGATTCTCAAGCACGAATTCCTTGATTCTATTGATGTGTTGATCATCAGTTGATGTTGATGGCCGTCCTGGACGTGGTTCGTCATCAACGCGTTCTCGACCCTCTTTGAATAATTTGTACCAATCAAAAACACTTGCTCGCGACAAACTATTATCACCGAAGGCCTTTTGCAATATTCTGAACGTTTCTGCACCAGAAATTTGATTCCGTACACAAAATTTAATGGAACTTCTTTGTTGAATAATTTCACTGATTGTAAAAGTCGCCGAATGCAATTTTTGTACTTCAGAAAGACAAGCGTATACTAATGATTATTTTGATGTGACATTTGGCACAGATGTCACTGACAGTCATACCAACCTCGAAAAAAAAATATTTCGACGAATGGGTTTTCGCGCGAAATTTAAATTAAAAAGTCTTACTATTTTTTGCCCACAGTAGTAAATCACGTCGAAAAGATGCAGAGGATATGTCAAAACGAGACAATTGTCAAAATTGCGAGGAGGATATAATAAGTCAACTTGAAACCATAAGAGTTTGACAATATGCTCCAAAATTGCTTTTTTCTCTTTACTATAATCAGATTTAAATCAATTCATTTTCTAAGATATCAAATAAATTTAATTACGTGTAGAATATTTGTGTTTTTCCCCGGAAATTTGTATTATTTTTCCTTAATAAAATATCGCGTTGTAAAGTCGGTTCATTCTTTCGGAATAACCCTGTACATCACAATATTTATGCATTTTTAAATCGTATTATATGTTATTCCAGTGTTATTGTCACTAGCACACTTTACGATATTACAAAAACCAATTTCTCTTCTGTTTCTTTCCTTTATCCGAATTTTCATTGAATCCCGTGATTAATTTGAATACACACACACACGCACACACTCGCAACACACGCATATATTGTAAGTTTTGAAAAGCAGACAAGCACGCACACACGGCCATACCAAACGTACGAATCCACCATCCAGAAACAAATATATGCATGCATGAATATAATTTTGTCGGTGTTCGTATAATAAATATATAAATTTTATTGATAAAATTTAAGTGTTAACGAAGCTTGTAAAATATATACGTGTAGCAATCTATCGGCCGGAAAAAGGTCAATTTTTAATTTACTTTACTGGTAAACTACACGTTGGTATTAATTTGCTCTATCCTAATTTAAATTTACTGGGAAACACGGATTTATTTCTATGGAATAAAATTATCTCTAGAGGTGAGGTTTTTTTTCTAAATTGAAAAAGGACGTAAAGTGAACATTACATAAATATTATGGAGAAACGTGGCATGTTGTGGAATAGAGAGTATTATGTTACATGAACTGTGCATCACTAAAACTTACACTACCTGCGTACATATGTATATGATAATCCAGAAGCGGATTGCATGTTATTTTTAAGAACGAACATTTGGATAATTTAACCAGCAAGATCTTGATTTAAAATCTATTTTGTGAATAAATACACGTGATACTCGATGTCGAAAATTAATGTTATTTTTCAAGGAATGATTTTAAATGCTTTTCTAACATCGGCCAGAATATTTTCAACTTTTGTTTTGTCATCAAGTGACTTGTAACTCGTGAAATAGAGAGAGGATGCAGTTGTTTGAAGCTTTCTGTTATAATGTCGAAAATATATATTATATATTACACTGGATTTTCTTCTGATTATATTTTTCCTACCTCTGGTGTGCCGCAAAAGTCCAACCTTGGACCTATGCTTTTCAATATTTATATTAATGATTTGCTTGGGGGTCTTTAGTGTGGGTGTCCATTGACACGATAGTAGACTAGTAGAAAAGCTGTACGGATTCTGGCGCGAAATCCCATGTATTTTCTTATGGAACTTCATTCTGCACTTTTTGAATCGGTCGCAGATATGCAACCCGCAATACATGCATACGTTTTAGTAGACAGACAGGCAGACAGAGTGGTTAACAGACAGGCAGGTAGACAGATAGACAGGTGGACACACAGATAGGTAGACAGACAGACAGGTAGACAGGCAAACAGATAGACAGACAGACAGGTAGACAGACAGATACATGCATATGTTTTAGTAGACAGACAGATTGACAGAGAGGTTAACAGACAGGCAGGTAGGCAGACAGCCAGAGAGGTTAGCAGACAGGCAGGTAGACAGACAGACAGGTGGACACACAGACAGGTAGACAGACAGACAGGTAGACAGGCCAACAGGTAGACAGACAGATAGGTAGACAGGCAAACAGGTAGACAGGCAGATAAACATTGACTGGTAGACAGATGGATAGTCTGATAGGTTATGCAGATTCTGACGGAAAATCTCATGTATTTTGCGTCAGAAATTACTTTCAAAAAGTTAAATAAACAAAGCTGTATTGTAAAACTTTCCTAGTACCCTTGGTAATGGTTGGTACAAGCCGGTCAAGATGCAGTAACCATTAACAATGCAAGTCAACAAACCAGATTAACGGCCAATGAAATCTGGATATACTATTATAAACCTAAAGCGAAGCAACAATCGAAACAATGTATTGAAACTGGCATAAGTTCCTAGAAGAAGCCCTCTGCAGGGAATGTGATGGTTTTCTTTGGGACTGTAATGGGATTATGCTTACTGATTACCTTTAAAAAGGTAAAATAGTAATGAGTCAGTATTTTGCATTTTTATTTGGATCAACTGCATGACGCAATACAACACAAAAGGACCAACTTAAAGAAGGAACAAAAGATTCTTCTTCATGACAATTCATGTTTTCATCGACTTTTTCACTTAAACATTTCGAATTGCTTTCGAATCCAGATTATTTCTAAGATTTGACGCTCTCAAATTCTTTTTTCCCAATTTGAAAACTTGACTCGGTGGCAAAAGTATAAGGAGGTGATAATTGAAGCACATAATGTAAATAGTTCGATAAAACTTATTTTTCCGAAGTTCCAACGGGAATACTTTGGAAATAAAATATTTTTTTGCCAAAAATTTTGTGATTCTTTTGTCTAAGCCCATTAGTTACATCCTTGTATCATGTACAGTCATAAAAAGAGATTAAATTCTTCACTTCACTCACTCTCTTTATATATTCTCAAAAAATTACAGATATTTACAAAATTCTTTTTATTGTTTCCCCAAGCGTACTTAATTTTCAATTTATTGTAAATTTAATTACGAGTACCTTGTATTACGCGTTCACGTGAGCACCAAAAGATGAAAAATTAAAATGTCATTTTACAGGTTAATTAGGGTACATAAAAATTTCGAAATAATCTCTATAATTCTGACGTCCTTATCACCAAATGGCTCTGTCGAAAGAGATAAGAGAAGGATCCGAGCATTTACGTTTTTATTACGCTGGAAATTAAGAAAGAAAAAACAATTATAGAAATTCCATGAAGTTGTAAAAGCACTTCCTTTGCAGTTGCTTGATAGGTGCGTTCTTGTTCCAGGTAAGGCTTCCAAAGTTTGACCTTTATACGTCATTCTATTAAAATTGAACTATATTATACGAGGGTGGTCTGAAAAGTTTTCGACCTAACAAAGATACAAGACATTTTTCCTTAAAATTTGTATTTGTTTTTCTACATAGTCTCTCTACTCTACACACTTCTCCCAGCGATGCTCCCATCTCTTTGACCCGTCCAAATAGTACTCGGCTTTTTTCTCTGCAAACTAATTGTTCACGAAGGTGATTGCCTCCTCATTTGACAAAAATCTCTGTTCTCCGAGCGCAATTTTTTAATGAGGAAACAAAAAGAAGTCGCTTGCGGTTAGATCTGGTGAGTAAGGGGGTGTTCAAACCGTAATTCGTGGACTTTCGCCATGGTGTGAGACGGCGTGTTGTCTTGCTGAAACCACAATTTCTCACTTCAGCTTGTCAAGTAATGATGCGTAGTATGCTCCTGTAATAGTTTTTCCTCTTTGAAAATAATCGATTATGGTAATTCCATGACTATCCCAAAAAACAGTCGCCATCACTTTCCCAGACGAAAAACCAGTTTTTCCGTTTTATGGAGCCAGTTCCCCCTTTGCAGTCCAGTGTTTCACAGACGATTTCTCGATATCTTTTTGGATTTTTCCCATCGTAGTCGGTCATTAATAGTTTTTTGGGTCACATTTAACGCTTCTACCAATTGTTTTTAAGTTTGGGTCGGGTCTTCATCCAACAACTCCTGCAGCTTCGCATCTTCGAACATTTTCGGTCTACCAGAACCTTCTTTGTTTTGCACATCGAAATCACCACTTTTGAATTGTCGAAACAACGCCTCACATGTTTTTATGTTTGGAACATGCTCCCCGTAAGTGTCTACCAGCAAATGATGATTTACAGCGGCATTTTTCTTTTGATTAAATAAGAAAAGTTATGCACTTTTTCAGGCACGAAACTCGACATCTCCAAAGAGGTATAAATCTATGACAGTGTCACTTTCGCGAAATATAACATGTATGGGTTTGAAGCTTGGTGTCAGTAGAATAAAATGACATATGTGTCAAATCATAACATCGCATATTTAAGTCTAGCGACATCTGTTAGAAGAATCGGTAATGACTTTCCGGTACACTTGATATAGAGATAGTTCATTTCTAGCTTTAATCATTTTATTTTCGCATATCAAGCGACTTTAGTATTTCTTCTACAATTTGACGTTACTTTTGATTTAATAAATTTAGGAAAAATATTTCTGTTTTTACACCGCTTCGAGAAATTAATATCTGCACTTATTTGTGATAACTTGACTTTGGTGTATTGTTTAATTCATTCAATCAAATTGTCGATTAAAATTTATCATTTATTCATAACATTCGTGTTTTAAATTAAATTTCAAAATTCATTGTCAGGTTATGAATATTCTTATTTATGTCAAAATTGATAATAATACAAAGATCCTGGTTCTGAAGTCGCTTGTTAATATTGGGTTGGCAACTATGTAAGTACTTTCAGTTTTGTAGTATAAAATACAATAAAACACCTTTTTTTAAACAAAGAATAGTTTTTAATCAATTATATATTTTCCATTTTGCTCAATGACCTTTTGCCATCTTTCTTTCAGCTGCATGATTCCGCGCTCATAAAATTTCTGGTCCTTATCAGCAAAAAAGTGAACCAGGTGCGAGCGAAGGTCATCGTCATTTGTGAAAGTTCTACCATTCAAAGAATTCTGCAAACTTCGAAATAAATGGTAATCAGATGGTGCTAAATCAGGGCTGTAGGGGGGATGTGACATCACTTCCCAGCCAAGCTCAAATAGTTTCCCACGAGTTGCCAAAAATGTGTGAGGCATTGCATTATCTTGGTGGAAAACTACACCTTTCCGATTTGACAATTCTGGCGGTTTTTCTTTGATTGCTTCATCCAGTTTTATCAATTGTTGACAGTAAACATCAGAATTGATCGTTTGGTTCCTTGGAAGCAGCTCAAAAAACACGACACCTCTGTAATCCCACCAAACTGACAGCATGATCTTTTTTGGATTCAATTCAGCTTGCGATGTGGTTTGAGCTGGTTTATCGTGTTTGCGCCATGATCGTTTTCGAACTATGTTACTGTACAGGACCCATTTTTCATCACCAGTGATGATTCTTTTTAAGAAAGGGTCGGTTTCATTTCGTCTAAGGTGCATATCGCAAAAGTTGATTCTTTGTGTTAAATGAATTTCTTTCAATTCGTGAGGTACCCAAATATCAAGCGTCTTAACTAGCCCAAGACATTTTAAATGTTTTTCAATTGTTGTGTGCGATACATGTAGCCTCTCCGCAATCTCTCGAACAGTTATATGACGATCCTCTTCAATTATAACTTTGATTTGGTCATCATCAACTTCAGTAGGCCGACCAGAACGTTGCTCATCTTTGAGGGAAAAATCTCCAGAACGGAATTTTTTATACCAGTTCTGATACGTGCGCTCTGTTAAGCAATTAGCACCATAAGCTTCACATATCTTTTTGTGAGCCGCAGCAGCTTTCTTTCCTTTACGGAAATAAAATAGTAAAATATGTCGAAAATGTTCGTTTCTGCACTCCATTTAAAATTAACCCACAACTAATAGCTTTAGTAAAAATCACGCAGTACTTGTTTCTGAAGTTACGTCGATGTGACTAGTGTCACGCGACAAACGGTAAAGTACAGCACTAACATACGTTATACAAAAAATAAAGCAACGCTCTCTATCAATAAAAACCGAAAGTACCCAGTTGCCAACCCAATATTTTACGAAATCGTATTTTAAAAAAGTTTGCGAAATTATCCTTAAAGAATTTAATAACAGATGACATCGGAGCATCCCTTCAAATTCCTCCTCCAGTCCATTTTCGTTTCTTTTTTTTTACACCGACACAGTGGTTCGAAATAATAGAAAAAAAAAGAAAACGAATGGTGCCCTGTGCACCATTCTTTCCAGCGCAATAGATCACAGCTAGTATGAAGAGGAAGATGAACCGTGTAGATAAAATAGAAATCTAACGGGAGGACCATTTCTTATTGGAGGTGATCCCGCGCAATATACGCAAGACAGAGCGAGAGGCACTCAAAGAGCGAGTACCACACGAAATGGGGCCCCTCTTCTAATTATATATTATTAAACTCTTTATAGCGAGTAATTAACATAATTTAAGTATTAGAATTGATTACCAAGTGGAGAATTATATAATTTGTGACTGCCCAAATGTATATAATTTTCTATAGCGTCACATGAGATCGTCGTTTGTCTTCCAGAAGTCGTGCGTTTGTTTTTTCTTCATCTCTTTTTTTTGTGTGTGGTTATCCGTATGTTCTCGTTGTGGGTTTTGCGCATTTTTTTTTCCTCTACGCTAGCCAAATTCGATCGTTTTATTAATTAATAAGTTTGTTTAAATCGATTTTTTATATTTTCCAGGACGATTTCGTTTTTATAATTAATAATAGAGTGTAATGGGAATAGAAGTGAACGGAAGGTACCTTGAAACTGTCAAATTATTAAAATTAATTATGTAAGCTTTCTTTCATCGATTACCTCATAAATTGTTACATAAAATTGGAAAAATATGATTCATGGAGAGCAATGAAATGGGATCACCTTCATTTACAAACTGGATCATAAATGCTCTTTCTAGATCTTCATAAATTTTAATTTATTTCGTAATTTAATTAAATAAGTATGGCTGAACAATACGACACATCTAAAGGGTTTTCCAAAAAGGACTTGACAACTTTTTTTCAAAATAAAATGCAGACCGTTTGAAATATTTCAAAAACTTTATTATCGGGTTGAAGTACAATCAAAACATTTATGAAAAGAACTCGACTTCATTCATATGGCCACCGCGGGCACGTTTGCAGCGGTCGATTCGTTGAACCCAATTTTCGATGATTCGGCCACACAATTCGGCCGAAACGGCTGCTATTTCGCCTTCAATGTTGGCTCTCAGCTCTTCCAACGTTGTCGCCTTGTTGGCATAGACCAATGACTTGACGTAGCCCCAATGAAAAAAGTCTAGAGGCGTTATATCGCACGAACGAGGCGGCCAATCGACTGGTCCATTTCTTCAAAACTTACTCTTCAATAAATCGATAGTAACGTGTGCTGTGTGGCTTATGGCACCGTCCTGCTGAAACCACATGTTGTCCAAGTCCATATCTTCCAATTCGAGTCAAAAATAATCGGTAATCATGGCGCAATAACGATTACCATTCACAGTAACGTGACAATCATTATCGTCGATGAAAAAATATGACCCTACGACGCCGCCGGCATGCAAACAGCACCAAACAGTTATTTTTTGTGGATGAAGTGGTGTTTCATGAAGCACATGTGCTGCCAAAAATGAGCTTCGTCACTGAAAATGATTTTGCGATAAAATTGATCATCTTGGCGCATCTCTTCCAGAGCCCAATCGGAGAACGTACGTCGCTTCAAATGGTCCATCGGCTTCAATTCTTGAGTCAGCTTGATCTTGTATGGGTGTAAACCAAGATCCTTACGCAAAATTCGCCGTAAAGTGGTCTGGCGATGCCCAACTCTTGAGAACGCCGTGGAATTGACTGATTTGGATCAGTTGCTACGGACGTTTCAACGGCAGCGATATTTTCGACACTTCGACCAACCCGTTGTCTCACTGGCACGGCAACATCACACAACGAATATGTAGACTCAAATTTTTGCACTAAACTTGTTACTGCCTGTCTACTAGGGCGAGAATTACGACCGAAAATCGGAGTTAACGCTCTTAAAGTAGCGGTCACCGACTCCGAATTTCTGTAGTAAATTTTTATAATTTGCAGACGTTGTTCGTTCGTGTACTTTACCATGATGAAAATGTTAAGTTTACTGAATAAATTGACAGTGACAGTTCGATGATTAGTGAAAGGGTGCGTTCACAAATTGAATTGAAAGTTGTCAAGTCCCTATTTTAAAACCCTTTATATTAGGATTATCGATCCAGATAGATCATCGAAATGGCTTACCTGACGATTAAAAGAATTTTTTTAATTACATGTTTGACATGGACATTGATAATAAATTATTATTTTTTAATCAAGTGGTTCTGTCCTTGTTTGATCGTCATGCTCCTATAAGAACAGTGAGAATGACTAGGTCGGGAGCTCCTTGGATAACATATAATATAAAACTGCTGCAGAAGCTACGCGACAAAGCCAAATTCAGACGGACTAGATTGGATACGCACTGGCAGTACTATTAGCAATTACGAAATTTCACTAGACTCGCTATTCGTAATGAAAAAAAGGCATGGGATTGGTGCCTCTCAGGCGTGCTATATTTAATTACCTATTTGATAAGCAGTCTTGTGTGTGATGTCTCTTTCCATTGTTAACTTATTCTTGTATGCTAGGGAATTTTTTATATTACTTTGTTTAATTGTAATGACTTTGTTGGGTTACGGTTGTGTGCACGGGCAGAATAATTCAATTAGGTTAGGTTTCATTAAGTTTTTTATTTAATCCTTTATTTTTCATTTAATCCTTTTACGGCTTCAATAAGTCTATAAATAACTACGACATCATTTAGAGAATGTCAGTGGTGTCTATTATGTAAACAAAATGTTACTTGTCTTTATTACTCTTCGCCATAAAAAGGAAGAAATTATTAACTCCGTCCCAACAGACAAAAGTGACAGAAGTGAATACTAACTCCAAAAAATTAGAATTTTGTTTCAATTTATTTCAATTGATTCCCTCTGAGACTTCAAATAGGTATACGATTCAGTATTGTACATCGCATGAATTGAATTTCATAACATCTAATGCGTACCGTGACAATTCCCGATTATTTAAAAGCACCACATACAATGGAATGCAGAATATGGTCGCATTCACGCACACGCGACCGTCGGACTTTGCGTTACGGCGAAATGAAATGGATGATGCGCACCTCCGAGATGATCCTCACAACAAGAAGAAGAACAACAACATCGGGAACAACAACATAACATAACACAACCCAACATCAGTACATACACCACTCCAGACACTCAAGAACAGATGTTTTTATGTTAAACTCGCAAGTTCATTACGTTGGCTGCCTTAATACACCACACTTTTTAAAAAAGGCCAGAGGAATAAAATTACCATTCAATGCGGCTATTTGTTCCGTGAGTCCACCGCGATGTTGTTGATATTATGTAAACATTTCCACGTTCGTCCGTAAAGTAAATAGCATTTTTAGTCGGCGCAATTGCGTAATGTGTATAAAATATTCTTTGTGATGTTGGAATTATTATCGTTTAAAATTATTTTTGAGAACGTCGTGTGTCTGGTTATAGTAATGGGAATATCTCGGATTCCTATTGGACCCTTGATAGTTTTCCCAAGCTCACTAATTTTATTCTATTTTTTATTTATTTCCAATAATTAGTAGGCTTGTTATTTGTTCCGGCCAAGGCTGCAGAAACGAGTGCTTTCGCAGTAGCGTACGGCTCAGTTACTATCAATATTAAAAATAATAAATGTAATTACTTACTATTTTAGGTTCTCTTTGTTGTTGATGCAGACTGACCCAAAAACTCGCTGTAGTATTGTGTCATTAGTATGCCTTCCAGTGCTGGATTCTGTCATACTCCTACGGCAAGATGAAAACATGTTGGTGTATTTGGAAAAGAAGTGTTCTGCGTCTAATGATGTGATGTTCGCGAATTTAAAAGGACGTTCGCAGCATATTCTCAGTTAAACTCTTATATATACGCACTATAGTTTGAAAATCAGGATTCTTATTTATGACCGCACACAATTTATCGGTCGTTAAACTTCTTATACTATCTGTTAGAGTTCCTAAGCAAGGTTTGAGGTGATATACTATATTTAGCGTTTCATGTAATAACAGCCTCGGAAATTTGCTCTATTTGAGTACGGATTTCGGTTTCTGAAACTAGCCGCTGACTTACTGAAATGCTTGAGCATCTTACGGATTTAAATTTAAGATACAAGGTTTAATAATGTGTAAAAATTTCTCCTAAATAAAACAGCTTTAAACAACGTTCCCCATCTCGTCAATATCGGCTGTGGCAGCTGGGGAATGTCCGGACAAGCTTGTCTAAACTCAGGAATGCGTTTTGGAGATTTAATAAAAACTTTTTTTTAGAAACTGTAAATTGGTCTTCTCTTGGATAACTGTTTCTAATAAATTCAGCTACAAGATGACAGCAAGTTACCCCAAGCAATTGAGGATAAGATTGTTTTAGTAACTTTCCAGCTTTAACCATATTCGAACCCCCATCTGTAACCAACATTACAAGTTGGGTTGCCGATATATTGAACTTCCCAAATGTGCCTTTTATAGTTTCTGCTATCCTTTCCGCGCTTGTCTTCTGTAATATTCTACTACGAAGAGCCAAAGAAATCTCACCATTTTTTAAAGTGCACACTAACACATTTAAAATACTATTCTTTCTTCCATCCGTTGTTTCATCTACCGTCAGAAATATTTTTTGATCTTCTAACTCTGCTTTTATTTGATCCGTAATCGTATTTTTCATCCGATGAAAATAATACTGTAATTGACCTCTTGTTGGCAATCTCCATTCCGAAACATATTTCCCCAAAAGTGTCGAAATTCTTCATTGTCTACAATATTTTGTGGAATGTTGCACACACTTAACATAAAAATGAAGTCATACATATTTAACCGGTGTTTGCTATTAACATGTCTTTTACACACAAAAACACAACATGGTAAAATGTTGATATTGCAAACAATACATTAGATAATAGTGCTAGTGTATTCTAATGTCGAAAATCGATTAAGAAATTTATTAACAGTCGTCGGACATAACAAAGAACGCCGTCGAATCGCCATCATCAATCTAATTCGGCATTCATACACATACCATACGCATATGTATCTCGACTTTGGGTATATTCGACCGCTTTCGAAATATATCATCATAACCTGGAATTTTCAAAAAAAAAACTATACATAATAGATTTAACTTTTATTAATAAATGCTTCCCCAATTTAATCTGATGCATTGGTTTAAACGCGTGTTTTTCCTAATTTTGATAACTTTTTTTTGTATTCCTCAGCTAAGGAATGAGGGAATGAATAACAAGAAGGTGGGTGTAACTCAAAGTTATATTGTTATTAAAGTAATCAACTAAAGTTGAATTTGATGGAGCCTGTGGTTGAAACCCCTTTCCAAATTATGTGCACATCTTGGTTTGCAACCAAGTTGTCATCATCAGGATCGCGTAAAACACGGAGTGTATTTACACTTACGCGATCCGCACCGTTGCACAATTTCTTCGCCGTGTTTTACCAGGTGCGACACTTTGAAATTATCTGCTGATGATGACAACTTGGTTGTCGAAATGCGTATACAGAATTTACAAATAGTTAATTGTGGAAAGGGGTTATATATCAACCTTATTGATCTAATCAACTAAATTAATTTATTTCAATATATAAACATGTATATGCTTTGAGTGTGACACACCAAAGAAAAAAAAAACGAAAATGGAATATTCCCTTCACGAGATTCTAGAATTTTAAACATTAAGAATTTGCGCAATCCACAGAAAGACTCAATTAAAAACACGTTTCAGTGTTAGCGATGCGTTTTAATAACGCTATCAACCTGCTTTCAATGAATTTCTAACATAAGCGACGGCACAAAAACCTCCATCTTCTTCGACTTGTTTTACCTCCAAGCTAGTTCTTCAACACCTCTGAAATTAATTGATAACGTGCTGAATATGTTTCTCTCGCATTTTTTTCGAAAATCCCACAGACAAGACGAAGGCGTAAATAGATGGTCTTCAGTTTAATACGCTTGGAATTTTTTTTCTCTAACGGCGAACCTCATCAGCATCAAACAGCAACGTGCATCGCGCGCATTATGTATTTACTTTCCATTTATGCAAGTCAAATAAATAAATAGGATGAATTAGTGGATATTAACATTAATTAGAATACTCTGAAGAGAGATAGAAGACGTAGAAACAGGGAAAGGAGAAAGAAAAGTACGTACGCTTACGTGTTCGTATGTATACCTATAGTTAAGTTTAATACCAAGTTCCACATATCGCTAAGTGTTAAATAAACATATTCGTGGTAAAGATTGGTGTTAAGAGAAATTGGAAAAAAACTTGTTGATTGACATTTCGCTTAAACGGATTGAGAAAAAATTGCTTTAATGTGATTAGTACCTACATAAGCCTAACGTGGAGCTTATAAAATGGACAGCTAAATCAATAATACATCAATTATGCCATCAGAATTTTTCTTTTCTTGGCTGCATTGAATATATAATACGTTAAATACTACGTAATGTGATAATAGTGTTTTTATATTTGTGTACACAATTATTATGGAAGATTGGAGCTGTACAAAGTGCTTGTAACACTTAATTAGATGTTATAATGTAAAATTGACACCAAGGATTATTACCAATAGAACCAAAGCAATAATTTACGAGATAAATGAAAATTCAAGCAATATTTTATTTATATTCAAAGGGGAAAATCAATCCTTGAACATAAAACAAACTGAAAATGGGATGTCGAAAGGATAATTAATATTAAGGAGGGCAATTCAATATCTATCATTAGAGTTGGGATGTCTTCCCGCGGGCCAGGTTCGTACTGAGTACGCAGCGCCCCCACTAGTGTAATATAATAAAACAGATCAAATGTAAAGTTATAATGGATAACAAGTGCCTCCCTCTGTCGTCCACTATACTGAACGACAAATCGAGAAAAGCGTCAGTATAGTGGACGACAGAGGGAGGCGCTTGTTATCCATTATTTTTCTGTATCAAAATGATATGATAGACACTAATCGTTCATTAATAACACAAATCTGCCTGACGATCCGTGATATCGGAGAAACATATGTAGTAGATAGGGTGTTATTAATAATAGAATGATTCCTTTTAACATTCTGTAAAGTTATAAGTTAGTACTGAACGGATCTTTATTTATGACGAACGTATAATTATCAAGTAAGTCAGACTTGGGTAAGGGAAAAACGAGAACATTGCTTGTTTCAGTGCGAAAGTTTATTGATGAATTTCTCAATTTATATTATATTGGTGCTAAAATATACTGTAGTTTGCGATAAACCGCTGATGTGCTGGGACAAACGCGACTGTAAGAATCATATAAAGAATGTACAATATGAAAATAAGAAAAATAACCTCTAAAAACGCAATTTATATTCGAGTTATTGTTCATGAGAATTGCCTGCGATTTGAGACTTCATCTACTCGATAAGGAGCCGTTTCATAACCTCTGGAATAAATACAATCTCAACTAGAAGCTACCATCCCGAAAAGCGTTACAGAACTATATGACAAATGCAACTACCTCGAAAATATGATCAAAGTTGTAGTAAAAGATAAACAGTTGTGGTTATGTATTTATGAAAGGACAGATCGAGAAAAACAATCTATTTTGAATATTATAATCATTCTAGATCCTGTTAAAGCTACACTTCCCATTGTATTAGCTGGCAAAAAATTAGAAAAATGCACTGCGAAGCATTTATGGAGATAGTGCTGGTGGATACGGCAAAAAAATTTCAACTTTCAACTCACCAAATATTGATGTTTGTAAGCAATGGTGCAACGACAATGTGTAGTGTCAGGTGTTCCCTTAGAGATAAGTGAGAGGGACTTTTATATGTGATGTGTAAAGTTCTTGTTACCCACAGGTGGATACATCGAATTTTGAAATCTCTCCACAGACGATGCCCTCAATGTTCCAGAACCAATTCTCACTCGTTGGAAATATGGCTGAAAGCAACTCTCTATTATTGCGAGAATTTCCAACAAATTAAATTTATAGTTCTACGATTCAGTCTTATCGCGAAATTGTACTCGTTTTAATCCTCTCGAAGAGTACTTTCATTTGGTAAAAAGTTTGTGGCGATCGGATAAAAAATGTGAAAGTCATGGCCGTTTCAAGATTTTTGCAATTTTTTTGAACCTCAGCCGATGAAATTTAAAAATCGGAAAAATCGAAGTGTCGATTTTCGACGTTTTCATGCCTCTACTTTTTGTATTCTGACCCGCTGAATACGAAAAACGTAACAGCTGGCTTTTTCGGTTCTCGAGATATTCGCAGCTAAAGAAAGCCAGAAAAGATTTAAAAATACTTTCGTTGAACCGGATTTAAAATAAATTTACGACAATTACAGGAATAAAGAGAAAATGCAGGGGCGATCCATTTGGAGGTACTTATCTCAAAAAAAATAAAGACTTCGATTTTATTTGAAAAATAAATATATTACTTTCCAAAATTTTTGTGTTTTCTGTATTGGGCCGGGTACTTCTGGCACCACCCTCGTATATTTATAAATGACATACGAAATGTAGAAGAAAAACGTCATAACTTTTCCGATAACCCGATATATACAAAGGGTACTGGGAAAGTTTTGCAATATGACGAAACAATGAATCATAGGAAGCTGTTTGTTGCTGCATGTTGAGACATGTTCATACGTGCATAGTAGCCGCCGCGTCATGTCGATGGACTCTAGTACTAGGTGATCCACATCGCACAACGATACACAGGTGATATAGAGAATTCCAAAGAGGAAACTTAACTGCGGAGGATGCATAGAGGCCGGGAAGGCCACGAACGTCAGTTACGGAGGAATGCTTGGCAAGGACAAGCGAGCGACCAACCAACAGATAAAGGGTACTTCAGGCCTAAATACACCAGCAATTCTTTCGATTCTGCATGATCATTTGCATGTGAAGAAACTTTGTTCTCTCGGGATGCTTCATCGACTGACTGAAGAGCAGATGACACGACGTGTGATTTGGTGCCGGGAGATGCTAGAAAAGTTTAATAAGGGACAATCTCGGTATGTGAACAACATCGTGACAGGTGACGAAACTTGGCTGTACTATTACGATGTGCCGACCAAAGCTCAAAACAAAGATTGGGTCTTTGATGATGAGAACACACTCGTAGTTGCCAGAAAATCCCGATCTGTGAAGAAGAAAATGATAGCTGAATTTTACAAATCGAGTTTAATTGTGGAACGCGTCGTTTTGGACACTCAGAAGACTGTCACAGCTAAGTGGTATACTGAACAGTGCCTGCCTAAAGTCATTGGATCTACGAAGTAAGAACCTGCGGCCGAAGTCAAGAATGGACACCTGGTTCCTCCATCACGATAATGCTCCAGCTCACCGCGCCAAAGCCTGCACCGAATATTTGACCGCGACAGGATTGAAACTTCTCGAGCACCCTCCCTATAGTCCACATCTTACTCCCTGCGACTTTGCACTGTTCCCGCATGTGAAAATGAAGCTAAAAAGGAGATGATTTTCCAGTGATGAGGACCTTCTGCGGGCTTGGGACAACGAGTGTGCGTTACTCCCTAGTGAAACTTGACAGAACTGGTTTAAAGATTGGTTTCGGAGGATGGAGGGTGTATTGAGTGTCGAGGAAATTAAATTAACAAAGCTGTATTGCAAAACTTTCCTAGTACCCTTTGTATAATAGTATTCATACTATAAACATGCAAATCAAACGTATGCTTATCAAGAAAAAAAAATATTTTAATGAATATGTAATATCAAATATTATTCTATATTAATATTTGTCATCTTTTTTTTAAATTTAATAATCAGATTAAATCATCAGTTCTACAACCTACACAGAATATTGCATACATCTACACGAAGAAAAAACATATAAGAAAGAATTAATATAAACGGGATGTTTAATTTATCTAATTTCGTATTTAAATTAAACCCAAACCACAAGAGAATAAATATTTATTCACCATTGTCGTTGTTATTTGTATAATAATAATATTATTATATCGGAATTCAAGATTCATACCAGGAGATTATATTTAAATCACTTACAAATTAACATTTTTCACATTCTAATGCTGAATGTATCCGATTCATAATCTACGCGCAATAAATCACCGAGGAAATGCCATAAATAAAACTGGAAACAAAAAGAAACTAAGTTAATTCCGTTGTCTATAAATTTTCGTAATAATTTATTGTCAGGCGAAAATGTGCTCTACGAATTTTCATTTTGAAAGAATAGGAAACGTTGCTCTCAATATATCAACAGATATCCACTATTAATCTTGGATTATTATTTGTAATTCGACCTTTAAAAATTAAACAAGAATATTTATTGTATTTCCTATTTTGGCGGCCGGGGATTCAACTTTCGCAGAGCACATTTTAACCAATAGTACAATGATCTTCTGCTCACTTCTTAAATTTTTTTAAGTGGGTTTTCTAACGTGAATATTGCGATTTCCAACTTCCAATCTTCCTTACATATAATACGAGGACTGATTAGTAATTAACGGTGAATTCAATCAAATATTTGTTGACAAAAGCATTGGTAGAGTCACGTCTCGTATAGTTCCAATACTCTTTAGTCTACCTGGCTTTATCAACAAGCACAATAATTAATCGGTCTATTGATCGAAAAAATATACCAAAATACAGTAAATACCACTGTAACATATGATACTTGAAGCCTTCTAAATGCCCATTAGATAGTTATGCTATCAACAATACGTTCAAAATATAAGACATTACACCTTACTACCATTGAATATATAGCAAGTAATTTGAATTCAATCAAATATTTGTCGACAAAAGTATTGGTAGAGTCACGTTTCGTATAGTTCCAATACTCTTTAGTCTACCTGCCTTTATCGACAAGCACAGTAGTTAATCGGTCTACTGATTGAAAAAGTATACCAAAATCCAGTAAATACCACTGTGATATATGATGCTTGTAGCCTTTTAAATGCCCATTAGATAGTTATGCAATCAACAATAAAAAACAACAAACGACAACAAAAAATAAGGCATTACACCTTACTACCGTTGAATATATAGCAAGTAATTTATTCAATCAAATATTTGTCGACAAAAGCATTGGTAGAGTCACGTTTCATATAATTTCAATACTCTTTAGTCTACCTGGCTTTATCGACAAGCACAATAATTAATCGGTCTATTGATCGAAGAAATATACTAAAATACAGTAAATACCACTGTAACATATGATGCTTGTAGTCTTTTAAATGCCTTTTTACATCTAACTACCATTGAAAATAGCAAGTAATTTGATCTCAATCAATTGTTTGTCAACCAATTAAATTGCAGTAAGATGTAAAGTTTTAGTGCGCGCGTAATGTTGATAGTATTGGGCCATATAAAAGACGAAAGTCGCCATACATCCCTCGTTCAGCTAGTTCGCTCGTTGTTACGCTTAACATCACGGTAGTGGTGTTCATTATTGAGTCCAAGCATGGAAATTTTCTCGCAACTTATTAGATTTACTCCACCGATATATTCACGTCTGCTCATGCCATCAAAAGCCTGTGGTTGATTAACTTAAACACTTAAGGTTGATATATAATCCCATTGCACAGTAATTTTCGTATTCTCTATACGTATATTTCGACAACTAAGTTGTCATCGTCACTAGATAAATAAACAGTGTCGCACCTGGAAAAACAACGGCAAAAACCCGCACGCATCAAATTCCGTACACAATCTGCATCGTCGAAAGCCAAAACACACTGAATGTGCACACATTCAGTGTGTATCGTGGGTATTTTTGCTATAATTCTCCAGGTGCGACATTGTTTAATTATCTGCTGATGATGACAACTTAGTTGTCAAAATACGTATACAAAATACGAAAATTAATGTGGAAAGGGGTTACATATCAACCTTAAGTGATTAAGGTTTTTTTATCACTATTTTGTTTTTCTATTTATTGCTCCTTAATAAAAAATTAAGACATAATATTATAATTAATATTATTTAAAATATGTATATATTAATTCTTATATTATAATACATAAAGGGTTTTCCAATAGGGACTTGACAACTTTTAATTCAATTTGTGAACGCACCCTTTCACTAATCATCAAACTGTCACTGTCAATTTATTCAGTAAACTTAACATTTTCATCATGGTAAAGTACACGAACGAACAACGTCTGCAAATTATAAAAATTTACTACAGAAATTCGGAGTCGGTTACCGCTACTTTAAGAGCGTTAACTCCGATTTTCGGTCGTAATTCTCGCCCTAGTAGACAGGCAATAACAAGTTTAGTGCAAAAATTTGAGTCTACATATTCGTTGTATGATGTTGCCGTGCCAGTGAGACAACGGGTTGGTCGAAGTGTCGAAAATATCGCTGCCGTTGAAACGTCCGTAGCAAATGATCCAAATCAGTCAATTTCACGGCGTTGGGCATCGCCCAGACCACTTTACGGCGAATTTTGCGTAAGGATCTTGGTTTACACCCACACAAGATCAAGCTGACTCAAGAATTGACGCCGATGGACCATTTGAAGCGACGTACGTTCTCCGATTGGGCTCTGGAAATGATGCGGCAAGATGATCAATTTCATCGCAAAATCATTTTCAGTGACCAAACTCATTTTTGGCTCAATGGGTTCGTCAATAAGCAAAATATGCGTTATTGGTCGGGTGACAATCCACATGTGCTTCATGAAACACCACTTCATCCTCAAAAAATAACTGTTTGGTGCGGTTTGCATGCCGGCGGCGTCATAGGGCCATATTTTTTCGTCGACGATAATGATCGTCACGTTACTATAAATGGTAATCGTTATCGCGCCATGATTACCGATTATTTTTGGCCCGAATTGGAAGATATGGACTTGGACAACATGTGGTTTCAGCAGGACGGTGCCACAAGCCACACAGCATACGTTAGAATCGATTTATTGAAGAGTAAGTTTGATGAGCGTGTTATCTCAAGAAATGGACCAGTCGATTGGCCACTTCGTTCGTGCGATTTAACGCCTCTAGACTTTTTTCTTTGGGGCTACGTCAAGTCATTGGTCTATGCCAACAAGCCGACAACGTTGGAAGAGCTCAGAGTCAACATTGAACGCGAAATAGCAGCCGTTTCGGCCGAATTTTGTGGCCCAGTCATCGAAAATTGGGTCCAACGAATCGACCGCTGCAAACGTGCCCGCGGTGGCTATATGAACGAAGTCGAGTTCCATTCATAAATGTTTTGATTGTACTTCAACCCGATAATAAAGTTTTTGAAATATCTCAAATGGTCTGCATTTTATTTTGAAAAAAAAGTTGTCAAGTACTTATTGGAAAACCCTTCATTAATAAACAGTTGATCACGTCAATTCATTATTTTGCCTTGTTTTTTATAAAAATAAAAACTAAAAGTTGAATTTATGTGAGGCCCTAATTTTATTGCACGGTACTGTATATGCATACACTTCTTAATATATATATATATATATATATATATATATATATATATATATATATATATATATATATATACATATATATATATATATTAAATAGCTTCTTCGATAACTTTAAACACCTGCACATATTTGTATATTAAATAAAACGTTATAGTAACGGTCATTGCAATAATAACGCCTAACATGTTTAAGATTTTAATTTGTATTATTAACACAACATATTTATAATATTTATTTAAGTTATTTAAAGAATACCACTAAATCTTTCGAGGCAATACAGCAACACGTGTACATATACGAGGGTAGATTCGATAATATCGGGAATGTGAAAGAAACAACTTTTTGTAGAAAATTTTTTTTCATTTCATTTCGTTTGTGTAGTCCAATGCCTAGAATTTTCGAACTGTTCATAAATATAAAAAGTAACAAATCTTCGAAATATCCATTTATAACTTTGATGAGAATTCTTTTCCAGTCAACCGTTAAGATTTGGGAACAAGGTAAATACAATATCTGTTCAATTGGAATAGTAATTCATGCAATTTTACCATCGTATGATTCGTGGGACAGAGCTTTGTCCTGGTGGCTCAAGACTTTTTCCTTCACCAAATAGTTACCTTTAGTTTCTTCATTCAATTTATCTATTAATAATTACCTAATATTTTGACTGTTATTGCTTTGCCCTGTTGCAAGTAATCAATCAAAATTATCCTTCGAAAATATCAAACACCATCACCATCACTTTTCGAGCAAAACGATATCTCTCGGCCTTCTCTTGGAATTGGTTCATCGCTTTTTTTTCACTTTGAACGTTCTTTGGTTTTCGGAGTGTGGTGAGGTATTCATGTTTTATAGACGGTTATGAAATTAATTAATTTGATTTTCTTACTTTTCGCAATCCATGGAAAGTAAAAGAACCTCTCCAAAACCAAAATGAAAGAGCTAAATCTTTAAAATTTAAATAAATACAAGTCTGTATTTAAATTTTAAAGATTTAGCTCCTTCATTTCGGTTTTGCACAGATTCCTTTGCTATCTTCCACGAATATTAAAGCAAACACCACATGGCTTACACCATTTTATAACAACTCTTTTAGGTTTATAGAAGTATAGATTCGAAATTGATTTTTCTACTTTGCGAAATCTTTAAAAATTTCTCCAATGTTCTAATGCTGACTTGTAGTTATTTATACTTCATTAGATTTAAACAAATTTAGCTCCTTCATTTCGGTTTTGGACAGATTCCTTTGCTATCTTCCACGAATATTAAAGCAAACACCACATGGCTTACACCATTTTATAACAACTCTTTTAGGTTTACAGAAGTATAGATTCTAAATTGGTTTTTCAACTTTGTGCATTCTTTAAAAATTTCTCCAATGTTTGAATAATGACTTGTAGTTATTTATACTTCATTACATTTAAATAGATTCAGATCCTTCATTTTGATTTTAAACAGATTGTTACCAACCTTCCATGGATATTAAAACCAAACTCTATACGACCAATACCATAACATAACAACTCTTTCAGGTTTATGGAGGTATAGGTTCTAATTTGATTTTTCTCCTTTTTGCGACCTTAAAAATTTGTCAAATGTGTGAATACAGACTTAGCGCCTTCCTTTTGGTTTTGAACAGATTCTTTTACTACATTCTATAGATGTTAAAACCCTGTATGACATACACCATTTGTAACACGTAATAAACTAATTTGACTACCTTATTTTTGCCAAAAAAAATTCATCCAATATTTAAATAACTTTCATTTTGTTAGACATACGCGGATTACAAATTCTATTAGACTACATTTAGCTGCTACTATTTAATTTTCGACATATTCTCTTTCACGATTATCAAAATTACTTTCTTGTACTTTGGTTTTTTTTTAAAAATTAGATCTTACTCATTTATTTTGTTGTTTTTCGTCCGATTTTTTTGCTATATCTTCTAAATACTAAATTCAATCGCTATGTAATCAAGACCATATTGTTCAGAGTATAGTATTTTTCTTTTCCAAGAAAAAGTTATTTGACAACACTTTGTCATAGATTTCAATATTATAGACGATCGTCATCGAAGAAGAACGCATTCTTCAACATCCATTTCATATCCTTTATATATATAACATATAATATATACATATATATGTATATATTATATGTTTCCCGACTTGGTTGCGTACTGACCTTCGGAACTTCGGGACTCACAATGAGACATACCTGTTCTGTGCCGCATGCCGTCCTCTTCCCTCCCCAACCACCGTCAATAAATCCATCTTCCCATTGAACGCTCCTCCAACTTCACTATTTTTCAATAGCGCCATCTCTCGCCATCGCCACAGTACAACTCTGACCCCATCTCGCTTCAACACACAACACCGATCCGTAAAAAAACCTCTCCTTCTATCAAAATATGTCAGGTATGCATACTGTCTCTCTCTGGATCATTGTTAAGGAACCGCTTCAAGAATCGGTGCCTGCCGCTTTAAGACTTCAGTCAGTCGATGCGGTTCAGAGGTAGTGGACGTGTTACGAGAACGGTCTCTAGTATCCCACACTCTCTCGTTGTTTTTAGTCTTGCATGAAAGATTGTGAGTAAATAGTGTAAATTGGTAGTAAAATGCGTATTGGTTGTACCAATTGACGAGATTTACAGAGTTCAAACGGTTAAGCTCAGTGAGTAAAGCGTAGTGGTTGTAAAATACAAGAAGTTCTTCACTCTCGCAGCGGCTTAGTTCTGCGTTATAAGACACCGTCGATGAAGAGGATGCCGTGTATTATATCTACTAGAGTGTTTGAGTTTTGTCGGAGATAGTGTGCCATGAATTAAAAAGAAAAAGCTCTGGAACTGTCTTCGATTTGCATCTTAACACGTAGAAATATACCTTCATCTTGCCACTTGCTAATTTTCAGTTCAATTTCCCAAATTTGGTTTATATAACTTCAAAAAAACAGTTCACAAACTCCTCGAAATTCCATCACTTTTAAAAGGACACACTTCTTGTAGTTATTAACACAAATAAACTATAAAAACTTCCAGAAACTCTACAGATGATTTGTGTATCTATTCCAATATCTTGATCTTTATTTTCACTCAATCTTCATTTCTAACGAATAAATTTTCGTATAACCGACTCCGACTAATCTAAAAACAATTTTACGTCTACATGATCTCAAAATATCCGTTGCAAATTAAACATTTTCGACCAATAACAAGTTGAGAATCAATCATGGTGCATTACAACAACTTCGGAGATCACAAAAAGACTTTACCGGTTTGGTATGAAGAGAAGACGAATAAACTGAAGCCGGTGTACAGGAACTTGTGCCTGTTGAGTGTCGTTTTTGCATTTTCCGTCGGATTATTCGTCGGTATCTTAATACCGTTGGTGTATTTTGGTGAGCAGAACTTGAAGAACGTGACGTTGCCACGACCAGCTCCTCCGGTGCCCGCCACGGAGGCTATCAAGAGCGTTTTTGTTAATAACAGTTACGGTTATAAGAACGTAACGAAAGACATAAATGAATATCCAACGGTGTCTTTTATAGATCGATATATCGCTGACAATTCTTTAAATTCCCTCTTGGATAATGGGGTGTTTTGGGGTAAAAAGGTCGAGGATCTGTTGCCGGTCGGTTACGATCAAACGAAACATTCCTCCTGGGCGAATTATGTCGATGCTAATGTGGCCGTTAAATTGGAGGTTGGATGTGGGCGTATGCAAAACCGACTCGTGACTTTTCAAGACGGATCTAAGGGTTGCGCAAGGTACAGACAAAATATAGACCAAATCCAGGGGGAGTTGTTTAGCTTTTATTTAGCTCAAATTTTAAAATTGCAAAATCTAGCTCCCTCTGTTATCAGCGTAGTTAACCTAAAATCACCTCTTTGGCAAAACATCGCCCACGATATAACCATAGCACAATGGAATTCAAACAGGCCCATAGTTTTGACGAAATTCATAACAAACTTAGATTCGGCGAACATACCACCGGTCTTCAAACCAAACGAAAGGCATTTGAACAAAAACGACGTCGTCAACATGACGGAAACGTCAACTGATAACGGAGAATTATTGAGTAACCTCGTCGAGCTAGCTCAATGGTCGGATTTGATAATTTTCGACTATCTCACGGCCAACTTGGATCGCATCGTAAATAACCTATTTAATTATCAATGGAACATCAACATAATGGACGCGCCGGCCCATAATTTAGCAAAGAATTTGGACACGAATCTGTTGATATTTCTCGACAACGAATCTGGATTGTTGCACGGTTACAGACTTTTGGAAAAATACGAAAGATACCACTTAGTTTTGTTAGATAACCTCTGCGTGTTTAGGAAACAAACTGCCGATATTATTAAACAATTGAAAAAAGACAATAATATAGGTGACTTGTTGAAAAATATGTTCGAAAAACTGAACAGTGCGAAGATCAAAGACGTGTTACCAACTCTGCCCGATAAAAGTGTTAAGATCTTGAAAGAACGTATAGAAAAGGTTTATAATCAGATTGTAAAATGTGAATCCATATTTTTTGAGAAACTGACGTGAGTGAATTTTTTCTAGTTTAGTTTTTAAAAAAGAATTAAGTAAAGAATGGAATATTACAATTTTTTTTTCTTAAATTAAAAAAAAAATTGGAATATGTAATTCTTTAGGATAAAAATTGTGTCATTTAGGTTGTATATTAATATAATTATTGTCAAAAGAGAAAAAAAAACAAACATCTGTGATTTATTATTAATTAAATTAATTTTTTATAGATATATATATATATATGTAATTTATTATCTTATAAAAAAAAAACGTGATTTTTTAAAAAAAAAACTATTTAAAAATCAAAAAAATTTAACAAAATAGAGCACGTTTAATATTGTGATATATAATGATATTTAAAGATTTTTTTTTAATGTAAATCGAAAATTGCCAAGACTTGTAAGTTATAATATAATAATTAAAAAAAAATTTTAAAATAAAAAAAAAATGTATTTATTTTAAAAAATTCTTTTTGTATAGTTTTATATAATATATAAATTGAAAAAAAAAGTCACGACCAGTCTCTGTAGACCAAATATTAACTATGTGTACATATTTGTCTTTTATTTGTAAATATTTGTAACATATTTTCATAATATAAAAAAAAAACAATTATAATAAATTTATTGAAACTTAACGTTTGTTTTCATTTTATAATATTTCACCGATTGTTGACGTAGAATTTTTTTCAAAAAATCTAAAGGGGGGTATTTAAAAAATAATAAATAAAAATGTCATGAAATATTATCTAGTAACTATAAGAATTATGTAAAATTCTTACGTTAAAAATACAATTATTATAAATAAGTAAAAATATTTTCGCCATATTTTGATGATAAAAAAAATAATTACAATAAATATAAATTTAATTAATTATACTTTTGAAAATAAATTTTAAAAAGCAATCAAAGAAAAAGAAAATATATGATCCCCCCTAACCGCGTTTTAAAATATTTAAAATTAACGCGTTTGAAAAAGTGGAATAATTTTAAAAAAAATTGCAAATAGTGATTTCAATATTCTTTTCGCCAATTTATTATTTAATTAAATATTTATTATCAAAATTTAACTCATCGTTTTTATAATACAAAAACTCAACTTAAAATAAATTTATTAAAATAATGTTGAAACAAAATTTTAAAATAAAGGCTGTTTCAAAATTTCGCGTTTTCCCTAAGAATAAATAAAACACAAATTTGCATTCACTTGCATAAACTTTTTATTGATAATTGAAGTATCAGTTATGACATTTACATGCGAAAAATAATATCTGCCAAATGGCCTCGTCTTGCAGCTCCACAGACGTCCACTCTTTTGTTAAAATTTTCTTACCAAAGAATAATTTCATCTCTCAAATCAGGAATTGATTGTGGATTGTTTTTATAAACCTGACTTTTCACATAATCCCAAAGAAAATCGTCTAACGGTGTCAAATCACATGATCTTAGCGGCCAATTAACATCACTGTTTCTTGAGATTACACGTCCAGGAGATTTCTCTCTCAATAAATCAATTGATTCGTGTGCAAAGTGAGGTGTAGCGCCATCCATTGAAACTACATATCGATCACCATTGACAGTTACAGCATCGCCAGCAGCATTTTCAAAGAAGTAAGGTCCAATTACACAGCCTGACCATAATGCACGCCAAATAGTAAATCGCTTAGGATGCATAGGTTCCTCATGACAACCCAGATATGACAATTTTGTTTATTAACAAAGCCACCAATTTCAAAGTGTGGCTCATTGGAAAACATTATTTTTTGAGGAAAATCAGCTGGTTGTTCATTGATGAAATTGACAAATTAACGACGTTTTAAATGATCTAATGGCTTCAGTTCCTGTGTTATTTGAACCTTATATGCCTCCAGAGCTAAATCCTTGTGTAAAATACGCCATGTTGTTGTTGATGCAGAAAGTCCAACTTGTGTGAACGTCGTCTAATGGACATTTCAGGATCTTCAGCAACGCTTTCACGAATCAAACCAATATTTTTTGTGGTATTTTTCACTTTTTTGATCTTCCACGGAATCGGTCTCTTGAAATTTCTTAATAATTCGACCAATAGTGCTTTCAGATGGACGATTATGTAAACCATAAAATTCTTGTAATTTTCTAAAAACTCTTTTCACAGAACACTGATTTTCACAAAATAATTCAACAATTTGAACGCGTTGTTGTACCGGGTAGGAAGCCATTTTTGTAAATGTCATACATTACACTTTCTAAATGCCCACATACCCAGACAAATTCAGTGCGCCATCTATATTTTATTTATTCTTAAAAAAAACGCACAATTTGAAACAGCCTATAGATTGAAAGGAAATTCTTAAAAAATAATAAATAGAATAATTCTTAGGATATTACCCACCTAGTGACCATAACAAAAATTAAAATTCGTGTTACGTAAATAATATAAAAATATTTTAAAAATTAGAAATAATAGTGGTCTTAACATTCTGCTCTGTTATTCTGCAATCTTTTATTGAATTTATTAAAATTTAATTTTTATCGGCGCGAAGATTATTCATTTGTTGAAATAAAATACAAGCATTAAAAAAAATATTTTTAATATTTTTTTCTTCTGAAAAAGTCGTAAAGGCCTTGAAAATTCTAACTAGTATAAATCTATCTGATAATATTTTTCTAATATCTAAACATAGTTGTTTGGTAGATCTGTATTCAGAACTATTAATTTCGTTTATTAACAGATATACTCATTTTTAGTATTTGTCTGCAAACCTCTTGATCTCAACTTAAACTATAGGCATCTTCAGGTCGCGAAGATGCGTTGCGAATGCACCGTCGCGCATTAAAGATGACAGTAATTTCTTCTGAAATGTTTGAATGATTTTCATGTTTGTTTTATTGGTACATTCCCATAGTAAGCTGCTGTAAGTCCACACAGACATTAGAAGAAGCTTTTCCAAAAGAAGTTTATCGAAAAGAAGATTACTATTTACTGACAACTCAGTGTAGTATTCGAGAAAGAAATATATTTGCCTGAATTTAGATTTGATAAAGATTTTTCCTTCATATATGCTTTCCATCTTAACTTGCCATATATGGCGTCGTCGGCATATGAAATTGTATGCTAGTTGACAATTAGATGCGTTGATAACACATATGTAGTTAAGTTTTTTCTTAATAAAATTGTGAATTCAACTTTATCTCACTTTTCATTTCTTTGTTTAGTTGGTAACATCGACAGCTGTTTGTAATTTACTTGTGACTGAATGAATATCTTCACCAGTGTTGAGAAAAGCAAAGGTATCGGAAAATGTATAAAATCATTAATGTACAACAAATAAAAGGAAGGTCCAAGGACAGTGCCTTCTGGTACGCCAGCAAAATCTTTTTAGCTTTGACTCTAAAATGAATGTTTAGCCATTATATACATCTATAGTTTAATTAAAACGTTTCAATATCTAAGAAGTAATATATTAGGTGCGCAACTAAGTTCTCGCTGTTTTTTTTTTGTGAAAAAATGTTTACAAACGAATCATTCAAAATATTACCCATCGCTAGCGACAACTTTTTCCCATCTTTCTGGCAGAGCTCGAATACCGTCACGGTAGAAGTGTTCGTCTTTTGAGGCTATCCACGAATCAAACCATTTTGAGATGTCTTCATATGAGCGGAAACGCTGATTAGCCAGACCATGTGCCATCGAACGGAACAAGTAATAATCGGACGGCGCAATATCTGAGGAATATGGCGGGTGGGGTAGGAACTTCCATTTGAGCGTTTCTAAGTAGGTTCTAACGGGTTTGGCAACGTGAGGCCGAGCGTTGTCATGCCGTAGAATCACTGTTTCGTGCCTCTGCTCGTACTGAGGCCGCTTTTCGCGCAGTGCTCGGCTCAATCGCATCAATTGAGTTCGATACCGTTCCCCAGTGATGGTTTCGTTCGGTTTCAATTGTTCATAATAAATAACACCGCCCTGGTCCCACCAAATACACAGCAAAACCATCGCAGCGTGAATATTCGGCCGAACCGACGACATAGAAGCATAACCGGGCAGTCCCCATGATTTTGTTTTCTTTGGGTTGCTGTAGTGAATCCATTTTTCATCACCCGTAACGATGCGATGAAGAAAATCCTTCCTTTTTTGCCGCTGGAGCAGTTGTTCACAGGCGAAAAAAACGACGCTCAACGTCTCTTGGCTTCAAATCATAAGGAACCCAAGTTCCTTGTTTTTGAATCATTCCTAACGCATGCTGGGAAATGGCTTGGCGAGTAACTCCTAATGCTGGACCAAGCTCTTTCTGCGTTTGGCGCGGGTCCTCATCGAGCAATGCTTCCAATTCAGCGTCTTCGAAGGTTTTTTATCTTCCTTCACGCGAACGGTCGTCAACATCGAAATCACTTTGAAGCGACGGAACCAAACACGGCACGTTGTTTCACTTGGAGCAGCATCTCCGTAAACTTTTTGGAGTTCTCGATGCGCTTCAGTCGCCGCTTTCTTCGAATGAAAGAAGAAAAGCCACTCTCCCCGCAAATGACGATTATTTGACACAAAATCAGACATTTTCACACAACCAAAAGTATATGACGCAAAAACAAAATCACTAATGTGTCAAAGCGGTTTGTTTACCATATATCTAAGCTTGGTTCATGAAGTTTTGGTTATGTCACAATCGACCAGCGTTTACTACTGGAGCCATCTCTTGTTAAACAGCGAGAACTTAGTTGCGCACCTAATATTACGTAAGGAGGCATAAAATATCTAAAATTTATACTTTAAAAAATACAAAAACTTATTAATAATTACAAACAAAAATGGTCCTAGTACTCCACCCTATTTTTTAAACATACACGAATATATACATTACAATTAATACACAGGTAAGTCGAAATATTACGAAATATTCGCTTCCTTCGGGAGTCTTAACCCGAGCCGTATAATATACACCTTCATTCACTTATCTGCCCCCCTTCTGTGTTTATTTTAAACGTTATCTGAGAAATGGTAAAATATTCCAAGAAACTGATTGTCACAATTCAAACACTCCTTCCTTCATTCGTGTGTAGTGGAAAGAATGCGAGTTTAAAACCACATTTTTTTCTTCTTGTTCCTCCTTTAAAATTTCTAGTTCGTTCTGTCACAAAAATTGCTATATTATCTCAAACTATGAGTTGTTTCTCTTTCCTTTTCCTATACATTTTTTCGTCCCGTGCAGGAGAGAAATGGAATAGGAGGGGCCCGACGCAATTAATGTAGAAATATAAGTGATATTGTTTTGGGGAGGGTGCTCGTTGTATTTGTACGTCCCATCTTGTGAAGATCGTTTATTATTTCTGAAACGAGGTGATTATAGGGTTTCTGTTTTTTAGGCAATTTGTCGAATGTAATAAATTTCTTTAAAGTATTTAACGTAATTTTAGGGGTTTATTTTTAAATTAATTTAGTGAAACTGAGGAGTTACAAAATTATTAATTAAATTAATCGTATTTTTGGGGCTCCATAATAATTGTAACAGCCAATTATTATATCTACATACACTACCGGTCATATTTATTTGCCCATCCTTAGTTTTAGCCAAAATTATTAAACTATCAAATGTGTACTGAAAATTTATTTATTGTACCAATACAATAGTGTAAAATAAACATAAAATAGTTACATTTTTCTTATATAAAAACTTTATCATTAATTATTATTAAATTTTGCTCTCATCAATGTGCCCACCTTTATTTTTGGTAATTGCGGCACATAACCGCGGCATCCTTTCAATTAATTTTTGCAGTGTATCTTCTGTAATTTGTGCCCAGGCTCCTTGAAGTTGATCCCCCAGTACAGTGGTGGATGATATAGCACGTTCTCGACCCTTCCGGTCCAATTCCTCCCAAAGAAGCTCTATTGGGTTCAGATCAGGACTTTGAGCTGGCTATACCATTATAGAGATTCGCCCTTGCTCTTCTAGATGACGCAAGTAATCGCCACACAATCTAGAAGTGTTTCGGATCGTTGTCCTGTTGAAATACACAGTTTTCGCCAAGAATCCTTAGTCCTGAAGGAACAGCGTTATTTTTCTAAAATTTCCGTGTAGCCTTCTTTTCTTAGGCGGCGTGAGCATTCTCGGCACCCATCTTGCGTTGACCTTAGACATGCCGAGATGATCGTGTAGGATTTTAAAAATTGTTGTATCGGATACTCCAACCATTTCTGCGAGTTGTTTCTTCCTTAGTCGAGCATCTTCGAGTACAATTTGTTCAACTTTTTGGATAAGTGCTGGAGTGGTCACCTTAATGCTCCTGCCCGGCCTCGGGTCGTCTTCAAGGGATTCCCTTCCTTGTTTAAATAAACTGTGCCACTTGTACACCATGGTTTTTCCTGGACAAGAGTCGCCGTAAACCAATGACATCTAATTCATTATGGTCGCGACTGATTTTCCTTGCCTGGTAAGGAACTTTATAACGGCACGATATTCGATTTTTTCCATATTTCACTTTTCACTCCTGATTATGTTACTTGGTTGACGATAGCTCAAAGACTAACTATCTAATAACAATGAAACTTCGTATTTATACTAATCATGAGTCGCTGCACAGGCCACACCCCCAATGCGCCTACTCACCCCTCTACAACCCGCTCATTCCGCGAATATAAAAACGCTCCCTCGTATATCGACAACTAAAGTATCATTTTCACTAGAAAATAAACACAGTATTGAACATGGGTTCACAATAAAGCTACGCAGGAAAAAAATGCGAAATACTCGTTGTCTAATAAGCATAGACATCGAATAAAGTGCTTCGAGGTTTCTTCTGTGCATATGTCATAAATTATTTCCAACGCTAACATTTTACATGTGCGCTTTTTTTTTCAATTTGAATTATGAACATCTAGCCCACAAACAGCAAACACTTACAAATTATTACAATATGTTAAAACTTAAGCAGTACAGTATTTAAGGACATTAAATATAAAGGAAATAGCATATTATTATTTCTATTTAATATTATGTTGCCAGATAATTATTTTCAACATTCCTATCATTAGAAGAAGTTGTTTCTAAGTCAGCACAGGTGATATTTAATATTTCCTGGAAGCTCGAGTTTACTTTATTTAATTTTATTTTAAATACTTTTTACACAAGATGAATTAAAATCTTGAGATTAAATAAGAAATATTTTGCGTGCGTTAAATAATATGTAATTATCATTAATATTAAATTTCGCAATCAATTTTTAAATTTTCAGAATTAATATTGCGGGAATATAAAACTGGAAAGTATCAAACATATAGCGTAGACAAATGGCATAGTTTTGAAGGTAGATTGACAAAGCAAAATATTCTTTAACGGAAAGAGCAGATTAAAAAATACTCAAGAACTTTAATAAAATTTCTCTTTTTGAGACGCTAGCTATACATAAAATTATTAAATAAATCTAACATATTTTTGAGTGTGAAAGACATTATATTTATCAATATTAATTGTAAATTTATCGAGTTTAGCTAAAGGGTTTTCCAATAAGGACTTGAGAACTTTTTTTCAAAATAAAATGCAGACCATTTGAGATATTTCAAAAACTTTATTATCGGGTTGAAGTACAATCAAAACATTTACGAATGGAACTCGACTTCGTTCGTATGGCCACCACGGGCACGTTTGCAGCGGTCGACTCGTTGGACCTAATTTTCGATGACTCGGCCACACAATTCGGCCGATACGGCTGCTATTTCGCGTTCAATGTTTGCTCTGAGCTATTCCAACGTTGTCGGCTTGTTGGCATAGACCAATGACTTTACGTAGCCCCAAAGAAAAAAGTCTAGAGGCGTTAAATCGCACGAACGAAGCGGCCAATCGACTGGTCCATTTCTTGAGATAACACGCTCATCAAACTTACTCTTCAATAAATCGATTGTAACGTGTGCTGTGTGGCTTGTGGCACCGTCCTGCTGAAACCACATGTTGTCCAAGTCCACATCTTCCAATTCGGGCCAAAAATAATCGGTAATCATGGCGCGATAACGATTACCATTCACAGTAACGTGACGATCATTATCGTCGACGAAAAAATATGGCCCTATGACGCCTCCGGCATGCAAACCGCACCAAACAGTTATTTTTTGTGGATGAAGTGGTGTTTTATGAAGCACATGTGGATTTTCACCCTACCAATAACGCATATTTTGCTTATTGATGAAACCATTGAGCCAAAAATGAGATTCGTCACTGAAAATGATTTTGCGATGAAATTAATCGTCTTGGCGCATCTTTTCCAGAGCCAAATCGGAAAACGTACGTCGCTTCAAATGGTCCATCGGCTTCAATTCTTGTGTCAGCTTGATCCTGTATGGGTGTAAACCAAGATCCTTACGCAAAAGTTGCCATAAAGTGGTCTGGGCGATGCCCAACTCTTGAGAACGCCGTGGAATTGACTGATTTGGATCATTTGCTACGGACGTTTCAACGGCAGCGATATTTTCGACACTTCGACCAACCCGTTATCTCACTGGCACGGCAACACCACACAACGAATATGTAGACTCAAATTTTTGCACTAAACTTGTTACTGCCTGTCTACTAGGGCGAAAATTACGACCGAAAATCGGAGTTAACGCTCTTAAAGTAGCGATCACCGACTCCGAATTTCTGTAGTAAATTTTTATAATTTGCGGACGTTGTTCGTTCGTGTACTTTACCATGATGAAAATGTTAAGTTTACTGAATAAATTGACAGTGACAGTTCGATGATTTGTGAAAGGGGGCGTTCACAAATTGAATTAAAATTTGTCAAGCCCCTATTAGAAAACCCTTTATTAGACAAACAGGTCACTATCATTCTGTAAATTAATAGTGTCACGTTTGAGAGTTAAGTTAAACAGATCATTAATAAATAATCGAAAAGAGAGTTAAGTTAAGTTAATAGATCATTAATAAATAATAGAAAAAGTAAAGGGCCCATACTAGGGACTCTCGATTATTAACGAAAGAAGTAATATTAATTGTAAATTTATTCGAATTCTACTATTAGAAAAACAAGTCGAGATCATTTTGTAAATTAATAGTGTCATCTTGAGACGACACAGAAAAAATTTAACATCGTTGACATGTGCTAATGCTTGGCATGATAGAAATAATACGTCGTTAATAATTACATAATACAAAAAGTAAAGAATCCAAATTAGATCTTTGCGGTACTCCTGAATACGCAGCAAATTTGAAAGGTTTGAAATTCTTGGAAAAGATATTACTGAACCTGTTTGATAAATAGGATTCAATAAGATTATTTTGAACAAGACCAAAACTGCAAGAATCAAGGTTCTATAGAAGCAATTTATGATTAATTAGTCATAAGTTTTAGAAAAGCCCGTAAAAATAATATAGATTTGTTTTCAATTGTCCAAAGCTTCCCGTATGCTAAAACAAGCGAGATCTGAAACGGTAGATCGTTCTAATAAAAACAATTGTGATAAAGAAAAATATATGGAAGAGTGTTAGACATACAGAACTTGTTCTTTATGTAATCTTAACCTTGTCAAGTCAAAATTTGTTGTTTATTGTTTTCCCTGAAAAATTCCATATCACTCAGCTGACTCTGTCTCCCAAGCGGATATCAGATGCACTTTCTCTTCGTTTTTTCTAAAGAACGTCTTTGCTTTGTAGTTTTAGATTTATCTATATGTTCTATTGTATTTTTGGATTTGTATTTTGCTCATTATCTTTCCTATATTACTTCCACCAAAATAAAATATATCCAATCTTGATTGGTTAAGTATAAATGTAAGAGAAGATTGCGCATGATGCTCCCAAAAGAACGCAATTATCTTGCCTTCTACCTTACCTTCCATCTTGCTTTCAATCTTGTCTTCCACCTTGTCTTACATTTTGTCTTATACCTTGCCTTCCACCTTGCCTTCCACTTTGTCTTCGACCTTGTCTTCCAACTTGCCTTCTACTTGGTCTTCCACCTTGCCTTTCACCTCACCTTCTACCTTACCTTTCATATTGCCTTCCACCTTAACTTCTACCATGACTTCTATCTCGCCTTCAACATTTCCTTCAACCTATCCTTCCACCTTGCCTTCCACCGTGCCTTTCACCTCACCTTCTACCTTACCTTCCATATTGCCTTCCACCTTGCCGCCTACCATGACTTCCATGTCGCCTTCAACATTTCCTTCAACCTATCCTTCCACTTTGCCTTCCACCTTTCCTTTCACCTTACCTTCCACATTGTCTTACATTTTTTGCTAAGGAACGTCTTTGCTTTGTAGTTTTAGATTTCTCTATATGCTCTCTTGTATTTTGCTCATTATCTTTCCCATATTACTTCCACTAGGATAAAATAAATCCAATCTTGGTTGGTTAAGTATAAATGTAAGAAGAGTGAGCATGATTCTCTGAGGAGATCTTGTCTCCCATCTTGCCTTCCACCTTGTTTTCCACCTTGCCTTACACCTTCCATTTTGTTCGCGACCTTGCCGTCCAGCTTGCCTTCCTCTTGGTCTTCCACCTTGCCTTTCACTTTGTCTTTCACCTTGTCTTCTACCTTACCTTCCATATTGCCTTCCATCTTGCCGTCTACTATGACTTACATCTCGCCTTCAACATTTCCTTCAACCTATCCTTCCACCTTACCTTCCACTTTGCCTACAACCTTTCCTTTCACCTCGCCTTCTACATTGTCTTACATCTTGCCTTCCATGTTGGATTGGGTTTAGCACGGATCCATCTCTGTTAGTTTCCTGACTCACATTTTAAGTGTAAATCTCCACGGTGGCCGGAGGTCGGTAAAAAACACTCAGATTGATGGTCCATACATTGTTTCCCATGACTTCTGATTATTTAAATAGATGAAGCAATTATTACAAATTAAAAATTGTAATTTTCCAAGGTTCTCTTTCTGAAGAATACTAGAAGCAGTTAAAAACGTTTTTATTAATAGCCCATGTGTTGTTTGTCATATTGTTACTTATAACCTAAATGGGTGAAACACAACAGCGTGACGTTTAGATGGAAAAAGTTGTGATCTATGCAAGTTTTGAAGAAATATTTTAACATGAAATCAACTGGAACACTGCCATTTACTCACTAAAGTTTCATTTAATAATGAGGACATATAGCAGTCACCTAATTTTAGATACCACAGCTCAAACAAAGTTATTTATAACGAACATTCAGTAATTCTCCGATACATTCAATTTTCTTTAATCCATTTAATTAATTCCTGCATTTGTTTTTTAAATTTTGATTACACAAACAATGAAAATATAGAAAATAAAGGCAAACTAAGAAACATTCTTGAGTTAAATATCATTTTTTTTTGTACAACGTGAATAATGGATTTCTGTTTCTACTACAGTATGCAATTAGTTTCAAAGACAATACATGTAAAACTAGTTTTGAAATTATCATGGACTTTCTAAACCGCTTTTTTACCCGATAAACTCTTACACAAAGATCTGTTCCTTATTTGTGCGAATGCAGTACTGCATTTTTGCATTAATAATTTCACTTTTTGGATTGGAATGATGACAAGACGGGGATATGAATGTCATCACTTATACAAGAAAAATTACCTGCTCTCGTCCTGTAATTGTAATTATGGAAACTTTGCATCAATAATTAGTTCTCATAGAAGAAACGGAAGAGTTACAAATGGAATATGGATGGAGTTTAACGATGCGGATGAATTAGATACGAAATATTATTGCAATTAATTTCTTCGTTGTGAAATATAATTAAAATAAGAAAATAATATACAACTCATACGAATACTTGTTACAAATACCTATCGTGTGTCCTGGAATTTAGTTTGTTGATACGAGGGAGCGTTTTTATATTCGCGGAATGGGGGACAAGGGGTGGAAATAAAAAAACCAAATTATTTTTCTTTTTCAATATATTCACCTGCAAGACGGATACATTTTTCACATCTTTCAATTAATTTATTTACACCCTCATAAAAAAATGATTTCTCTTTATCTGCAAAATACGCCGAAACTGCCTCCTTGACTTCATCATCGGCAGTAAATTTTTTACCCCGCAGCTCTTTTTTCATTTTCGGAAACAGGTAATAATCACTCGGGGCCAGGTCTGGGCTGTAGAGTGGGTGATTCACAATTTCGAAGCCCACCTTATGCAGGGCAGCTAACGCAACGCGGCTCTTGTGGACGGGCGCGTTGTCGTGCAAAAGCAGAACACCTTTTGTCAATTTTCCCCGTCTTTCCTCTTTAATGGCTTCTTTTAGTCGCTCTAATATTGAAGCGTAATATTCTCCGGTTATAGAAACACCTTTATCTTTATAATCAATCAACAATATTCCTTCCGAGTCTCAAAATACCGTTGCCATGAGTTTCCCAGCTGATTGTGACACTTTAAATTTCTTGGGAGGTGCTGTGCCCTTTTTATGCCACTGCATGGAGTCTTGTTTGGACTCAGGTTCATAATGATGAACCCAAGTTTCGTCTCCAGTAACAATTCCACTCAATACACAATCCTTGTCTTCATTACAGAGGTCCAAAAATGCACGCGAACACTCTACGCGCTGTTGTTTTTGCGGCGGCGTGAGCATTCTCGGCACCCATCTTGCGCTGACCTTAGACATGCCGAGATGATCGTGTAGGATTTTAAAAACTGTTGTATCGGATAATCCAACCATTTCTGCGAGTTGTTTCTTCTTTAGTCGAGCATCTTCGAGTACAATTTGTTCAACTTTTTGGATAAGTGCTGGCGTGGTCACCTCAATGCTCCTGCCCGGCCTCGGGTCGTCTTGAAGGGATTCCCTTCCTTGTTTAAATAAACTATGCCACTTGTACACCATGGTTTTTCCTGGACAAGAGTCTCCGTAAACCAATGACATCTCATTCATTATGGTCGCGACTGATTTTCCTTGCCTGGTAAGGAACTTTATAACGGCACGATATTCGATTTTTTCCATATTTTACTTTTCACTCCTGATTGTTACTTGGTTGACGATAGCTCAAAGACTAACTGTCTAATAACAATGAAACTTCGTATTTATACTAATCATAAGTCGCTGCACAGGCCACGTCCCCAATGCGCCTACTCACCCCTCTACAACCCGCTCATTCCGCGAATATAAAAACGCTCCCTCATAATAAACCTCTTATTTAAAAGATAAAAAATAAAATGAAAACTATTCTTAATCATCCAAAAAACAAAGTGAATGTAATTTAAATTTAGCGCCACTTTGATGTTTGTACTTTTTCTGTGGTTGTATCTATGAGGTGTGGCAATTACATAACTGGACTGGTGTGAGAAATGATATTTATTGCAATTAAACATTTATTTAACTTGTATCCCCTTCAACATCTTCTCTTCCTCTATATTAAGTTTCTGGGCCTGCTGATTGCGAGCAACCTGACTTGGGAGTGCCACATTGATAACTTGTGTCGCAATCTGGCATCAGTAATATACTCTATACGAAGAGTGAAACTAATGGCTACACCCGAGGCGGCTAGGACTGTGTACTACGCAAATTTTCAGGGCAGGGTCTTGTATGGCCTGTTGATGTGGGGCGCGTCTGGCGCGGCTGAGGCGATTTTCAGGATGCAAAAGAGTGCAATCAGAGCCCTTAGTGGTGTATCTAATACCACAAGTTGTGTAAACCTATTCAGAAAACACAAAATACTGACCCTCCCATCCTTGTATATACTTGCTTACCTGGAGTTTGTTCATAAGTCGCCAGATAACTTCTGCAAAAATGGTGATTTTCACGAATATGAAACACGAAACCAGAGTAATTTGGTCATACCGTATCATCGCATTGGGAAAAGTCAACTAAGTTCAAATTACATGGCCGTGAAGATATACAATGCTTTGCCTTGTAGGTTTAGGAGCCTACCATGGATTAGTCTCAAGAGATTAATAAAAAAGATGCTGGTGGAGAATTGTTTCTATTCAGTAAATGACTTTTTGAAGTATAAATTTTGACATTGCCATTTTTGTGTTTTTATGTTTTAATCGTTACTCTGGTGTTTTGTTTTGTATAGACCTTGCGGGTTCTAACGTGTTTGGTGGCGCATTAATTGTGAGCCACAAAGGTTTTCTTTTTTGTGTTTTTATTTATATATGATTATACAATGACGTGTTTATGTATATGTAACATCAATAAATTATTATTATTATTATTATCTATAGACCACCGTACACCTGCCGTCCATTGTCAAAACTATGTTCATCAGTTGTTAGCCTCTTCAATAACTCTGCCGTTTTTGCTATTTTATGTTCAATAGACCCAACATATGTTCCCTTTAATGCACTCTTCACTTGTGGGAACAGGTAGAAGTCACATGGTGCGAAATATGGCGAATACGGAGGATGATCAAGCACAGCAATACGTTTGTCCGCTAAAAACTGCTTCACAGAAACGGCATTGTGAACTGGTGCGTTGTACTGGTGCAAAATCCACAAATCCGGTCTTTTCTTCATTACTCTTGCCCTCAGTTTGTTTATGACTTCCTTGCAACATTTCTGATTAATGGTTTGACCCTCAGGCACCCAGTCATTCACAATAACACTCTGGATATTGAGAAAGCGATCAGCATTTGCTTCAATTTCGACTTGACCATTCGTGCTTGTTTCTTTCTTGACCATCCGGTGGCCTTCCAGTGCATCGATTACCACTTTATTTCTGGGTCATACTGGAAAATCCAAGTTTCATCATATGTAATAATTTTTGTGAGCAAATCTGTTTCTTCTGCGAGTCGTTCCATGGTATCAGAGCAAATGTTCATCCGATTGCTTTTTTGTTCCTGACTGAAGTTTTTCGGCAACCAATCTTATTGCATAACAAATTGTACAAAAATTTTACCGAAGCTAGCCCACACCTGCGTTAGAGAAGAACTGTTTCAGTTCTAGTAATTAATATGTTATAATCAATACCTCTGGGAGGATATATCTCGTCCACAAAGTAACACAGAAACTTCAGAAAACTTCGCTGTACATTTTCAACTGTAGATTTATGCATTTCGTATCCAGGACACAACACCAAAGAGAAATAATTCAGCCTTGAACGGACGTATGTGTAATATTAATTCATGATAGTGTAAGGGTCCATAAATGCTCGAGAAGTTCATAAAATAAATCCGAAAGTTTGTAATGCAGACCTACACAATTTATCAATATGTTTAACAACTGAAACTGCTGTCGAAGTAAACACCAAGGTCTTTAAGTTCATGACTTCGAGTAAGCATTCTGTTCTCCAGAGCATAGTTGTAAATTTTATTCGAGTAGGTCACAATTCTAAATTTCGAGACGTTCATAGATAGCGTGTTGTTTGAACACCATTAGGAGATCTTACCCCGTTGTCTTTGCAGAGGAAGGCAATCAGCTGCTGTGGATATATCGCAATATATTTTTCAAGTCATCAGCAAACGCACACCTTTTGCACTCTTAAACATTGAGCAAACAATTTTAAAAAAATAAGCATTGAATTGATCCTAGACTGGAGTCTTAATAATAATAATAATAATCTTTATTTGTTCAACAGTCAAAGACCAATTACAGGACAAAAATAAATAAAAAATTGAAAAAATACAAATGATAACTAGGTAACTACAAAGCAATATATATACGGAAAAGAAAGAAATCAAGTGCGGTCCTGATGATCAGGACCGCACAAGAATCAATCACCATCACTGAGACTATCGGAAAGGATTGTCAAACAAAGCATTGACATCCTACTCATATGCGCCAGAGGAGCTTTGTACGACACATTTCTTTTAGCTCTAGGGACCGAAAATGTGTCATTAGATCTACTCGATTCCCGAGGCACACGAAAATTTACCTGCGACAAAATGGATGAGGCGTCGATAGTATTAGTAACAAGTGTCATTTAGAACTTGGCACTTAGAACCTCACGCCTCTCTGCAAGTGGCCGAAACTGAAAATCACGAAGCAAGCTAACGTAGTCAACACCACGAGGAGGACACATGCTACTCACTTTGAATACCGGATATTTTAAAAACCGCTTCTGGACTCTCTCAAGCTGCAGATGTAAATATACATAGTATAGGTACCAAACAATGGCAGCATATTCAAGTTTGGAGCAAACAAACGTGTAAAATAGTCTTAAGGTACTCTGGAAGTAGCATAGAAGGTGTAAGACTTATGACCTTGGTAAGTAACACTTTGGGACCTATTATATAAATATGAATTAAAAACTGCTAATGATGAGAATCAACGAAGCCAAAAGATTTTAATTCAAGAAGAAGAACGTCATGGCCAATACGAACAAAAGCCTTAGCTAACTCTGTGTAAATCTACTTGACTCTGGATGCCAAGAGTAGAGGACCAAATTGCGAAAAATACACTAAGTTGGAGATAGTTCATCGTCCTTCCAAAACATGCTAAAATTGTAAGATATCTTCTAGAACCAATACAAATACTATTACCTCAAGAATGATTATTCCAAAAGAATTTGTAGGCGTACAATCACCTTAAACAACGTTAAATTAGAAAGCGACATCTAGACCCAAAAAAAGGATTCGCATTTCATTAATTTTATCAACCCGGCGAACCATATTAAAACAACATACCGACCCTAAGGTTCCCATCCACAACCACCAACACAATCTCTAAACTCGAACAAATCGTACCGATCCTATACTCGGACATCTGCATTTAAAAGCAACATCGGCCGCTTTTGCATAAGCTGAACGATAATAATGGTCGAGGCATGATAACAAATTTAGTTTGTCCGGCGAATTATTCAAAAAGATACACGAACAGGCCTGATAGGACGCGACCGTAGCAGAAAAATTAACTCTGCATCCATGCTAATAGCGGTGCGAGGTTTGTTTTGTTTTCTTTGGTTTTTATACGGCGTAAAGTCGGTTTTTGCCATGTTTCTACGCGATGTTTACACATGGATATGAATATGTTTCAATGTACGAGTTTAAAAACAAGTTTTTTTCGTGAAAAATATGTGTACTAATGCAAACCTTGTTAAGTAAGATGTATATATGTTGATTCTCTTTAACTGCATACTATAAAAAAGATATATTGCTGCGCAAAGTTTTGGAGAGGTAACGAAGTTCTACCAAAAAAAAAAGACGCGAAATTTTACCAGACAATGTCAAAATACAGTAGTTCTAACACTGCACTTGTACTTGTGATAATAAATACATCAAAGATGGTTATAAACAACAATCTAATGAAGAAATTAAAGAACGAATATTAATAGAAATTACGATTTAAGAAATTTTGTCATTCAATTTGTTGTACAACATAACATATGTTTATAAAACACTGTGTGAAGAAAGTGAAGAAGTTGGTTATTTAAATTAGAAATCAATGCATCTTTTGAAGTTTTTTTATTTCTTCTCTATGTGCAAAGATTTTTTTGACAAACTGTACGAGGTGTGGCTATTAAATAAAGAGACTGACACTGTAAAACATTTTATTTCCCTATAATTTAGATTTCACTTTAGGAAACAGATAGAAGTCGCACGATGGTCTAACACTGGGATGCTGCACTTGTCTAGAAACCTCTTGAATGACAATGCGGAATGAGCCGGTACAATGTCTTGGTGGAGAACCCATCATTTGTCCTTCCGCAATTCGGGTTGTTTTTCGTTATTCTTTCACGGAGTTCAACAAGAACGTGAAGGTAGTGATGTTGATTAACATTTCGAACTTCAGGCACCCAGTGAAAGTGCATTATCCCATGAATATCGAAAAAAACAATCATCATTGCTTTGGATTCGGTTTTGCTCATTCGAGCTTTTTGGCTCTCGATGAAGATGGGCTTTTCCAGTGCATGGATTGGCGCTTTGTTTCAGGATCATAAGTAAAAAATCACGATTCGTCAAATGTTATTATCCTTTCCAATAAGTTTGGGTCATTTTCAATAGCATTCAATACAAACATTTTTGCGAGTTTCTTGGTGTTCAAACGTGAGAATTTTAGGCACCATTTTGGCACACACTTTTTGCATGTTAAAATTGTTATATAAAATTTGCCGTACGGATCCTTTATCAATTCCTACAGTTTCAGCAATCACACGAATGCTTAACCGACGGTTAAATCAAACCAGATTACTAATTTTTTCGATATTGTCATCCGTCTTTGAGGTGGAAGGGCGACCCGGGCGTGAATCATCTTCAGCGTCTTCTCGGCCATCTTGAAAACGCTTAAATAACTCAGAAACACGTGCACGCGATAAACATTTATTGCCATACACTTCTTTCAATAAATTATAAGTTTCAGTAGCGGTTTTTCCAAGTTTCATGTGAAAATTCGTTTCTCTATTGTTACACTTAACATTTTTCCGGCGAAACAAAAAAAACAACTCTAATGCGAACGAAGGCTACGGCTATACTGATTTGTTTACGGAGGCGAGAGGCGCCGCATTCGAAAGAGAAGGCTTCACGATAAATATGTGTCAATCGTTGCCGTTTGGCGCATGCGCACTTCTTCTGTACCAGCGTCAGTCTCGTTATTTAATAGCCACACCTCGTATATCTATGAAAATATCAAATAAGAGCATTATTGTGTTCGATAGTAAGTACTTAGGCCTAATTTAATCCTTAATTTGACAGATGACAAATTATATAAGTCCAATATGGTATTTTCTTCCAATATTCATTATTCAGATACGAGGTTCATTTAAAATTTCTGTAAATGTTAATAATTTTTAGTGATTAAATAATTGATTTTTCTCTTGTGTTTTATATCATCACAATACAAGTCTGCACTTGAAGATAATATACGTAACTATATTCTAAAAAATATTTCGGTAAATATAACCAACGTATACGAGGATAGTTTGACAAGTAGTGAGAATGACATATAATATATATAATTGGTAAAACAAATGCACTGTAATTTAGGTTACCTATTTATTTGTTTACATTCCCATATTTAGATAAATCGGTTGATTAGTTTATTTTTGACAGCTGATTGAAAAAGAAGCAACACGTCGTTTTGTTGAAATGGAAAAAGCAGAGTATTTGCCGTGATCAAATACTTCGTAATTAAGGGTATGAAAGCTACCGAAATAAAAGATGAGTTACGGGAAACATTAGGTGAATCTGCTCCATCATCCGCCACAATAAGTAGATGGGTAAATGAATTTAAACATGGTAGAACAAGCTGTGTTGATTATAAAAATCCGTAATATTGTACGCAAGATCGACGACTCAAAGTGAGAGGGATAGCAGACGTGGAAAACATTTCAACAGAAAGCGTACACCACGTTTTAACGAAAGAATTGGGCCTTTCCAAGCTTTCGGCAAGATGGGTACCGCGATTGCTTACGACTGATCAAAAGTTCACTGGTTTGCGCATTTCCAATGAATGTTTGGACCTTTATAAGCGAAATCCTGTTGATTTTTGTAGGCGATTTGTTACTTGTGATGAAGCTTGGATACACTACAGTACAACCGAAACTAAACAACAGTCGAAACAATGGTTAGAACGTGGTTCTGCACCTCCAAAGAAAGCGAAAACCACTTTATTGGCAAACAAGGTGATGGCATCAATTGGGATTCAAAGGGCATTTTGTTCATTGATTACCTTCAGAAAGGTGCCAAAATAAACGGACAATATTATGCAGAACTACCAAAATTAAATGTTGAGATTCGTGCTAAACGGCCAGGAATGGCAAAGAAATAAATTCTGTTTCACCAAGACAACTCTCCCTCGCATACCAGCATAGTTGCGATGTCCAAAATCCACGAGTTGCATTTCCAATTAGTACCGCATGCGCCTTATTCGCCGGATCTAGCCCCTTCCGACTTCCACCTTTTTCCAAAATTGAAAACGGCACTAGGTGGAAAGACATTTTCATCTAACGACGAGCTTATCATCTTCGTAAATGAGTATTTTGCAAGCCTTCCGGAATCGCATTTTATAGATTGCGTAAGGGCATTGGAGCACCGTTGGAATAAATGTATTGCTCTTTTACGAGAATATATTGAAAAATAAAAATTATTTTGTATTTAAAAAATTCGTTTTTCTTTTCCATTCTCACTACTTGTCAAACTATCCTCGTACAAACCACTTAACAAATTTCTACAAGACAGAAAGGGTGCGGCATCAGAATTATCCCAGGAAATTTATAAAACCACGGTAATAACTTAGTGGGCTATAAATAAGTATGTTTTAGTAAAAGTTTCGAATATGCTTGCTCCAATGTAAAATAATGTAAATTACAATTTTTAATAACTTCATAAATATGGGAAAAAAAGGAGAACATCAAATTTACATTCACATTAAATATTGAAAAACCGTAATCGTATCAAACGAAAGCAAAAATAATTAATTAAATATCAAAACTGTAATAAATTTAACATAAAATTTAAATTAATTCGAAACATCCTTCCAACAAGAGGAAAAAAAATCGAACCGTAAATATACAAGCTATAAAACAAGAAGAAATCTCACAAAAATTACACAGTTCGAACAGTTCGGCAACAAATCGAAGTGGAAAAAAAACGACTGAAGAGAACAACCAAAATAAGAGAAAGAATACGATCAAACAAAATGTTAAAAGAGAAAAAAGACGAGCCCAGTTACGTAATGATTATTTAAATAATTCGCTAATTTGATACATCGGAATTTGGAACCTCCGAATGACTTGAGTTAGTCGAATACAAAATAAAACTCGATCATTATCTGGTCGGAAGATCTTTTAGTGCAGAAATTACTAGTGAACAAATCGCATATTAGATTGAGGAAAAGGAATTGAAGAAAATAAAAACGAACTGAAGATGTTTACAATGTTTTATAAAGGGAATATTTCATTTTAGTGTTTTGATTAATCTTCTATGCTTTTCGCGGTTCTTAAATGTATTGGGTTGGCAACTAAGTACTTTCGGTTTTGTAGTATAAAATAAAACACTTTTTTTTAAACAAAGAGTAGTTTTTAATCAATTATATATTTTCCATTTTGCTCAATGACCTTTTGCCATCTTTCTTTCAGCTGCATGATTCCGCGCTCATAAAATTTCTGGTTCTTATCAGCAAAAAACTGAACCAGGTGCGAGTGAAGGTCATCGTCATTTGTGAAAGTTTAACCATTCAAAGAATTCTGCAAACTTCGAAATAAATGGTAATCAGATGGCGCTAGATCAGGGCTGTATGAGGGATGTAGCATCACTTCCCAGCCAAGCTCCAATAGTTTCCCACGAGTTGCCAAAGATGTGTAAGGCCTTTCATTATCTTGGTGGAAAACTACACCTTTCCGATTTGACAATTCTGGCCGTTTTTCTTTGATTGCTTCATCCAGTTTTATTAATTGCTGACAGTATACATCAGAATTGATCGTTTGGTTCCTTGGAAGCAGCTCGAAAAACACAACACCTTTGTAATCCCACCAAACTAACAGCATGATCTTTTTTGGATGCAATTCAGCCTTCGATGTGGTTTGAGCTGGTTTATCGTGTTTGCTCCATGATCGCTTTCGAACTATGTTACTGTGCAGGACCCATTTTTCATCACCAGTGATGATTCTTTTTAAGAAAGAGTCGGTTTCATTTCGTCTAAGGTGCATATCGCAAAAGTTGATTCTTTGTGTTAAATGAATTTCTTTCAATTCGTGAGGTACCCAAATATCAAGCTTCTTAACTAGCCCAAGACATTTTAAATGTTTTTCAATTGTTGTGTGCGATACATGTAGCCTCTCCGCAACCTCTCGAACAGTTATATGACGATCCTCTTCAATTATGACTTTGATTTGGTCATCATCAACTTCAGTAGGCTGACCAGAACGTTGCTCATCTTTGAGGGAAAAATCTCCAGAACGGAATTTTTTATACGCAGCAGCTTTCTTTCCTTTACGAAAATAAAATAGTAAAATATGTCGAAAATGTTCGTTTCTGCACTCCATTTAAAATTAACCCACAACTAATAGCTTTAATAAAAATCACGAACTGCTTGCTTTTGAAGTTACGTCAATGTGACTAGTATCACGCGACAAACGGTAAAGTACAGCACTAACATACGTTATACAAAAAATAAAGCAACGCTCTCTATCAGTAAAAACCGAAAGTACTTAGTTGCCAACCCAATAATATTTTAGTTTTTTTAATTATGAAAGACGTTCTATTAACTTCAGGCCTAGCACAAAAAAATACGGAACTTTATTTTGGGAATTGTATTATTTTTACCTTAATATTTGTGATTTCAATCAACATGAGAAAATTTCTAGATCAGCCTTTATAGGCAAAAGCATGAAAAAAAACCATTACATTGAAATTGCTGTCTAACCTAGCATTTAAGTTACCGGCCTGGTGATTTAAATTCTAGATTGGACGACATTAATTTTTTTACGGTTTGCATTTACCAAGTGTACCGAAAAGTCGTTACCGGTTTTTTCGTAGAAAAAACTACATAATTTTCAAGAAAATAGAAAAATTTATTTATTAACAGTATTGGCTAACTTCTTCGAAATTATCGAAGTGCTGCTCTGCAAGCGCGTGTCCTATTGATGCGAAAATGTCATAGTCGGATGGATCAAGGTCTGGAAAGTACAGCGGGTGAGCTATTATATCCCATCCAAGTATTTTCAAGGCTTCCTTGAACTGTTTTGCTGTGCGAGTCGGCGCGTTATCGTGCTGTAAAACTACTTTACAGTGTCTTCGACCCATTCTAGACGTATTTCTATCAATGCATGGTTCAAATTGTTAATTTGTTGTCGGTAGTGATCAGTATTAACTGCTTCACCAGATTTCAACAGTTCGTAATACACCTCGTCACTCTGATCCCACCAAACACAGCGCATTGTCTTGTGGCTAAAACGATTCGGCCTTGGTGTCGATGAGCCGGCTTCGCCAGGTTATAACCATGATTATTTGCGCTTAGGAAATAAATCCATTTTTCATTACCCGTCACTGTTCGATGCAGATATGACTTCCGATCATACCATTGAAGCAGCATTCCACAGACGATTTTTCGATTTTCCATTTGCCTGTCATTCAATTGATGCGGCATCCATTTTCACATCTTTTGGATTTTTCTCATTGCACGTAATCGATCGCTAATCGTCTTTTGTGCCACATTTAACGCTTCTGATAATTGTTCTTGAGTTTGGATTGGGTCTTCATCTAATAACTCCTCCAGTTTCGCAAACTTTTTCGACCTACCAGAATATTCTTTGTCTTGCACATCGAAATCGCCACTTTTGAACTGTCGAAAGTACGCCTTACAAGTTTTTATGGTTGGAGCATGCCCAACGTATGTTTCAATCAACAAATGATGAGTTCCAGCGGCTTTTCTCTTTTGATTAAATAAGGAAGATAATGCGCGCTGCAAATGCACTTTTTCAAGCACGAAACTCGACATTTTCAAAGAGGTATGAATCTATGACGGTGTTACTTTCGCAAAATACAACATGTGTGGCTTTGAAACTTGATGTCAGTAGAATAAAATGACATATGCGTCAAATCATAACATTGCACACTTAGGCCGAGCGACATCTGTTAAAAAAACCGGTATTGACTTTCCGGTACACCTGCTATAACGGTTTTAGCAGAAAAAATATCTCGTGAGACTAAAGTAGAATATTACTAAACATGGGAACAATATTGTTAAACAATTGAATTTTTTGCAAGTGCTCACGCTGTAAATTAATTACTAACCGCAGTAGACATTTATCTAATTACCTTCAAACAAAATGCAAATGCGAGTGTTTGCATTTTATTTTTCTGTACCTTGTTTAAAGTGGTTGAGGTTACCACGAACAAAATTTTGAAAAAATAAAAAACCCAGCAACAATTTGTTCGGGTATTTCGACAAGTTAACACGAAAAATATGATGCAAAACACAATGTTACTTGGATTCTAAAATTTATTAAACACCCCCCCCCCGCCCCCTTTTTGCCTATAAAAAAATATATCCGCAAACACACTCTATAAACATTATTTCAAACATTAGTACAACTTTAACTATCCTATTTACCCTTTATTTCATAATGATAATGCGCTATCATAATTTTGTACGGCAACACACCCGAAATCTTCGGTACCCACATAAAGAGAAGGGAAAATAAAAGGCATATCACCGGATTTATTCCCCGGTGGATATTTATCTCGAAAATCTCGAATTTTATGATCAGAAATGACTTCATTTATGACCTTTAATCGACTGTTTTTATTGCACACTGATAATCGGGATCCTCTCTTGAATTTGTGTACTTTTATTTTGTGTGTATGGATGTGAACGTGTTAGTGTATGTGTGTATCTTGTGGCATCACTAGAAAGTAAATATTTGATTTCGAATGTTTTTATAATACTCCTAAAACGTCTGACAATAAAACGAGAGAAGAAGAGAGAGCAAAATAGACTTATAAATAGAGAAAGAAGTCGATAACGCTATTAAAAAAACGTCTGAAATGTTAGATTTCTGTCGTTTACGAACAGTTTCTTTCTTCCTTTAATTTTTTTTTTTTTACTTACAATCGGATGCTTAAATATAGCTTATTTCTGTTAAAACTACAGTATTAAGATTAAGGATTTTTTTATTGCTGTACATTGGCCAGATATTCTATTTTAAATACTATTTAATTAGATTATAACAAAAAATATCATTAAATATTAATAAAGATTATGGTCTTTAAAAAGGTTGTCAAAATATTAATACATATATAAATCTTATCTTCGTTTTTTTCGGATATAAAATTCGCAACAGAATGTAATATTATTATTCGAAAAACTTAATTAATGCGCGAATCATAGGCGTGCGCTTTTAAGGATGTGTATAAATTATAAAGTTATAAATGAGATTGCAGAAACGAGTGCTTTCGCTGTAGTGTACAGGTCAGTTACTATCAATATTTAAAATAATAAATGTAATTACTATTTTAGTTTCTTTTTGTGTTGTTGGTGTAGAGTGACACTAAAGTTCGCTGTAGTATTCTGTCATTAATATGCCTTCCAGTGCTGACTCAGTCATACTCCTACGACGAAGTGAAAGTATGTTGTGTATTTGGAAAAGAAGCGTTCTGCGTCTAATGCTGTGATGTTTGCGAATTTAAAAAGGATGTTCGCATCATATTCGCACTTTTGGTTTTCAGTTAAACTCTCGTCACACTATAGTTTGAAAATTGGGATTCTTATTTATAACCGTACACAATTTATCGGTTATTAATCTTGCTATACGACCTGTTAGATTTCTTAACGAGGCTTTGAGATAATATACTATATTTAGCGCTTCATATAATGACAGCTTGGTGTTCTCTAATTTGGAAATAGTGTCTAAAAGAATTGCATAATTTTCGTAAATTTGCTCTATTTGAGTATGGATTTCGGTGTATTTGAGTATGGATTTCGGTGCCAGCCGCCGACTTACTGAAATTGCTTGAATATCTTCATAGTAGTAGCCTTCGGCTTCAACACAATGTTTTGCACGGTCAATTAACATGTCGATTAAATTTGTAAGTTCATCCTTAGAGATGTCTTTCAAGCTCACTGTCGACGTCCCTTTAATGGCTTCGAGGTCCGCATAACGCGTCCTATCATCGGCAAATGTAGTTTGAAGAATAGATAGAAATCACGGAGGGCCAAATCCGGTGAATACGATGAATGGTTGATGGTTAAAATGCCATTTGTAGTTAGAAAATCGATAATAAGTGTCGAGCAATGAGATAGCGCATTATCATGTAACAAACGCCAGCTATCATTTGCACAATATTGAGGACGCACACGACGAATACGCGCCGAAAGATGTTTCATAACACCAAGACAGCATTGACTGTTTGACTAGTTGGTATAAAATCCTTGTGCACTATGCCTTTCGAATCATAAAAACAAATCAACATTGTCTTCACTTTTGACTTCTCTAGACGGCGTTTTTTCGGTCTTTCTTCGCTACTATGCTTCCATTCAAAGCTCCGACGTTTGGTCTCTGGATTATATTGAAAACACCAAGTCCCCTTGCTAGTTACAATAGAATACCTGAAGTTGTCGTCCTTCTTTAAGTTTTTAATTAAGTCTGTACAATGTTGAACTCAGTTAGCTTGTGTGGTACAAACCTTGCACAAATCTTTCTCGGCCACAAATGCTGTATCAAAAATGTGATTAATTGAATCTTTGGAAATATTTAATTCCATTCCTACGTATCGCAATGAGGATTTAGGCTCATTTCTGATCAATTTACCCACAAGTTCGATGTTATTTACCATAACCATAGATTTTTTTGCACAAGTATGTTCGTCATCGTTTACATCTGTGCAATCGTCTTTAAATCATTTATACCACTCATACACAGTCGTACGTGATAAACACGCATCACCATACACTTGTTTCATCAAATTAAACGTTTCTGTAAACGATTTATAGAGTTTAAAACAGAACTTGATATTAGCTCTTTGTTAAAAATTAATCTTTCGACCAATGCCAAATACACACTGTCACTTTATGCACAATTTCTCTGTTTCTTGTGACGCAAATGTCCTGATATTTTGACGTAACATTGGTGAAAGATCTACCTTACCGACGCATATTTTTTTTAATAGATGGCACCACTTATAATTACTATTTTAAAAAAGTTCGGTTTTCTCTGCGACAGACTGTGTATATTCACTTTCCTAGTGTTTAATTTGACTATTATAAAATTATAATTAATTTTATATCTATCTTCTTATCCATCTATGACTACATTTCGGATTTGTATTTCTCTTTTGATTGACTAACAAAGGCGGAATAATTTCCGCTCTGCACTGTTAAACGAAACACAAATGAAATGCATACACAACAACGTGTAAGTCGATATCAAATATGAGTCACGGCGCACATGAGAAACAAGCCTTAATAATTAGAAAATGCAAATATTACCTATGCATAGGTTCGTTCTCCGTTTTAATAATAATGGCCTAATAACTTTGACAGAAGGTGATTTTAATCCAGCTCCAAAAGCCGCGCGTATTTGCAACCAATCCTATTCAATGTAAATCATATTGTTTAAGAAAACGAAATAACCAAATACAATAATCCTTTCGATATATAACCGATAGATGTAGACATTGTTTAAGTCGAGGACTTCTATTACGTATTTACTACCCACTGTCGAAATCGTACGTTGACATTTGGTCTCTAACTTTACAAGTTGTATTGTTTTTTAATTTGAACGAGTTGGTTTGTTTAATTTGTAAATGTAAATTGCATTTAATAGGTTAGGTGAAACATTGTGTTCAATATTGTGTTCCTTTTTTTTATTATTTCAATTATAAATAGCTTTGGGAATAATTTAAAATGATGGTTTAAATGTTCTAATAATAAATATAACACCACTTTACAAAATTTTACTTTCTGTTTGTTGTTGCGTATTTCATAGTTTATAAAACTTATTCATAACACGCTATCTGCAACTCTACCATTTAAACTTTTTCTACAATCATTACCACAAAAAGGTTTACAAGCTAAGTCACAATTGTTGCTCTATATTTTTACGTCAGTCCTTAGCGATATCAAACGTGAAAGGGAGCTCTTATATGTTTCAATTAATCGCTTCTCGGCCTATGGCTAAGATCAAAGTGTAGTATCTGTTCTTATCAGCTTAATATCTGATACGCCCCGCATGCGGGGCCAGTATATTAAACTGATTTTTGGAAATTGACGGGAGTCAGGGGCTTGTCTGCAAAATATCTAGGGCTCCATCTAGACCGGCGATTAACCTGGAAAACCCATATATTTAATAAACGAAAACAGCTTGGACTGAAGTACAGGAAAATTTACTGGATGATCGGAAGGAGGTCGGCACTAACTCTCGAAAACAAATTATTATTATATAAAGCCACACTAAAGCCTATCTGGACGTACGGACTTACACTGTGAGTAACCGCGTCTATTTCCAACATAGCTATTATCGAGAGATTCCAGAACAAGGTGCTTCGTGCTTTGGTATGTGCCAAATAAAGTGATTTCAACTGACTTGCGTATACCCACCATAAAAGAAGAAATTGAACGAACTGTCCAAACATATGAAAACCGGCTGTCAGCACACCCTAACCAATTGGTGAATAACTTAATGGACGAACCTGACAAATCAAAGCGATTAAAACGGTTTGCGCCCAGTGAGCTTCTTTCGCGCTTTGATACCTAGACTATGTATAAATAAATCAATCACTAGAAAATAGTGAAATTTTATTGAGTTGCTTATTGTAGCTTAACTCTACATGCCATTTTCAACCGCCATTTGAATATAAACATATGTATGTATATATATATATATATATATATATATATATATATATATTTCTTATAGAATACTTATTGTTCATTATAAATGAACAGATTGTATATATAAGGGGATTAATTAATAAAAAAATGTTTCAATTAAAAATAAAATGAATAATGTGCATTGTGTGCAATTCAAATAGCACACGAGTTTGTTTACATTTTCGACCAGATAACAAAAAGCTTCAAACACCTGTATTTTCTCTCTTGCTCTTTGGGTAATATTTGAAAAAATGTGTACGAGGGTGCTCCCAGAAGTACCCGACCTAACAAAGGAAACACAAAAATTTTGGAAAGAAATATATTTATTTTTCAACATAATCTCCTTTCAGCTCTATACACTTTTCCCAGTGATGTTCAATAAATCTGTCTTGCTCCACAAAATAGCCATTAAACTGTCGACATGACTTCTTCATCGTTGGAAAATCTTTGACCACTGAGTCATTTTTTCAAGTTTGGGAACAGAAAATAATCCGAGGGGGACTAAATCTGGCGAATAGGGTGCATGAGGTAGCAATTCAAACTTTAATTCATTAATTTTAGACATTGTAATAACGGATTTGTAAGCTGGTGCATTGTCTTGATCAAACAACACTTTCTTCTTAGCCAAACGCGGCCGTTTTTGCTTGATTTCTTCGCTCAAACGTTGCAATAAGTCCGCATAATACTCGCCGTTGGTAGCGTTTCCTTTTTCAAGATAGTCAATGAAAATTATTCCACGTGCATCCCAAAAAACCGATACCATGACTTTGCCTGTAGATGAAATGGTCTTCGCCTTCTTTGGAGCCAGTTCTCCCATTTAAGTCCATTGTTTTGATTGTTCTTTTGTCTCTGGTGCGAAGTGATGCACCCATGTTTCATCAATGGTTATGAAACGGCGCAAAAATTCTGCTTTCTTGCTATGAAACTTCGCTAAACGCTCAATTGAAACATCTTCACGACACTGTTTTTGCTCGAGTGTGAGCAAACGCGGTACCCATCTTCCACACAGTTTTCCCTTGTCCAAATTTTCAGATAATATGCGATGTACCACACTTTTTGAAATGCCTATTATGTCTGCTAGCGCACTTTCAGTCGACGATCATCCAGTACCTCTTTGTGAATTTTCTTCACCATTTCTGGACTCGTCCCCTCCTTTGGTCGACCACTGCGATGCTCGTCTTGGCAGTTCGTACGGCCTCGTTTAAACTCTGCTACCCAATATTTCACTGTTGTAAACAAAGAAGCGACTCACCCAGAGTAGAATCCAGTTCAGCTTTTATATCGGTTGGGCTGAGGCCTTTCAAATAAAAATATTGTATCACGTAACGATGATCAATTTTCTCCAGTTTTACAAATTCACTGAAAATATTCACTATTAATGGTTGCCAAATGAATACTAAACAACGTGGCGTCTTCAAACTTGAAACATACGCTTTATAGATTGTGTACTTTCTAATACAGTGATATTTTTCAAAGAACTATCGCCATCTCTAGGTCAGGCCGAGTACTTATGGGACTACATTCGTATATTAACTTCGCTCCACAAAATAGCTTAAAATAGTGGAACGTGAGTCGTACTGTTTTCAAAAAAAATATTTAATTTTGCTGAAGTAAATTTAATTCCGAAATTTAATATTTTAAGTAAAAGTTTGGTGCAAAACTTTGTCAATCATGATGCAAATGTCATGATATTTTGACATAACTTTGGTGAAAAATCTATCTTTACCGACGCGTATGTTTTTAATGGATGGCGACACTACGAATTACTATTTTAAAAAAGTTTGATTTTCTCTGTGACAGACTGTGCATATACATATGTGGACAATATGTGTTCATAGATTATAGAAAAAAATATTTCTGAATTCGTTAAAAGTTTTTATGCATTTCATTTATTCCAGGAAGCTCGTGGATAAGAAAGACATACTCTGGGCTCCTAATTGTGTTTGTAAATCGTGCGTTGAATGCTTAGGATTATGAAAAAACGGCAAAAGAAGTGCTTTAAAATTTGAAATCCTAACAACTTGGGAAACTCAAAAAATCATCTAGACAACTCTTATTTTTGTACTATTGACATAAACGATTTTAACAGGGTATGAATAATGAAAATCGAACTATCAAAGTACTATGTCGGTGCAGCGTCTTGCGCAATATTCACTTGACGTCCCAATTACGCCGGTTCCAATTACTGAAAATCTTGAGAGCTTGAGACGAACATCATCAATTTTTATTCGTATGAACCAAATCGGTGTTTTCGATTCAAAATAAGTATACGCAATGTTGTATCAAAAATGTACGAAAAGTCCACAGGGAATCCTTCGCTAATAACACAAATTTACCTGACGAGATGTGAATTCTTCGAAACGCGTAGTAAACCCGGGTGTTAACATTTGAATGATAGTTTTAACGCTCACCTAATGGCAATTCGACAAGTTTTTAAAGTGTTTGTCTAATATACGCAATGGTATCTTAGTTACCATTAGCGAGATGATGACACACCCTTGTTCTTTCGTTTATACATTCCTGTTTGGACGAAAGAGGGAGATATTGCTATTTCAATATAAACAAATTTATAAAATAAGGGAAGCTGCATAAATAAATGAAGTTACCTACATTACTTCAATTATTTAATAATATATAATATATATACATATATATATATATATATATATTATATAATATAATAATATTAGTACAAGATTAGAATTAAGATCGGCAAAAAAATGATGTCGACCAGACGATAAACCCAACGCTTTTCGCAGAATAAGCTGGATGCTCGTGTGAGATTTAAGTCTTTTTAAATAAGCTTCTGAATTGTTGGCATTAAGAATTTTGTGGATCGACCACATCACCATATTGTTCCGTTTCATTCTATACAAAACTTCTCATGTGGTGAAACGTTCGAATCACGTCTCACTGTAAATTCTTTCGCCAGTAAATGTAAGTTCTTCTATCAAAGAATTGTGATGCACAGTGAAAGATGGCAAAATGCAGTCGAATTAAACGTAGGCAATGACCTATGATATAAAGAGAAAAATAACTTTTCCCACAATCTATAATACGTTCAACTTCTTTTCTGCATTTTAGATGTCATTTAATATCACCGTTTATGAAACGATAAAATCTTTTATTTATTTTCTAACATACAAGGAAGTGAAATTTGTATTTTCTCATAATAATAGAGGAAGTATTGGTGACATTACGGACGTGCATGTGCAGATGGCACCGCTACACAGCCCGAGTCGCGACTTTATAAATAAAAGCTCCGTCCGTATAGCAAGTACAATGGGAACACAAATGCCGGGATAATTGGTATTCACAAAAGGTTAGCATTATTCTTATAGAGGTAAATATGTAATATATCACTTAATAATATATTATCAAGGAAATTATAGTCACTTTTTTATATGTGGACAAAATTATTATTTTTTTATATTATGTAATGTACATGGTTTCGTGTCGAGACAGCTGTTGTGCTTAGAATTTGATTAAGAGGAATTTAAATAAAAATATTATTTTGTAACTGTGTATTGAATATTTATTTTGAAGGTACTTTGTAATAACTTTTATAATTTCGTATTTAGTCGTCAAATTAAAACAATTTGATGATTAAATAAGCAGCAGAAATAAAAGTTTCATACGTTCTTATTTTACGACTTGCTATTGTGCGCTGATTGCGGTCGAAAAAATTTGTTTAATAAGCTGAATTCTTTTATACGTAAAGATCAAAACATATATTAGTCACTTCTGAAAGATACGCTTATATTTCTAAATAAAAACCTTGTAAATCTGTAATACTTTTATTAAAATAAAATTAAAAATATTTACATAAAATTAAACTTAAAAATTCATGGATAATTTAAATATAATTGATTATTTTTCAATTTTCATTACTGTGACGTGGATTATACATATATATTTATATTATAAACAGATACTAATACGACTGCGTAACGATTTTCAGTTCCACATAGAGATCGGTTCTTAAATGGGATCTGCTTGTGCCGCTAAATGTATGGGCATATATTTTTTATTTGTCGATAAATATTTTCGCGCTGAGACGATGTTTTACTGTGCTCGTATGCACTTTATATACAAGTCTGATTATAATACGATCAGGTTTATCCAAAAACCAGTTATATATTATAGATCTACATGAATATATGTAATTTGGAAATATCTACTGTTAATACATACGTTTAATTTAATCAAGGATCTGTTTCCGCTTAACCGCAGATAATGGATTCTCCCCGTATTAACAGTTCAATGGACGATTGGACTAATCAATGATCAGATAGGGAGAAAATAGCAAAATTACAGCGGTTTTAGCCCTGTAAAACACTTGACTCACGATCCACCAAATATTAAAAGTGTTAACTTCAATAGACGGTTAGAGTATCAATGATCGAGTAGGGAGAAAGTAGTAAAATTAAGTTCTAGCCTTGCAAAATGTTACTCGGTTCACAATCTCCCAAATCTAAAAAAATTTTCAAATTCTTTGCAGTTACTTTTTGCCTCCTATTAAAGCTCTAGCGGTAGAATGTATAAGGGGATTGTCCGGTATCGTGTCTTGTGTTGATATGCTGAGAGGTAATGGAGAAAATATGATATTCGACCCACAAAATCTTAAAATTGTTCACTTCAATAGACGGTTAGAGTATCAATGATCGAGTAGGGCAAAAGTAGTAAAATTAGAACGGTTCTAGTTTTGCAAAATGTTACCCGACTCACAATCCCCCAATACTTAAAAATGTTCAGTTCCTATGCAGTTCCTTTTTGCCTTCCATTAAAGCTCTAGCGGTAGAATGTATAAAGGGAATTGTCCGCTATCATGTCTTGTGTTGATATGCCGAGAGGTAATGGAGGAAATAAGTTCGTGGTCTAACGAATGGTCGACAAATAGTCGCGCTGACTCCAAATTTAAATGTACAGCACCGATGAGTGAGTATACGTATTTGCATCGGTAATGTATAATATATTATCGACGGACAGACGTATGGTAACATTGCAAACCACTGCAGAGATACTATAGGCTTGTTTGGTTGAATATACATATATAGATATTTTAGATATGTACATATACAATAAATGGAATAAGTAAACACAAGACAATATATGTACGAAAAATAAATAAAAATAAACTAAGTTTAAATTATGAAAAAATACTTGAAGTCCTTAAGAGCACTGCAGCTTTTTGTTTCAATTTTCGCCACTTTTTTTTACCAGTTTTTTCTATATTACGTCTTTTCTTTCCACTTCATTATTAAGGTAATTTTGATAGAGCCTGTGGTTGATTAACTTAATCACTGAAAGTCGATACATAACCCCTTTCCACATTAATTTTCGTATTCTGTATACGTATTTCGATAACTAAGTTGCACCTGGAAAACTACGGCAAAATACCAGTACGAAACAAATTTCGATCCACAACGCACACCAGTGTGCGTTTTGGCTTTCAACGGCACAAATCGTGTGCGGAATTTGTTTCGTACAGGTATTTTGTCGTAGTTTTCCAAGTGCGACACTGTTTAATTATCTGCTGATTATGACAACTTAGTAGTCGAAATACGTATGCAGAATACGAAATTTAATGTGGAAAGGGGTTATATATCAACCTTCAGTGATTAAATTCGTTATTACTTCATAATAAGTGTTAAGAAATTCTTTTCTGGTCTTCTCTTTCGAGAGCCTCTGAATTTTTGCCACGTGTTTAATGAACAGCCTGTATATATAATTCGACTTGTTTCTAGAACTTGCGATTGTATAACTGAACTGTGTAGTACGTTTAAAAATGTATTTTAAAAACAGAAGACAACAATAGAAATAATGCCGTCAAAACGAAGTAACGTACGGTTCCCAAGGCAACAATCTTATTTATACCGGCAATTCGTAGATGTCGTTCCAAACTCGACCGACGACTTTGACTTATTCACGATACTTCTTCCTATTTAGTTCTTCGGTAAAGCCGGACGGATCGTTTTACTTCGTCGCACGTCAAAGGTGGACACGACCTAACCCCGACCCAAATCGGTCGCTGTATTCTCATCTCTCTTTCCACAATAGTCCTCCTCGTGAAACACACAGAACCATGAATAAATTTCGAAACAATTATGTATTTCGCGTCGCGAGCGGTCTCGAACAAATCTCTTTTCTTTTCTCCTTCTTACGTTCAGTTCTCGGTTTGCTCCGTTCAAATTGACGCCGGTAGAGCCAGAGAGCAACGCGCGGAAGTCACGTTTCGGACCGTTTCTGATTTGTTTTGCTACGATGAGACCGAACGGACTTGGAATTGGTCGAGGCAAGGGGAAAAATCGAATGGCAATATCCCGATGATCATCGGCCGGTCTCTTCGTAGTATGCCCTTCGTCGCAAGTTTGCGAGAACTGTTTCCGTATTTATTGGGATTTTTGTTTTCGTCGTTTATCGCCAAGAGAACCTCTAGCTATTATTTTACCGAGTTATCGTGATAATTTGAGGTTAGAATCAAGTTTTAAACTTATAATTGCCGAGAAAGTTTATTCCGTTCCATTCTTCTTCAATTGGCATTTCCGCGTTGTGATATTAACATCATTTATTCCCAGAGTTAACGCGATAGTTTTAAATCCGAGTAGAATGGTGACTGTAAAAAAGAAAACAAATTCTTTTGACGTCTATTACGTCCTTAATTAAACAATAGAATATTCTGCAAACGCATTAATCTTAAAAATAGTCAGTGATTCCAATTTGTAGCAGCTAGTTACTAAAACTCCATGTTTGCGTGATAATAAAACCCTACCATGGTAGGACTGGTCACTCATCAATCATAGCAATGTTTTAAAAAATTCCACTTCAGTATTTAATCAGTGGTACTTTCAGAAACATTAAGAAGTCTTTCCGAAGCATAGATTATCATAAAGTGAACGCTATTCTTAGAAGTGCCATCTGGACTAATTTATAAGACTCAAACGATGTCCTTCATAAATATCTGATTACTCAAATCCAAAGAATTTATCAATGACGCATCCTTGGAGGCATGGATTAGTATTATTTTCAGACCATGAACAACGTGTTTGGAACAAATACAAACGAACTCTTTTTCTTTTAGTGTTCGTTCATCTTTATACTCTAATGCACCTTCTCGCCATCCCAATCTTGCTCATTATAACTTTGAAAATTTCTGAAATCGTGGTGCAAAAGATTTTTATAAATATGCTCCGTCTCAATTGTCGTTTAGAGTGTCAATTCCATTAGGTAAAGAAGTAGACGGATTTATTTCCACACTAGATTTGGAATTTGGAAACATTTTGGCCAACCAGGTCCATTTGGTATACATTGACAAGATGGATACTGCCATTCCTGCTATCGAATACTCAAGAATTGTACATTCAATACACCGTGTATTGTTCTCTTCTGTTTAGATTCTACATCAAATGCATTGATTTAATATCTCAGAATCTTCTGGCCCCGAACAATCTCTTGGACTTCAAAATTTTGCGGAAACTCTTGTATTTTTGCTAACATTCCACAACTCTATTTCGGCTCTTCTACTTTTCTAGACATTTGGTTTATTATCAATTTGGTCGACCACTGCGATGCTCGTCTTGGCAGCTCGTACGACCTCGTTTGACCTCTGCTACCCAATATTTCACGGTTGTAAACGAAGGAGCAGACTCATTCAGAGCAAAATCTAGTTCAGATTTTAAATCGGCTGGGCTAAGGCCTTTGAAATAAAAGTATTGTATTACGGAACGATGACCAATTTTCTCCATTTTTACAAATTCACTGAAAACGTTCACTATTGATGGCTGTCAAACGAATACTAAACAACGTAGCGGCTTCAAACTTGAAACGTATACTTTATAGATTGTGTATTTTCTAATACAGTGATATTTTTCAAACAACTACCGCCATCTCTAGGTCCGGTCGAGTACTTATGGGACTACATTCGTATATTAACTTCGCTCCACAAAATAGCTTAGGCGGGGTACTTTTAGAACCACCCTCGTACGTCTGACCAGAATATCCAATAGTCTACGCTTAGTTTTACAATACCTTGCCCTTTCTTTTTGGTTGCCGTGATTCCCATAAGATACAGATATGTCTCCTTTATTTCGTCTCTTACTTCCATTTCCTTACTTGTGAGACTTTTGACATTCCATACTCCAATTTTACTAGTTCGTTATTTAATTACCCTTAAGTTTTCCTCCCCATTAGATGCGATCTCTTTCCCTTTTACTTATTAGTAACATAGCAATATTTCGTGGATCCTGATTATTACGAGTATGACATAGTGGCATACCAGCGTCATTGATCTAAGTTCGTCAAAGTTGAGGGAAAATACACTGCAAAATAATAAAGTTTAACATCCTAATTCATTTCACATACATGGGTGAACACGCAAATTCAATCAGACTGTATATTTAACTTGTACATTTCTCGTTTTGCAGTACGAACACAATGAGTTGGCAAGTTGCAAAACAGAAGAGAAACAACTCAAGACCAACGAAGAACAACGCGAAAAGGTAACGCGGTTAAGGAGAAACAGAGAAAAGGATACAGTGAAAGAAAATAAAAAAAAAAGAGAAACACGTATTATAACGAACAAATGAATAACGAATTGTGATTCAAAATTTGATATTAAAAGTTTATATCATGGTGTTTATTTGATCTAACGGTCCGTTTCTATCTCTCGTGATGCTGTTCGGGTCTGAGATTAAAGACGTACGAAGAGAGAAGAGTAAAAAAAACGAAATCATCGATTTTATCTGTGCCGTCAATTTTTTTCCTGATGCTGTATAGTATCTTGTAGTACGGTGTTTTTAGAGGTTGGTAACGCGTGCACATGTATGGATACTTGTACATGTGTACTGTGTAAACTGTAACATTGTACGTGTGTATGTGTGTACGTATCTGTGTATGTTACCTATCTATAAGTAATATATAAACATATGTCGATTAAAGTGTGAGAAAGTACCTCTTTTGAAGTACAAGTATTCCGAATCGATTGACTATAATAACTATTTGGATGTGGTTATCTCATTATTGTTGTTATTGAGAATTAAAATACAACGCGACATCTACAATTCGATTTGTATTCGGGTGATAGTGGTGTTTTTTATGTGGATGTATTAATATGCTTGAATGTTATATAGACTACGTTTTAAGGAATTTCGGTTTCTGCTATTATACAGGGCTTTCCAATAAGAGTGACATGATTTCTTTAAAAAAAAAAAACACTTATTGTTAAGAAAATCCAAAAGTTTTTTATTTAATGTGAAGTACAATCGATACAATTAAGTTCTAAATAAAACGTCATTCAAATGGCCTCCACGACTTCTGCAGGAAAGAATGCGATGAACCCAATTTTCGAGCACTTTTTCCACTAAATCTAGTCGTATGTCATGAACTTGTAGAGCTTGAAGAGAGTCTGGTTTATTTCGATAGACCAATGACTTCAAATAACCCCACAAGAAATAGTCTAATGGTGTTAAATCACAACTTCTTGGAGGCCATTCAATATCACAATTTCTTGAAATAATCGAATCTCCAAACTTTTCTCGCAATAATTCTATTGTTGCATTTGCTGTGTGGCACGTAGCCCCATCTTGTTGGAACCAAATGTTGTCAAGATCAACTTCTTCCAATGTCGGCCATAAAATGTTGGTTATCATCAATCTATACCGCTCTCCATTGACAGTAACGGTGTTATCAGCTTCATTTTGAAAGAAGTACGGACCGATGATTCCACCATATCAAAAACCACACCAAACTGTCAATTTAGGTGAATATAACGGTTTTTCATAAATAATTTGTGGATTTTCTTCGCACCAGAATCGACAGTTTTGTTTATTTACCACACCATTCAGATGAAAGTGAGCCTCATCAGAGAAGATGGTTTTCTTAAAAAAATCGTTATCGTTTTCAAGTTGTTTCAAGGCAAAATCAGCAAATTCACGACGTTTACGGTGGTCCAATGGCTTCAGTTCTTGAGTGAGAACAATTTTATGGGGATGCAAACCCAAATCCTTTCTCAAAATCCGCCAGGTTGTGGTTTGAGACAGTCGCAATTGTTGAGAACGTCTTGGAAACGACAAATTACGGTCTTCAGTAACACTTGCCTGAACGGCAACAATATTTGCATTACTTCGAGCGGTTCTTTGTCTTACTGGCTCTTAAAAATTATGTAAAGAAAATGTAACTTCAAAATTTTTAACAATTCGTCGAATAGCGAGCACACTTGGACAATTATTACGACCATAAAATGGCAAAAGCGCACGAAAAGTTGCAATTGGAGAACGATTATTTTGATAAAAAAACTGAATAATTTGTAAACGTTGTTCTCGCGTATATCTCTCCATGATGAAATTGTAAACACTATTGAATACAATGAAAAACAAATGACAGATCATGATATATTACAAATGGCCGAAATGTCACTTCAAAATCATATCATCCCTATTGGAAAACCTTATACATACATCATATATTATTTTTACTGTCAAACTAAATTCATTTTACATTTTGCACTTTATAAAGCATCGTTTATATTTTATTTCTTTTATTTCATCGAAAAATTAATATAAAATTAACCTTTTAACCCGTCAATTACTATATTAATTTCAAATTCTATATATAATATGTAGGATGGTTTTTACACCATGTAAACAAAACATTGGCAATTCGAACGTGCCTGATTCATAATAGTACTAGCAAAATACTCATTTACGAAGATGATAAGCTCGTCGTTAGACGAAAATTTCTTACCACCTAGTGCCGTTTTCAATTTTGGAAAAAGGTGGAAGTCGAAAGGGGCTAGATCCGGCGAATAAGGCGCATGCGGTACTAATTGGAAATGCAATTCGTGGATTTCGGACATCGCAACTGTGCTGGTATGCGAGGGAGCGTTGTCTTGGTGAAACAGAATCTTTTTCTTTGCCGTTCCTGGCCGTTTAGCACGAATCTCAACATTTAATTTTTGTAGAAGTTCTGCATAATATTGCCCGTTTATTGTGGTAACTTTCTGAAGGTAATCAATGAGCAAAATGCCCTTTGAAGCCCAAAAAATTGATGCCATCACCTTGCTTGCCGACAAAAGTGGTTTTCACTTTCTTTGGAGGTGCAGAAGCACGTTCTAACCATTGTTTCGACTGTTGTTTAGTTTCTGGTGTACTGTAGTGTATCCAAGTTTCATCGCAACTAACAAATCGCCTACAAAAATCAACCGGATTCCGCTTATAAAGGTCCAAACACTCACTGGAAATGCGCGAACGAGTGAACTTTTGATCAGTCGTAAGCAATCGCGGCACCCATCTTGTCGAAAGCTTGGAAAGATCCAATTCTTTCCTTAAAATGTGGTGTGCGTGTTCTGTTGAAATGTTTACCATGTCTGCTATCTCTCTCACTTTAAGTCGTCGATCTTGCGTATAATATTAAGGATTTTTATAATCATTTCCTTAGAAGTCACGATTTTGGGTGCTCCAGAGCGCGCTTCATCAACACAGCTTGTTCTACCACGTTTAAATTCATTTATCCATCTACTTATTGTGGCGGATGATGGAGCAGATTCACCTAATGTTTCCCGTAACTCATCTTTTATTTCGGTAGCTTTCATACCCTTAATTACGAAGTATTTAATCGCCGCACGATATTCCGCTTTTTCCATTTTAACAAAACGACGTGTTGCTTCTTTTTCAATCAGCTATCAAAAATAAACTGATGAACCGATTTATCTAAATATCAGAATGTAAACATATACATAGGCAACCTAAATTATAGTGCATTTGTTTTACCAATTAAAGCGCCCCCTATGTGTCATTCTCACTACTTGTCAAACTATCCTCGTATTCATCTAAGAACATCTTTGATTTTTGTTTGGTTGTAAATGTATCTTTTTTATTAAATGTAATAAATAATGAATTACATTTTGAAACATCGATGTTATAATAAATTAACAAACAAGACTTCAGCATTAAGTAAATTGGTCAAAATAACTTTTTACTTATTATAATATTTCTTAAAGATATGCTAATGAAGAGTTTTCTGTATACATTTCAATTATTTTAATTCTATTAACGTTGTATATGTTACTTTGTACCTTTTCTTTGATTTAACTAATAACAAATTATTTATTAGCGTGTTTGTAGAGGGCGTACATAAAAAAATTGTAATCAAACGACGTTTTTTTAACAGCAAAATATTTAAAAATTGCTCGCGTTTTACCATAAAACAATATAACGCATACGAGATCATTTACATGGGAAAATATGGTCAAAGTGCTCCCAAATACGCCAACATCTCATGTATGATTGCCGTTGGTCAGTTACAAAACCTATCTGCTTAAGTCTTAACACCAAATTGACCGGCATAAACACGACAGCGGCTATATGCCGTGAACATCAATCTACCTCAGATTTCGCTTTCGATACCTCCATAATAACCGTCTTCTGAAGAATACATCATCGAACCCGACGGAAACAAACGAAAAACGCTGTCCGACAGCGGCTCGAGCAAAAAGAGCACAAAAAGAGGATGAAATACACATACAAAAACACACACACGCACACACGGACAGATACAGATACGAAGCAGAGAGAAAGAAGACTGAGAAGAAAACGACGAAATGGACGGGGGAAAAAAAACGGCGTCTCCTTTCTCGAAATAGTCACTCCTGACCTCTCCCCCTACGCGACTCCTTTAATTTCTTCAAATTTAAGGCATTGAAGAATGCCGGAGGCCGTCAAATGAACACAAATATGTCATGCCTATCAATCACCATTAGTGGATCCTTTTTTAAGGTGGCAACAATGGGTTATTCCCTATGTCAGGCCGCCATAAACGTCCGAATCGCCCGTCACGGCATACCTGATCGAATAAAAAGGCAAGTAGACTAATTCAAAGTTGTATGTACATCATTTTCGTGCATTCATTTGTTTAGCTCTTTAATACGAAAAGAAGAGGAGAGACGATTCTTTCTAGTTTGGTTTCTATGCGATAGACGCTGGGACTTCGTCGTCCAGATAGACCGGCATGATATATTGATGGATCTGAAAATAGTCGACATTCAATATGGTGAAATCGAGTGATTTATTAGAATATTTATTTTCAGAGTAACACAAAATATATATTCTTTAAGAATTAAAAAGTGGTATTAACAATAATGAAGTGTTACTGCTTTTCGTCGAAAATACAATCAAAATATTCCGATCGCCTTTAAATTCCCTTTCCTAGGTCTATTCGAACGAAATTAGTGGCGCCATCTGTTGACTGTTGATGGGAGATTGATTTGTGAAGTGTTAAGCTTCCTAAATAATCTATAAAAATATCATCCATTAGAAACCAAATTATGGATAACTATGTATATATGTATATATATATAATATACATATATACGAGGATAGTTTGACAAGTAGTTAGAATTACATATAGGTGGCGCTCTAATTGGTAAAACAAATGCACTGTAATTTAGGTTGCCTATTTATATGTTTACATTCCGATATTTAAATAAATCGGTTGATTAATTTATTTTCGACAGCTGATTGAAAAAGAAGCAACACGTCATTTTGTTAAAATGGAAATAGCAGAGTATCGTGCGGTGATTAAATACTTCGTAATTAAGGGTATGAAAGCTACCGAAATAAAAGATGAGTTACGGGAAACATTAGGTGAATTCGCTCCATCATCCGCCACAATAAGTAGATGGGTAAATGAATTTAAACGTGGTAGAACAAGCTGTGTTGATGAAGCGCGCTCTGGAGCACCAAAAATCGTGACTTCTAAGGAAATGATTATAAAAATCCATAATATTATTACGCAAGATCGACGACTCAAAGTGAGAGAGATAGGAGACATGGTAAACATTTCAACAGAACGCTTACACCACATTTTAACGAAAGAACTGGGCCTTTCCAAGCTTTCGGCAAGATGGGTGCCGCGATTGCTTACGACTGATCAAAAGTTCACTCGTTTGCGCATTTCCAATGAGTATTTGAACCGGAATCCGGTTGATTTTTGTAGGTGATTTGTTACTTGCGATAAAACTTGGATACATTACTGTACACCCGAAACTAAACAACAGTCGAAACAATGGTTAGAACGTGGTTCTGTACCTCCAAAGAAAGCGAAAACCACTTTATCGGCAAACAAGGTGATGGCATGAATTTTTTGGGATTCAAAGGACATTTTGCTCATTGATTACGTTCAGAAAGCTGCCACAATAAACGGACAATATTATGCAGAACTTCTACAAAAATTAAATGTTGAGATTCGTGCTAAACGGCCAGGAATGATAAAGAAAAAGATTCTGTTTCACCAAGGCGACGCTCCCTCGCATAGCAGCACAGTTGCGATATCCAAAGTTGCATTTCCAATTAGTACCGCATGCGCCTTATTCGCCGGATCTAGCCCCTTCCGACTTCCACCTTTTTCCAAAATTGAAAACGGCACTAGGTGGAACGAAATTTTCGTCTAACGGCGAGCTTATCTTCTTCGTAAATGAGTATTTTGCAAGCCTTCCTGAATCGCATTTTAGAGATGACATAAGGGCATTGTAGCACCGTTGGAATAAATGTATTGCTCTTTTAGGAGAATATATTGAAAAATAAAAATTATTTTGTATTTAAAAAATTCGTTTTTCTTTTCCATTCTCACTACTTGTCAAACTACCTTCGTACCGACACCAAAGAAAGTCTACTAGAATGATTCACATACAGTGCTCCCATTTAACGAAACTATAAAGATCGTATCTTTTTTTCTGTTTTTGTACTTCTTTAATTACACTTTCTCATCATAAATCTAAACATTTAGAAGGCCTAAACTTGGTAAACTTTGAATTAAGTTAGTAAAACCAATAGTAATAAATGTAAATAAATAAACGGAGTAAATAAAATAATTTTTACGACTAAATATAATTATAAATCACTAATTAAAGAAAAAAAAAGAAAATAAATCCTCTATGAACTTGTACAATACACAAATTTATCTCCCAACAGATAAAAAAATGCAAATATAAATATCAGATACAAGAGAACACAATGTTAATTTAACGTTTTCATTACCACTGGGCCATCCGTAATATCTCGTGAGATGTAACGGGAATCTGTGCTGTATACACGGCGGAACAATTCTTCAATGCAACACATTGATGAGAAAGGCCCCCAAAAGTTGTTCTAAAAACAACGTTTATATTTTTTTCACTATGTAACACCTTGATGCATCAGTATCATCTTACACGATAGATACAATCTACAGTCACAGTTATGTATACTGACGTACTATTATTAAACTTTAAAAGGTACATTGGGAACTATAAAATGCCGAATATGTAATGGGAATTATAGAAAATAGGGATATTAAATACATACTAAATGAAAATTATCTTTTAATTTATGCATAATAAATATAAATATTTTTAATAGTAGTAACAAGAAATAATGTGACTTCATAATAGATCGTGGTTAGGAAAAATTATTTGGAACTTAGGTCCAAACGATAACGGTGAATTTAATATTCGAAATATTTCTAAGAATCTACAATATTTAATATTGGAAGGATATTTACTAAAGTCTTTGACATGCTGAGATAGCGCAGTGGTAAAAGCACCTGGTTTCGAAATAGCTACCTAAAACTACTGACAATTCGAATTAGTTTCAGAGCGATGCAATTTTAAGTCATTTGAAGTTTCGGAAGTGATTAATACCTCTTCAAGTACCTTCCAGTTAAGTAAGATTAATCCTATGTGTGCGCGTGAATATTCGAGATTTCAGTGTTAGAGAATCATTTTGATATTAAGCTACCGATCGTAGAGCAAGCATATTTTAATAGTTGTATCAGATGGGTTATGAATTAATTACGATTCTAAAGGGTGTTTCAAATTTGGCGGTTTTATAAAGAATAAATAAAACACGTAATTTGCATTCACTTTCAAAAACTTTTTATTGGTAATTGAAGTATCAGTTATGACATTTATAAGCAAAAAATAATATCTGCCAAATGGTCTCCTTTTGCAGCTCCACAGACGTCCACTCTTTTGTTCAAATTTTCAATGACATTTTCACATAATTGAGGCTCTATTTCACCAATGGCACGAATAATTTCATCTTTCAAAGCAGAAATTGATTGTGGACTACTTTTATAAGCCTGGAACCGTCTAGGAACTTTTTCTCTCAATAAATCAATTGATTCGTGTGCAAAGTGAGGTGTAACGCCATCCTGTTGATACCACATATCCTCTAGATCAATATTCATTAATTCAACCACAAAAATTCGGTTATCATCCAACGATGTCGATCACCATTGACAGTTATAGCTTCTCCAGCAGCATTTTCAAAGAAATATGGTCCTATTACATCGCCTGACCATAATGCACACCAAACAGTCACTCGTTTAGGATGCATAGATTTCTCACCCCAGATACGGCAATTTTGTTTATTAATATAGCCACCAAGATCAAAATATGCCTCATCGAAAAACATTATTTTTTTAGAAAAATCAGCTGGTTGTTCATTGATGAAATTGACAAATGAACGACGTTTTAAATGATCTAATGGCTTCAGTTCCTGTGTTATTTGAATCTAATTCCTGCAGAGCTAAATCCTTGTGTAAAATACGCCATGTCGTTGATCCACAAAGCCCCAGTAGTTGCGAACGTCGTCCAATGGACATTTCAGGATCTTCAGCAACACTTTCACACGAACCAAACCAATATTGTCTTGTGAACGACCACTACGACTGGCGTTTTTAGTAGCCAGGGATATCAGTAACTTCAACTCCTATTTAGTCACATGGTTATATACTTTTCTTTAATTTAATTAAAAATATTTTATACCTTTACGTTTAGATTAAAGACTGCAGTTCTTAGAATTTAACCATTTTCGTGCGAGAGGGCTTTTTTCTTACTTAAAAGCAAAATTACATATACTTATTTTTTTAATTTTGTTTTGTCATTGTGTTATTGCCATATACAAGGTGTTTAATAACCAAGAAGGGGTACAACATTCTTTGTTACTCGCTCTTACTTATATACAGGTGTCGCACTTTTATTAAAGAAGGCACTGCCATATTATTTTTTAATTATTGAGCAAGATACATGACTGTCTCCGTTTGGATATATTGGCAGCTGTGTCCTGAGAAATTAAGTCTAGTTAATTATCATCTGGAAGGTTTTTCTTCTATTGTAGTTTATCAACTCTTTTCGCTCTCACTTTTGAACTTTGAAAGCGTGGCAAAACGAAGGTGAACCTTGTACTTTACACGTGACATTGTAACATTCGAAGAACGTTGTTAATGTGTTTACCTTAAACATTATTATCAAGCGACTAATACAATAGAAACATTTATATTTTAATGCGTTTAATTTTATTATATTACGGTACTGGAATTATCGATAATAGATATAATATTGTATTTTATGCGGCAAACATTGAGAATACACGAACGCACAATAAAATATTACATTGGGCAAGTAATAAATACATGAACAATTTACACAAATATTTCATTTCAAACGACTTTAGTCGAAATAGTTTTTACAAGCAATATATATAGTTATATTACTTGTAAGCAGTTCTATTTTCGTAAGTTGGTAACTGTCCATCGTCATTTGCGCCATCGAACTTATATAAATCAAGTCGACCGTGTTACAACGACCACTGCCACATTTAAAAACAAATTACTAATGAAGCTATTAAAATATTAAAGTCGAAATCCTGAGAAATTCTTGTCTTCTCCACACACGTATTATACAAATTGAACATGTAGAATGTATTCAAAGTCTGAACTTCATTAGTGATTAAGAAAAATGTTACTGGTTAGTTGTTTATTTGGTAGAAAGGTGCGCTCTTTTGCTGTTTTTTCCATGTTCTGTAATATCTACACCTACGGTTCCAGATTTATATAAGTTAGTTTTTTTTGGTTTTTTTTCTTTGCTCTGAGTGGTTGACTTTTCCAATGTTTTTTTTTTTTTGAGAATAAAATATTTGTAAAATATATATCAAATTTAATGAAGTTAAACCTTTTTTTCTAGTTTGAATTATTATCATGTTTGTTACATACAATGTTCGCGAAAAGTATTAGAACATGTTGATATTCAAATAATATTTACTTGTAAAGACATTGTTAATAATATGGCAATAATAATAAAGTGCTTATGGTGGCAGCATAATTCACGAAGTACGTATTTAAATTTGTAAATTATATTGCGGTAAAAAGGCTATTATCAACTATTTTTTAAGAGGTAGCCGCAGTCTCAAACTGATACATTAGAAAGTCTTCAACGTTTGAGTGAATGTGTTTGTATAACAGGAAATTATTTTCAAATTATCTTCTTCTAGGTTTCATTCTGTTTTTTTTTTTGTAAGCGATTTGTAAATTTTCCTTGATTTTGTGTTTCAGTTGATGTATAATTAATAAAATAATTTCCTAATTTGGTACGTAGACATCCTCGGTCGTGTTCCATACTATCTTCTTCCGGGCTGGAACCGCATCACTGGTATAACTGTGTGTGTGACTATACTTGTATTCATTTATATCTTTATTTTCATTTTTCTTTTCGTTTTTTTTTTAATGCACTGTGAACATTAATTAGGTTACTATTGTTTGATTATCTGATGATTTTTATTTTTTTTATATATTTTTTTGTCCTGTTATTGGATTGTAACCATCTGTTAGACAATAAAGACTTATTATTATTATTATTATTATTATTATTATTATAATATTATTATTATAACTGCCGACGTTTCGTACCCACTCATATGGGACATCTTCGGGGTTCAACTACTGCTACTGTCTGTCGCACTGAAACGTCGGTTATACCAGTGACGCGGTTCCAGCCCGGAAGAAGATAGTATGGACCACGACCGAGGATGTCTACGTACCAGATTAGGAAATTATTTTATTAATTATACATCAACTGAAACACAAAATCAAGGAAAATTTACAAATCGCTTACAAAAAAAAAACCAGAATGAAATCCCACTTCTGATTCATTTATTCGAACTCACAAAGTGATCAGACACATAGCTAGACTCTCAGTAGGCTTATCAGAACAACAATCACAAAACGTATTCATAATTAACATTCTTCAGTATATTAGTTCACGTTACTCAGAGAAGAAGAATGGAGAGCTTTCTTTTTTAAGAAATGCCTATTATACACAAGTAAACGACCTCAAAACATACTTTCTGATCGTGAGAAACAAAGCCATAAAACTAGAGAACTATTTTTAACACAATTTCTGTTGAGTTTGATTTTTCAGCTGTTTTAAAGTGTAATAGGCAGACTGATTTCAAAACTATAGTTAGTTTTCTTGTATCGAGTTTTTCTCTGTAGTTTGTATTAATGTGACTACTTTGGGAGCAGGGTGAGCAGTTCCATTAAGATTTGAAGATCATTAAGACAAGATAGCAAGGTAGATGGGATGTACATGTGATGGCTGACTATTTTTGGAGCATCAAGCGAGATTGTCCACCGATTGAACACTCCAGGAAAATCTATAAGCGAAAACTTTCGCCTTAATATGTTTGATTGCGGTTTGGTAAAATAACTTTACTACTGCATGAATACAATTTAATTTATAGTGCACTGGAAAGTCATTACTGTTTTTTTTTTTTCGTAAAAAAACTACATAATTTTTAAGGAAATGGAAAAATTCATTTACTCAAATTATTGACCAATTGATTCTACACATCTTGCCCATCTTTCCGGCAATTTATGGATGCCATCACAAAAAAACTGTCCTTTAAGCAAAACCATTCATCGAGCCTTTGACGCAGCATTTCACAGACGATTTTTCGATTTTCCATTTGTCATTCAATTGATAAAAAATCCAAAAGATAGGAAATTGCTTGCTACCAATTTTTTACCTTTTGAATTTTTACTATTGCTCGTAATCGGTCGCTAATCGTTTCTTGGCTCACATTTAACACTTCTGCCAATTGTTTTTGAGTTTGGGTTGGGTCTTCATCCAATAACTCCTGCAGTTTTTCATCTTCGAACTTCTTCTGTCTACCAGAACGTTCTTTGCGTTGCAGATCGAAATCACCACTTTTGAATTGTCAAAACCACGCCTCACATGTTTTTATGGTTGAAGCATGCTCACCGTAAGCTTCTACCAGTAAACGATAACTTTTAGCGGCTTTCTTCTTTTGATTAAATAAGAAAAATAATGCGTGCAGCAAATGCACTTTTTCAGATACGAAACTCGACATTTTCAAAGAGCTATAAATCTACGAGTGTTACTTTCGCAAAGTATAACATGTATGGCTTCGAAACTTAATGTCAGTAGAATAAAATGACATATGTATCAAATCATGACATTGCATACTTAAGCCTAGCGACATCTATTAGAAAAACCGGTAATAACTTTCCGGTACACCTGGTACAATTGGTAACCTTTTCCTTTATTTTTCTTTGTATGCATATTTTGTACGACCTCTGAGACAACGGGAGGATATCCTATAGCTTAAATTGTTGACATGATTGACAAAAGCTGGGATTGGTTTTGGAATCAGATGCCAGATTTAGTCAAAAACAAGTGTCAGATCTAGGTCAGCGAAGTTTGTGTTTCCCAGTGTAAAAGGCAGCAGACTTGAGTTTTAAAAATGAATTATAGTTTGGAAATACATTAAGGAACAGCAGTTTTTTTGGTGTCTACTTATGTATCATGACATGATTGTTACGCTGCTTCAAACCAGAACATTCTATCTCTTTTCGTTCCCGAGATATTGCCATAAGAACACCATCATAAAAAGGTCGTTTTTGGTGAGTAACTCCAAAACTAACATTCAAAAGTGATTGTTTTTTTGGTGTCTGCTCCCTACCTCTCTTGCTTCATTTCCCATAAAATTATCTTCGTAAATTAGCAGCCATAAAGAAGGTACTCGCTATAAGTTTGTGTTTAAATTTAACTTAGTTGTAATGAAAACTCTTCCGATGTGTACACAAACATTACGAGGGAGCGTTTTTATATTCGCGGAATGAGCGGGTTGTAGAGGGGTGTGTAGGCGTATTGGGGACGTGGCCTGTGCAGCGACTCATGATTAGTATAAATACGAAGTTTCATTGTTATTAGACAGTTAGTCAACAGACAGCTATCGTCAACCAAGTAACATAATCAGGAGTGAAAAGTGAAATATGGAAAAAATCGAATATCGTGCCGTTATAAAGTTCCTTACCAGGCAAGGAAAATCAGTCGCGACCATAATGAATGAGATGTCATTGGTTTATGGCGACTCTTGTCCAGGAAAAACCATGGTGTACAAGTGGCATAGTTTATTTAAACAAGGAAGGGAATCCCTTGAAGACGACCCGAGGCCGGGCAGGAGCATTGAGGTGACCACGCCAGCACTTATCCAAGAAGTTGAACAAATTGTACTCGAAGATGCTCGACTAAAGAAGAAACAACTCGCAGAAATGGTTGGAGTATCCGATACAACAATTTTTAAAATCCTACACGATCATCTCGGCATGTCTAAGGTAAGCGCAAGATGGGTGCCGAGAATGCTCACGCCGCCGCAAAAACAACAGCGCGTAGAGTGTTCGCGTGCATTTTTGGACCTCTGTAATGAAGACAAGGATGGTGTATTGAGTGGAATTGTTACTGGAGACGAAACTTGGGTTCATCATTATGAACCTGAGTCCAAACAAGACTCCATGCAGTGGCATAAAAAGGGCACGGCACCTCCCAAGAAAGTTAAAGTGTCACAATCTGCTGGGAAACTCATGGCAACGGTATTTTGGGACTCGGAAGGAGTATTGTTGATTGATTATAAAGATAAAGGTGTTTCTATAACCGGAGAATATTACGCTTCATTATTAGAGCGACTAAAAGAAGCCATTAGAGAGAAAAGACGGGGAAAATTGACAAAAGGTGTTCTGCTTTTGCAAGACAACGCGCCCGTCCACAAGAGCCGCGTTGCGTTAGCTGCCCTGCATAAGGTGGGCTTCGAAATTGTGAATCACCCACCCTACAGCCCAGACCTGGCCCCGAGTGATTATTACCTGTTTCCGAAAATGAAAAAATAGCTGCGGGGTAAAAAATTTACTGCCGATGATGAAGTCAAGGAGGCAGTTTCGGCGTATTTTGCAGATAAAGAGAAATCATTTTTTTATGAGGGTATAAATAAATTAATTGAAAGATGTGAAAAATGTATCCGTCTTGCAGGTGAATATATTGGAAAAGAAAAATAATTTGGTTTTTTTATTTCCACCCCTTGTCCCCCATTCCGCGAATATAAAAACGCTCCCTCGTATTTATCAAGAAAACTTTCTTTAATGAATTGAATTTTTTCTTTTGTCATTCCGGACCAATGCAACAAATATCTTCATTTCATTTTGATTAATTTTCCCATCTTAATTACTACGTTTATTTCAAATTAAAGCTCATTTTAAGCGATTTGAAATAGCCTATAGTTTTTCTGCTACTTATTCTCTTGGGTTTATGAAAGACATCGCTAACAGAGAAGAGAAATATCGACGAATTTAAACTCGCTCTCCGATGAAATGCGGTTTTAAGTAGAATGTATAGTGTGTTGAATACGTTATTATTACCCGAGGTTATGGAAAAAAGCACATTAAAAGAACATTAACGAATTGTATCACTCACTTATGGGAGTAAGATGTTTGCAAATTATTCCTTTCATAAAAACTAAATTTAACATTTATACAGGTTAAAAGTTTAATTTGGAGTCGTTTTTCACTCGCTATTTATTATTCATTTATTTCCCTTTTCCATCGACCTTACGTACACTACAGATCATAAATGAGGGATCAGTAGATGAAATTTAAAAAACCATGCACGCTTAGTGAAACAAAACGTATATTTCTACAAAACTATATCTACGAGACAAATGAACAGTTTTCCTTATAAAATAAAATAATTTCAACATATTCTGTAGAATTTCTTATCATATTCGACTTTCGTCGAAGTATCCACTTCTGCGCTTAATGATTTGTTTACAAATATTAGGCAACCGCGATACAAGTTTCTGGAGCGTATCCATTGGTAAATTATTCCACACCCTTGTAAGTTGCTCCCAAAGCTGTTTCTGCGATTGTGGACAGCTTTCTCTTACGTTTCTATCTAATTCATACCGCGGTAATTCGATAGGGCTGAGATCGGGTGATTGTGGTGGCCAAATCATATTTATCAGCACCTCTTCCTCCTCTTTTTGATTCACATAGTTTTACAAAGTTGGGAAGTGTGTTTGGGATCATTATCTTGTTGGGGGTGAAAACCTTCACCAATTAACCTTAATCCAGACGGAATTGCATGTTCCTCCAAAATCTTCAGGTACCCCTCTTTTTTTAAAATGCCTTCAATGCGGTACAAATCTCCGACACCATCAAAGGAAAAGGATCCCCAAACAAGCACACATTCGGGTAACATCCTTTCACCCACTTGTCTTCGAACGAGAACTCGTCGATTACTACCAAACACTTGGAACTTTGACTCATCTGTCCATAACACCTGCTTCCACATTTCCATGTATCAGTGTTGATGGTCCTGGGCCCATTGTAACTGTTTTTTACGACTTCGTGGATTCAATAATGGTTTTCGAGCTGCAATACGCCCATGTAGTCCTGCCTTTGTCAAACATCGTTTTACAGTAGTCAGTGACACCGGTTTTCGACGGCCTTCATTCAGTTCTGCTCGAGACTGAGGAGCTGTGACGTGCCTATTTCGTTTTGATAGTATTTTATGCGCAAATCCTCTTGTCTGGTAGTTACCTTTGGCCTTCCGCAACGTTTTATTGGTTGTAATGATCCACTTTGTGAATATCGTTTCACTGTTCCTTGCACCGCGTGATAAGATAAATTTAACTTTTGGGCTATTTGCCCCAGTGAAAATTTTTCACCATGTAACGTTATTATAGAACTACGAGTTTCTGTGCTAAGTTCCTTTCTTTTCGGCATTTTTATAAGTTACTTTTACGTCTGTTCTCAAATACTCGTATTGCAACTTACTCGGACAAATGCTGCACGAAAACTAATTTTTAAATTGCTAAATAGTTTATTATGAATTCCTAATACCATTATAATAATATTGCGTTGTAAACCCTATTAAATTTATTGGGGTATATAAAATATTTCTATTAAATAGACGCCATAAAACTATTAAAATGATTTACAATATTTTTCAGACACAAATATATTTATCTAATTTATAATAATAATTCGAATAATCCTTCTCAGAATTACATTTGCAACTGTTATTTCAATTATTCTCACCAAAACAGGTAAAAGTCTAAGGGATGTATCTAAAATACAAGTGTTTTATTATTTATGATAAGTGATCTCTTACTTATGGCCTGTAGTGTACCTTATATACGAAAGAAATATTGGATCTTTCAATAGGTTCTGTTTTATTTCTTAAAAAATCATAAATGTGTTTGTACAAACTTCATTCGAAATAAAACCCAAAAATAGAAAAAAAATATTATTTTTGTAGCTTTTCATTTGGTATTTATAGCAATGGAAATCAAGTTGTCGAACGAAGAATGACTGCATTTTGATGAATTGTTAAGGTATAGGTTAAATAAATAGTTTTTACTACACTGGACGTCTAGATCATCTGACCACACTCCTTTCAACTTCTTTCTATGAGATTACGTTCAAGGAAAGGTGTACCAATTTGAAAGGATGAGCGATTTAGAAAAGTTACAAGAAAAATTTTTTCAGAATTTACAAAACGATCACAACTAGAATGCTCGCAAGTATTAGGTAATTATTTATGATAAGTGAGGTTACTGTTTGTCAAAGGAGAGTGATGTTTTTGAGCCATTTATAAAGTAATATTGTGTAACCATAGTATTATTCATCATCACAAGAAATGGGCGTCGAGATGCAGAGAAGAATTGAGCTAATGCCAAATCCTCTATTGACGATTCTTTGTGCTTGACAACATAAAACATCATTAAGTGCGTATGCTAAATAATGATTTTATTTTGGATATAAACTCTTATATTTTATTTCAACAATTAGTATTTTGACAAATTGTTGAATATGTTAAATAAATAGTTTCACTTCACTGGACACCTAGACCATCTGACCACACTCCTGGCGACTTCTTTCTATGAGGTTATGTACAAAGAAAGCTGTACCAATTTGAAATGGTAAGCAATTTAGAACAGTTTCAAGAAAAAAATTTAAGGATGTTGATTATATGAACTAACACCTATACAATGACGAAACGCAAGGTCTGCCGAAAACATCGCCGCTGCCCGTGAGAGTGTGCAGGAGAATCCGAGGCAGTCGATTTCTCGTCGCTCACAAGAACTCGGTCTTTCGCAGATTACAACTAGGAAAATTCTGCGTCCTGACTTAGACCTGCATCCTTACAAAATTCTATTGGTTTAGAAATTGAAGGTAAACGACCATAGACAACGACGTGTGTTCGCTGAATGGGCCCTGGACCAGTTGGAAACTGACCCTAATTTTCATCGAAAAACCATCTTCAGTGATTAGGCCCATTTCTGGATGAATGGGTACGTCGAATTTGGTACGATACCAATCCACATGAGATCCAAGAGCGTCCAATGTATTCCGAAAAAGTCACTGTTTGGTGGGGATTTGGGGCTGGCGGCGTCAACCGTCCATATTTCTTTGAGAATGACGCTGGCCAAGCTATCACCGTCAACGGCGAGCGCTATAGACCGATGATTACCAACTTCTTTTGGTCTGAATTGGATGATATGGACACCAAGGATATGTGATTTCAACAGGACGGTGCTACGTGCCCTACAGCTCATGCCACATTGGACATTCTGCACGAGTGATTTGTGGGCATGGTCATCTCACGTGAAATGAACTAGCCACTGATACCGTGCGATTTGACTCGATTAGAATTTTTCTTGTGTGGTTTTCTTAAATCGCAGGTCTATGCGAATAAGCCACAAATCACGGCGGCCCTCAAAGCCAACATAACCTATGCCATCGTTCGAATTCAGCCTGATTTACACCAGAGTCATGGAAAATTGGACATTTTGGTTGCGCGCCACCCAGCGAACATTTACCCGATGTTATATTCCATACATAATGGTATCGATAGACCTTTCAAACGAATAAAATATTTCTATGATATATCAAACAGACTTTGTTTTATTTAAATTTAAAGATAGGAAGCGCTTAATGAAAGACCAGTTAGAAATTGATATAATTATTGTATGAGGGAGCGTTTTTATATTCGCGGAATGAGCGGGTTGTAGAGGGGTGAGTAGGCGCATTGGGGGCGTGGCCTATGCGGCGACTCATGATTAGTATAAATACGAAGTTTCATTGTTATTACACAGTTAGTGCGATCACCGCAACGAGCGATGGAAAGCCAGGTTGGAAGCGCTCGACGACTCGCCTTCAATGTGGAAGGTGAAGAAAGCGCTTGACCGAAGACACACACCGATGGTGCCTCCCATCCACGGCACTCAAGGTGTGGTGTATGATGACCAGGGCAAAGCAGAGGCGTTTGCAGACCACCTGGAGGACTCGTTCACTCCCTCCTATGAGGACATCGACCTGGACCACGTGGAGCACGTGGAACAGGTCGTGGAGGACACTTTGGAATACCCAAGCGCAGAAGAGATGAGACCGACCACCCCGGAGGAGGTGGCAGGCATCATCAAGAGCTTGGCCAAAAAGAAGGCACCTGGACATGACAGGATAACGAACGCCGCCCTGAAGATGATGCCGCACCTGGGGCTGATGCACCTGGTGGGCATCGTCAACGCGGCCATGAGACTCCGCCACTTCCCGACCACCTGGAAGAAAGCGGAAATCATCCTGATCAGGAAGAAGACGCAAGATCCGGCCTTCCCACAAAACTACAGGCCCATCAGCCTGTTGCCCACGATGGGGAAGGTCCTGGAGAAGACGATCCTAGCCAGACTTGCTGAAGAAGTCGAGCAGAAGAAGATAGTCCAGAACGAGCAGTTCGGGTTCAGAGAGAGTCATTCCACCACCAATCAGCTTCACCGCACGGTGAACCTGATAACAGAGGGGTATAACCGCCGCCATTCCACCGCCGCCCTTTTCCTGGACGTGGCCAAAGCTTTTGACCGCGTCTGGCACGAAGGGCTCCTTTTCAAACTCCTGACAGCCAACATTTCCCTTCCTATGATACACATCCTCCGCTCCTACCTAGGGGATCGTACATTCGTTGTGAAACACAAAGGATGTCGTTCCCGGTCAAGACAAATCCTAGCCGGAGTCCCCCAGGGCTCTGTGTTATCCCCCATACTGTACAACATCTACCTATACGACATGCCAAAAACCCGCCCAGGAGTGACCTATGCACTCTACGCTGACGATACTGCAATTTTCGCGCAGTCGCGCCAACCTGGCAACGCTGTGAGAAAATTGCAGGACTCACTTGAAGCGTATGAGGACTGGTTTTCCACCTGGAGAATCACCATCAATGCTCAAAAGAGTTCCGCTATCTGTTTCAGCAAGTCAACGAAGAATACGCAGCTCCCGAACCTGCGGATGAATGACCGAGCAATCCCATGGTGCGACAAGGTCACGTACCTGGGGCTCACACTGGACAAGAGGCTGACCTGGAGGTCACACGCCGAAGAAGTCGCCACCAGAGGTCTCGCTGCCATGGTGCAGATGTACCCGCTTCTGCATCACAAAAGCAAGTTGGACCTGCGGCTGAAGACACAGGTATACAAGATGGTCATCAGACCAAAAATGACGTACGCTGCGCCGGTATGGGGATACGCGGCACAGACACACATAAACAAATTACAGATCATACAAAACAAAACACTTAGAGTCATGACTGGTGCAACCTGGTTCACCAGAAACACAACACTACATAACGACCTACAAATCCCAACAATTCCAGAGTACATACTCGAACTTGCCACGAACTACTTTTCCCAAGTTCCTAATCACGAAAATCCACTCATTTCCAACACTGACCTTGAACACACCGCGGGCCCCCACAGGAGACCGCAACACGTCCTCACATGACACTAGAGTCACTCGTTAAGACGACACAACAGCACACACAAATCAGACATCTATACAAATGTATACGAAACATCACAAAAGTTCATTCAAATACATGTAAAACGCAAGTTTACATGTAAAATCACTAATCAGATTTGTTACAGATACCCCAGGACACGGCGTGTTTGGCCAACGACGCGTGACCTTCAGTCACAAAAATTCACCAAAATCGGCAACGGGATACGCGAGGGACGCTCGCGAATTTCGAATTCCAGGGGGTTATTTTTTCAAGCAGTGGCGCGGCTTGGTTTTTGTCCCCCCATCATAAATGCAAAATTTCATTCAAATCGCGTACGCGTTCGCGCACGGGCAACAAATCGGTGCCGCGATTTCATTAAAATCCGGTTTAAATCAAACCAGTTATGACATTATTAAAATCTCATTCAAGTCAGGACAAAATTCCATTCAAATCCGAATTCGCATCACCTTCTGTGATGTCGATTCAAAATTATATTAATTAACGCGACCTCAGGTCACAAATTCACCGGCCGGTAGTTAGGACAAGGGTCAAGAACTCAGTTCAGCCTCAAATTCACGCGCGCGAAGGCATAGGGATTACACAGTTAGTCTTTGAGCTATCATCAACCAAGTAACATAATCAGGAGTGAAAAGTGAAATATGGAAAAAATCGAATATCGTGCCGTTATAAAGTTCTTTACCAGGCAAGGAAAATCAGTCGCGACCATAATGAATGAGATGTCATTGGTTTACGGCGACTCTTGTCCAGGAAAAACCATGGTGTACAAGTGGCATAGTTTATTTAAACAAGGAAGGGAATCCCTTGAAGACGACCCGAGGCCGGCCAGGAGTATTGAGGTGACCACGCCAGCACTTATCCAAAAAGTTGAACAAATTGTACTCGAAGATGCTCGACTAAAGAAGAAACAAGTCGCAGAAATGGTTGGAGTATCCGATACAACAATTTTTAAAATCCTACACGATCATCTCGGCATGTCTAAGGTCAGCGCAAGATGGGTGCCGAGAATGCTCACGCCGCCGCAAAAACAACAGCGCGTAGAGTGTTCGCGTGCATTTTTGGACCTCTGTAATGAAGACAAGGATGGTGTATTGAGTGGAATTCTTACTGGAGACGAAACTTGGGTTCATCATTATGAACCTGAGTCCAAACAAGACTCCATGCAGTGGCATAAAAAGGGCACAGCACCTCCCAAGAAATTTAAAGTGTCACAATCAGTTGGGAAACTCATGGCAACGGTATTTTGGGACTCGGAAGGAATATTGTTGATTGATTATAAAAATAAAGGTGTTTCTATAACCGGAGAATATTACGCTTCAATATTAGAGCGACTAAAAGACGCCATTAAAGAGAAAAGACGTGGAAAATTGACAAAAGGTGTTCTGCTTTTGCACGACAACGCGCCCGTCCACAAGAGCCGCGTTGCGTTAGCTGCCCTGCATGAGGTGGGCTTCGAAATTGTGAATCACCCACCCTACAGACCAGACCTGACCCCGAGTGATTATTACCTGTTTCCGAAAATGAAAAAAGAGCTGCGGGGTAAAAAATTTACTGCCGATGATGAAGTCAAGGAGGCAGTTTCGGCTTATTTTGCAGATAAAGAGAAATCATTTTTTTATGAGGGTATAAATAAATTAATTGAAAGATGTGAAAAATGTATCCGTCTTGCAGGTGAATATATTAAAAAAGAAAAATAATTTGATTTTTTTATTTCCACCCCTTGTCCCCCATTCCGCGAATATAAAAACGCTCCCTCGTATGTACTGGATCCTTTATTTGGTACAATGTGGTTTTATACTTACGAAATCAGTTTATTTTAAGCTTTTATTTTTAAACACATGTTAAGCCTAACGCACACTTTCACAAGTATGTTTTGTAGAAAATCATTAAGGAAAAAAATGCAGTAGAAACATCGAATACATTGTTGCAAAACATATTTTAATAATAACTACAAAACGTTGCCACCATCACTGATGGTTGCCACGGGTAGACTTTTATAACATCATACACACATTATTATGTATGGATACCAAGAAATTTGTCCGAACGATTTTTTTTTCTTCCATGCATTATTATTATTATTAACAGGTACGTGGATTTGAACATATATTAGTAATTTATAGTTGAAATATGGTCTGGCCACGCTGTAGAGACATTAACAACACAACGTATTAGCATAAATAATAAATGTTCTATTGAAGTATATCGTCTATCATTTGGTTATGTGCCGTGGTGCTACGACCTAGCAGTAATGCAAATGATTGAAAGGAAAACTTTAATTTCGTTATTTGTACTTGGTACATAAAACACTTACAATACAAATTTATCACACATCATACTTATATATATATATATATATATATATATATATATATATATATATATATATACACTACACTGTGGGCAAAAAATAGTAAGACTTTTTAATTTAAATTTCGCGCGAAAACCCATTCATCGAAATATTTTTTTCTAGGTTGGCATGACTGTCAGTGACATCTGTGCCAAATATCACATCAAAATAATCATTAATGTTTGTCTTTGTGAAGTATAAAAAGTGCATTCGGCGATTTTTATAATGAGTGAAATTATTCAACAAAGAAGTTCCATTAAATTTTGTGTACGGAATGAAATTTCTGATGCCGAAACGTTCAGAATGTTGCAAAAGGTGATAATTGTTTGTCGCAAGCAAGTGTTTTTGATTGGTACAACTTATTCAAAGAGGGTCGAGAACACGTTGATGACGAACCACGTCCAGGACGGCCATCAACATCACCTGATGATCAACACGTCAATAAAATCAAGGAATTGGTGCTTGAGAATCGACGATTAACAGTCAGAGACCTTACTGGCATCGTTCGAATATCGGAAGGATCAGTGAAAACCATTTTGAAAGATCATTTGGCCCTAAGAAAAGTGAAAGCACGATTTGTTCCAAAATCACTCAATTTTTTCAAAAAACAGCGTCGCGTTGACGTCTGTGAAACAATGCTTTCCGACTATCAAGACAAAATGAAAGGCATCATAACTGGAGATGAGACTTGGATCTACGCTTATGACCCGGAAACAGACGATCAATCGGCCGAATATCGTATCAAAGGTGAGCCGAAGCCTAAAAAACCACGTCAAAGCAAGTCAAAAATCAAGGTTATGTTGACAGTTTTCTTCGATTATCGAGGTGTGGTGCATTTCGAATTCCTTCCGACCGGTCAAACTGTCAACAAAGAATACTATTTGAGTGTTATGCGTCGTTCGCGCATTGCTATTCGTAAAAAGAAGCCAGAATTATGGGCCGACAACTCTTGGTTTTTGCACCACGATAATGCACCGTCGCACACTGCATTAATTCTTCGTTAGTTTTTCGCCGAATTTTCAACCAATTTCGTGCCGCAACCACCGCAATTGCCTGATTTAGCTCCGTGTGACTTCTGGCTATTCAGCAAACTCAAACGACCGCTCCGGGGAAGCCGTTTTCAGTCAATTGAAGACATTAAACGTGAATCGCTACGCGCATTGACGGCTATTCCTGAAATTGACTTTAACAACTGTTTCGAGAATTGGAAGAAACGTTGGCACAAGTGTATTGGGGCCAGGGGGGGTTACTTTGAGGGGGACGAAATAGATTTGGAAGAATAAATTAAGAATTTAAAAATTATGAACAAAGTCTTACCATTTTTTGCCCACAGTAGTATATACGTATATATATATATAAATATATATATATATATATATATGTAGATGTGTGTGTGTGTGTGTTAGAAATCAATTAGAGAGTTTAGTTGATTTTATATTAATAAATAAACATAAAATTTATGCTCGTTGACCTAATAGTTGGCAAATAACTGTAAAAGAAACAATAAGGGCCTAAACTTCCCTTTTTCATTACAGGTAATGTTTCTTTTAGACGCCAGTCGTATTGTTAACTTTGTATTTATTACAGGGTAGGAAAAAATTCTGCTCGCGAGCACAATTTTATTTCATTCGTTCGTTTTAAAATTTGTGCTCGCGAGTTTTATTGTTTAACTCGCGAGCACAAACTCAACTCGTAAGAATAGTTCTTTTTAATATAGAAAATATAACTCGCTCGAATTGAATTCGTTCGGCCATACATGTGAAGTTAGAAATGTATGTGTGTATATGTTAGGCGTTACGATCGTTTAAAAGAATTCAATTTTACAAATCGTAAACTGTTCTGCTTTATAGAATTAGCCTTTTGAAATAAAATCGTTTTAACGAACTGAAACTAGTAACATATAACAACGTAAATGTTGTATATTTTGATCCCTTTCCCTGGTCCTTCAATCTCTTTGAAGCATTTCAAATAATTATACAGATAAAACTAGCTCGCGTATGTAAAGTGTTCCTTCCTGTACGAGTATAAAATAATAATAAACTGTTATTGTTGTTAATGCACAATAAAAAAAGAACCTAGTTTTATCTGGATTTAAATTCAAAGACATTAATTGGTTCATTGTATAAATACGAATCACAAACGGTTTTACAAAATTAAATAGTATTGGAAGGGAAGCATTTTCACAGATTACATAGTGACACATAATACATCAGATATTACACTAATTCATAAAAAAACTAAAAGGATGTGCCTAATTGATGTTTCTATACCCAACACCCACAATCTTCAATAAAAGTATAGAGATAAAAGCAATAAATAAAAATATATATATAAGAATAGATACATCAACTATAACATCAGAAACAGATGAAAATTATATCAAATATAATTCCTACACAACCGGTTTTTCTAACAGATGTCGCTAGGCTTAAGTATTACATGTTATGATTTGACACATCTGTCATTTTATTATACTAACATCATGCTTCAAAGTCGTACATGTTATATTTTGCGAAAGTAACACCGTCATAAATTTATACCTCTTTGAAAATGTCGAGTTTCGTGCCTGTAAAAGTACATTGCATTACTTTTCTTATTTTATCAAAAGGAAACAGCCGCCGAATATCATCGTTTGCCAGTAGAAACGTACGGTGAGCATGCTCCAACTATAAAAACATATGAGGCGTGGTTTTGATAATTCAAAAGTGGTGATTTCGATGTGCAAGGCAAAGAACGTTCTGGTAGATCGAAAAAGTTTGAAGATGCGAAACTGCAGGAGTTATTGGATGAAGACCCAACCCAAACTCAAAAAAATTGGCAGAAGCATTAAATGTGAAACGATTAACGACCGATTACGAGCAATGGAAAACACAGTCGACACGACAGTAAATTATCAATTTGGACCATGTATTGGTAGATAAATGTGCAGAATGGGCCCGAAGACGTGGTAAAGTTATTTTACAGCACGATAACGCGCTGTCTCATACAGCAAAACCGGCCAAGGAAAAGTCGAAAGCACTTGGATGGAACATAATAACGCACCTGCCGTACTCTCCAGATCTTGCTCCGTCCGACTATCACCTTTTCACATCAATGGGACACGCGCTTGCAAAGCAGCACTTTACCAATTTCGAAGGAATTAGAAAATGGCTTGATGAATGGTTTTGCTCAAAGTAGAAACAGTTCTTTTGGGATGGAATCCATAAATTGCCCGGAAGATGGGCAAGATGTGTAGAATCAAATGGCCACTACTGTGAATAAATAAATGTTTCCATTTTCTTGAAAATTATGTAGTTTTTTTTACGAAAAAGCGGGTAATGACTTTCCGGTACACCTAGTACACTATTTCATAGAAATACTAAAGGAACTTAACTAATTGATGTTTCTATACCTAACACCCACAACATTCAGTAAAAACAGAGAGAAATACAATAAATATATCCCCATATGTGTATATATATTTATTATAGTCATCTGCATAGTATTATATAGACACCAAAAGTGGTCACCTTCAATAAGCATATGCAAAGATGCCAAAGGAATCCAGAAAGAATTCAGGACCGTAATAGATCTAGAATGGTAGATCACGATGAAATAAACTTTATAGTTGCCTTAAGTAGTCTATGCTATTTAGAAGTGATTCAGGAATTTCGTTCGAGAATCGTGGTCTGATACCTGGATAATTTATCGCCACGCCTCGTATCTGAAATTTACAACACTCCACTTCCTGATTGAATTAAAATTTAACAACGCCGTATTTTATTACAAAGCAAAATTCACTCAATATTCATAGTTAATACAAAAAAAAACATTCATTTGCGGAAGCCTTCGACGTTACTTTGGTCTTCTTTTGAGTTATTAGTATAATTTCGAAACTTGATTCATCTTTTCCCTTCTTTTTTTCTTTAGATGTAATAACGGTAACCAATAATGTAAACCACAACAGTATAGATCCGATGTATTGAAGTATCTTAAAGAATGTTTTAACATTTTGTCATAAGAAACGCAACAATAAACAGCCCGTTCCTTTTCATTAGCTATACCAAGACGACAAGTCAGAAAAAAAAGTATCGAACTTTTTATGGATATCCAGTGTGTCAAGCTGTTATTGATAGATCTATGACATTTATGAAATGAAATCCAAAGATTTACGCCTTGAGTCCGAGGAATGGCTTACGAATGACTTATGACTGCGAACTCTATAGAAATATTTTACCCGTTTACATGCACGTATATACATACATGTATATCTATATACGTGAGCGGTCTAAAAGCAATAAACGCTCTCCTAAATTTGAATAATTTCATAGCATTGTGTGGACTTTTTATGGAGAAAATAATAAGTATTGGTTATTGGGGAACGGAGAGAGAGAGAGAGAGAGACAGAGCGGCGGACTTAAGGGAGTCATCAAAGAAGCTATTGTTGTTAAACGAAGCTAGAGTATACAGTGTCATTCTTGTAAGAAGTAACAACAATTATCCTTGTAGAGTTCGATTATTTAGAGAAGAAACTTCAAGGTCAATGCGCTCGGACAAAATTTGGTTTAGGACGAGTCAATTATGCGCTGAAGGGGCGACCCTGTTTGCAGTGGTGTCCATTGTTGTTCGTGTGTTTATAGTGTGTGTGCTGTTTTCGCTGTTTTTACTTGTTAGCTTCATAATTTATGTAAAAGACTATTTTTTAAAACCATTTTATCAGTGGTAAGTGAAAAATTATTACGATTGAAGTAAAAAATATATACAGAAATATTAAAGTTAGATTAAGTATTGTTTGGATGCCACCGTGTTACACCTATGGTAGAATCTCGTCACGCAGATTTTGATGAGTCATAGTTTCTTCTCTAAATAATCGAACTCTAACAATTGAAAATAGTTATATAACTATTTCACGTTTCGTTAATAATATGATTAGGATGTTGAATAAGTTCTCTCTCCTTTTCCAAATGATGTCGTTTGCAGTACTATGTACGTGTAGCTTAAACATCGAGCTAAGCTTGCAGAAACGAGTGCGCAATCATTGGCAGCGATGTTATTTTTCGAAAAATATGGGATATTTCTGAAGTCCAGATTAATATGCGTATGATATGTGTATGAATGCCGGATTAGATTGATGATGGCCCATCGACAGCGTTCTTTGATATGTTCGACGAGTGTTAATAGATTCCTTAACCGATTTTCGACAATAGAATTCTCTGGCACTATTATTAAATGTATTGTTTGCAATATCAACATTTTACAGTACACTATTTTTGTGTGTAAAAGACGTGTTAATTGCAAACAACACCGGTTAAATGCGCAACGTAATGTGCAACATTAAAAATTTCTATATGACTTTATTTTTATGTCAAGTGTGTGCAACATTCCACAAAATATTGTAGACAATGAAGAATTTCCAAACTTTTTTGGGAAATACGTTCTGGACTGAAGATTACCAACAAGAGGTCAATTACAGAGTAATTTTCCTCGGGTGAAAAACATGATTACGAATCAAATAAAAGCAGAGTTAAATGATCAAAAAATATGGCTGACGGTAGATGAAATAACGGATGCTAGAAAGAATAGAACTTTAAATATGTTAGTGTGCACTTTAAAAAGCGGTGAGATTTACTTGGCTCTTTCTTTACGTAGTAGAATATTACGGAAGACAAACACGGAAAGGATAGTAGAAACTATGAAACATACCTTTGGGAAGTTCAATATATCGGCAACCCAATTTGTAAAGTTGGTCACAGATGGAGGTTCGAATATGGTTAAAGCTGGAAAGTTACTATAATAATCTTATCATCAATTGCTTCATGTAACCTGCTTGCTCCGTGCATGTCATCCTGTAGCTGAATTTATTAGAAACAGTTATCGAAAACTAGACCAATTTATAGTTTCTACCAAAAAAGTTTTTATTAAATCTCCAAAACGCATTCGTGAGTTTAAACAGGACATTTCTCAGCTACCACAGCCGGCATTGACGAGATCGGGAACGTGACTTAAAGCTATTTTATATAATGAGAAAGTTTTATACATTATTAAACATTGTATCGTAAATTTAAAACCGCAAGATGCTCCAGCAATTTCAGTAAGTCAGTAGTTGGTTTCAGATACCGAAATCCATACTCAAATAAAGTAAAGTTTCGAAAATTATTCAATTCTTTTAAATACTATTTCCAAATTATCCACCATAAAGCTTTCATTACATGAAGCGTTAAATATAGTATATTACCTCAAAGCCTCATTAGGAAATCTAGCAGATAGTATAGGAAGATTAACAACCGATCAATTGTGTGCGGTTATAAATAAGAATCCAGATTTTCAAACTATAATGCGTATAGACAAGAGTTTGACTGAAAACCAAGAGTGCGAATATGATGCGAACGTCCTTTTTAAATTCGCGAACATCACATCATTAGACGCAGAACGCTCCTTTTCATAGAGACCTAAAATTAAGATTTCTGGAGATCTTACTTTCTCCAATTTTTCTTATTGCTTGAGATTCCATTTAACAATTTTTACAAATTCCATTACCATCTGTGTGGAGAGTATGCCTCAGTTATTCCAATTTCCTTTTTACCTTGGTCTGACCAACTTTCTACCCAGTTCTTTCCATGGTTTTTTCAATAGACACACCAAACCTTAAATATTGGGTCTGGGAAAAAGTTCGTGGCGTTTTTCCCGATAGATGGCATTGGTTGCCGATAACTAAAGAACAACAAGTCACAGCGACACCACCGACGGCTCGTTTTTAGATGACCTTCCGAACGTTAGTTTGAGCGTAGAAACATTGTAATCGGTGCAGTGGTTGGAAAGTTATTCGCACTTGAAAATGGAGAAGAATAATGAGAAATTTCGCTATATTCTGCAATATTATTATGATAAGGGGAAGAACGCTGCGCAGGCTTGTGATAAAATTTGTGCTGTGTACGGTGAAGGTACTTTATCGAAATCTGTTGCGCGGAAATGGTTCGCTCGCTTTCGTTCTGGAAATTTCAATGTGAAAGATGAGTCACGCTCCGGTCGTCCAATCACTGAAAAATCTGATGAAATTCTTGAAAAAGTCCAACAAGATAAGCATATCAGCAGTGTCGATATTGGCATGGAGCTAGGCATTGACCACAAAACTGTTTTGAACCATTTACACAAAGCTGGTTACAAAAAAAAGCTTGACGTATGGGTTCCTCGTGAGTTGAGCGTGAAAAACATGATGGACCGAATTAACATCTACGATGCGCTGCTGAAACGGAATGAAATCGAGCCGTTTCTGAAACGTTTAATAACCGGAGATGAAAAATGGATTACGTACGATAATCGGAAGCGTAAAAGATCGTGGATAAAGGATGGTGAGCCGTCACAAGCGTTCGCTAAGCCAACATTGACGCCAAAAAAAGTGATGCTGTGTGTATGGTGGGACTGGAGGGGAATCGTCCACTATGAGCTACTTCCAACTGGTCAGACGATTGATTCTCAACTCTACTGTGCACAACTAGAGAGATTACGCCAGGCGATTGAAAGAAAACGGCCCGAATTGATTAATAGGAAAGGTGTTGTCTTCCATCATGACAACGCCCGACCACACACTTCTTTGATGACCCGTCAAAAATTGAGAGAGTTTGGTTGGGAAGTTTTGATGCACCCACCTTACAGTCCGGATATAGCACCCTCTGACTATCATCTGTTTCGATCTCTGCAGAACTCTCTCAATGGAATTAAGTTGGTTTCAAAAGAAGCCTGTGAAAACTACTTGATTCAGTTTTTCGACCAGAAACCACAGAAGTTTTTCACCGATGGGATCATGGATCTACCAAAAAAATGGCGAAACATTGTCGATAATAATGGAGCATATTCGGTTTAAATGAATTCGTCCACGCGCCATGCGGGGACCAGTTGAATTTTACTGAAAAAACGCCACGAACTTTTTCCCAGACCCAATATATTTCGATTCGGGTATGCTTGAGCCTCTGCTGAATTGCATTTATCATTATATTATTTATTATCATTACATTATATTTAATACTTATCATTTAAGATAACGTAAAGTTAATTTATGGTTTATATATCGAAGTAACTTGACAATAACCGAATAATTAAGCTAAATCTAGAACCGATCATATTTCAATTGTTTCGATATTTCTTTCATTAACGCAAATCAAAGTACTAAATCTAATTCTTTAAATGGCTATCATGTAAATGTTCACTTGCATTCTTTGTATGTCTCACGTTGTGTATATGCACGTACTGAAAAAAACTAAACTCGAACAACTCACTTTATAGCCCAATAAAATTCCACCAATAAATCATATAAAAGTACCTGGCGTATGCTAATTGATATTTTAGAAAGTTTAACACAAGAATCTCCACGGAACCTTGAAAGCTTGAAAAGAATAATAATAATAAAAAATCATCTATATATGTTTATATATTTATATATTGGATAACTAGCCAGTGGTCAACGACGTCAGATAGAAGAAACTGAAAAAAAATGACATAATGGGCATTGTACTGTGTTGTACTAAGAAATGATCCACCATTAAACAAATGCTAAACGAGTAATATCGTCATTTGTCATTTTTCATTATTAATTGGACGTAGTTAGGGAGAACAACTCACGAAAAGACGCTGTCAGAATCAACGGTGCTGGTCTATTGACCTTGAAACGCTGAAAATCGAAACGAGTGAGATGTTGGATAGCAGTTAAAATCTTTATCTGTTCTTGCATCGATAGAGAATGAGACAGATAGATCCTAACACTGTCTGCCCTCTGTACGTTTAATTTCGAATGATTTAATCGTAAATATATCTGTTGCATACATATAAGTAATGGAAATAAATAAATGCAGAGAAAAATCTATGTATAGACTTGAATTATGATTAAATTAGAGACTATGATTAAATACAATTACTACCACAAACAGTGTTTGGCGATTTAAAACACAGTTTTTGCTCTATACTTTAAGTAAAGCCGTGACGATATGAAACTAGAAGAAAATTCTTGCATCTTTCATTTAAAAAAATACGATCAATTGTGTGTGTAGTGTGCAATTGAAAAAACACACGAGTTTGCTGACAGTTTTGACTTGATAACAAAAAACTTCAAACATATATATACATATATATATATTTACTTCGCTCCGCAAAATAGCGAAGAATTAGAGAACTTGAGGAACGTACTTTCACACTGCATTTTGCGTACTGTTTTCTATAGAATATTTAATTTTATTAACGTAATTTTAATGCTGAGATTTAATATTGTAAGTAAAAGTTTCGGTGACATACCTTTTGATTTTTGTAAATTAATGTCAATTTAGAATGTTTGATAAAAATGGTGATGAACTTATTAAATTTGTATTAGTTATAGTCAAAGCTATTCTACTAATTCAAAAGTCTAAGGTAATACGATGATATGGTGCAAAATTTTCTATGACCATAATCATTATCAAGAAATCGAACGTCACGTTAATAAAATATCGTAAATGAATCCGGTACGTAGACTTCCGCGGTCGTGGTCCATACTATCTTCTTCTGGGCGTCCGGGCTGGAACCGCGTCACCGGTAGTTGAGCCCTGAAGATGTCCCATACGAGTGGGTACGAAACGTCGGCAGTTATACCAATGACGTTGTTCCAGCCCGGAAGTCCAGAAGAAGATAGCATCGTAAATGAAATTCAAGTAAAAAATTTAGATCTAAACAATTAGATCATTAGATTTATGTAGAAAATTCTTTTTGAGGTCCGCGATCAGCCAATAATCGCTGGGGGCTAAGTGCGGAGAAAACTATGGGTGTGGAAGCAATTCAAAACCTGATTCATGCAATTTAGCCATCGTAATCAACGACTTGTGTCACGGTGCATTGTCTTGGTGAAAGAGCATCATCTTCTTCTTCATATGGGGCGCTAATTTTTACGATTTCCACCTTCGGACGCTCCGATAACCCTTTGTAATATTCGCTGTTGATGGTTGTTCCCTTTTCAAGATAGTCGATGAATATTAGACGATGCGCGTCCCGAAATACGCAGGTCATAAGTTTTCAGGCCTACTGTGGCGTCTTCGGACGCTCCGGACGGCTCTCGACGGCAGATAATCACACTAGAATCACAACAAAACCTGCACAGAGACAAAGTCGGTACTAGACTTACACCGTCGGAAGCCAAACACGCTGTAGATTTATTAAACGAATCTACATGTTTCTGGATGTACATAATTTACGTCGCTTTTAAAAGCATCGCTACACCTTCACAGTCCAAAGTAAAACATAATCACTTAAAGTTGATATGTAACCACTTTCCACATTCATTTTCGTATTCTGTGTACGTATTTCGACTCCCAAAACGCACGCAGAGTGCGCGTTTTGGCTTTCGACAGTACATATCTGCTACGGAATTTGTTTCGTGAGGGTTTTTGCCGTAGCTTTTCAGGTGCGACACTGTTTAATTATCCCCTGATGGTGCCAACTTAGTTGTCAAAATACGTATACAGAATACGAAAATTATTGTGGAAAGGGTTTATATTAATCTTAATTAAATGACTTCAATATAGCTAGAAATCCTCGATGAATGCATACAATAGTGAAATCCATTTCTTGTTATTATTTTCTAAAGAAATTATCTTAATGTTATCTTACCTAACTGAGAGAAGCTGTTACACAACGTACAATTGCTATTCCTCTTATGATTTCTTTTGGACGTCTGGCGTGCCGCAGGGATCTAATTTGGGCCCTTTGCTGTTTATACTATTTATAAATGACCTTCTTTGTCATATTGATTGTCCAGTGCTTGCCTATTCAAACGACATAAAGATTTTTTCTGAAATTCGTTCCACCGATGATGTTGGCGGCCTGCAGCGAAATTGGGACTTCCTGGAGGGGTGGTTTAGACGGTATGGATTAAGGCTAACATTGACAAGTGCCATACTATGACATTCTCACGATCTACTTTGTATTTCGAATCCATGTACAACATCGGGGATGTTAGTTTGGGGGAAGGTGGGAGAGTTTAGGGATCTTGGAGTGATTTTTGACTCTTATCTCACCTTTCGGCCGCAAATCACTGGTGTGTGCTCGGAGGCCTGCAAATCACTGGGGTTTGTATTCCGCATCTCCAAATACTTATGTGACCCAGTTGTACTGAAGACACCATATACTACGCTTATGTTACGAGCAAACCGAAGTATGCGTCACTGGTCTGGTCTCCGATATATGCTTGTGAGAGCTTGAAGTTGGAGCGTGTTCATCGGAAGTTTCTCAAATTCCCGACCTTCAAGATTAGTGGTGCTTACCCGATGAGGGGTGTGTCGCAAGGGGAATTGCTTATTGAGAATAATATGTTATCGTTGCATATTAGAAGGATGGAACTTTGTAGTAGAATGTTGTGTGGCTTACTCGGTAACAGTGTTGACTGTCCTTCACTACTGCAACGTTTGTGTTTCTTAGTGCCCCGTCTGAACTCCAGGTGCAATGTGTTCTTTGTGACGCCAAGGGCGCGGACTAATGCTCTAAGGAGGATGCTTATCTACGTTTTGAGCAGATGTGCCAATGAATTTATTGATTTGTTTGCCTAGTAGGCATATTGTATATATATTTGTAATGATTTTTGTTTCACTTGCTTTACTTTTATAAATTACTTTGATTTAGCATTTATTTTTATTACCATATATCTATTGGACATATGTCCAAACTCAGTTTTATAATTTTGCATTTTTCTCTTATTGGGCTACTAGTTGGAAATAAAGGTCATTATTATTATTATTATTATCTGTACTTCCGATTCGCCCTGTAGAATAAATTTTAAAAAATTCCTCCTTTAAGCATGTAATCAATCCTGAAACAACCAAGTCACAAAAGTTGGAGAAACATTCGTACGATTCGTGTTTATTTATGACAAGCTTTTATCTTTAATTGTTGACGATTGGTCGCTTCATATATAAAGAGAGAGAGAGAGAGAGAGAAGCAAACGGTAATGCACAGCGCATAACGCACAAAAATGTAATGATTACCGACTTAAGTTGAAAATGATGATGGGCGAAGTAAGTGCGAGTGGACGCGATGACGTTGGGAAGACAGAGAACGACTGACGGAAAAGAAAACGACGACGAAGAAGACGATGAAAAAGAAGAAGGAGCATTAAAAGGGGAAAAGAAGAAAAAGGAATAGGGAAAAACTGATAATTTAGATTGAGGGACGGCGTGTTTTGTTATAATAATAGCTGCGAAGACGGTCAGTTGCTGGATCTTTCTTTTTTACTTGTGTATTGTGTGTGTGTGTGTGTAAGTGTGTGTGTATGTGTGTGTGTGTGTGTGTCTCTGTAAGTGTGCATGTGTTTGTGTATTATGGGAATTGCGATGTAATTTATGTCATTTTTGCGAAAGCTCGTGAAGAAGAAAATACGTCTTCCTATACCGTTATCACCGCGTGTATACTTTAAAACCGAACCGGCTTGAATTTTTCTTTTTTCGAATAATAATCGTTGTTGATTAATACCTTAACAAACGAATTCTTCAAATCTTAAATTAAAACAAAGGAAATACGGTAATCGTAATAGTGTCAAGCGAACACTTGTCCGGTAAACTGTCAGACATCGAAAAAATTGTTTTGCAGAACTACAGAACGTAACTTCTTAAGCTAACTTAAGCTTCTCCCATTAATACGAGGATAGTTTGACAAGTAGTTAGAATGACAGATAGGTGGCGCTCTAATTTGTAAAACAAATGCACTGTAATTTAGGTTGCCTATTTATACGTTTACATTCATATATTTAGATAAATCGGTTGATTAGTTTATTTTTGACTGCTGATTGATGAAGAAGCAACACGTCGTTTTGTTAAAATGGAAAAAGCAGAGTATCGTGCGGTGATTATATACTTCGTAATTAAGGGTGTGAAAGCTACCGAAATAAAAGATGAGTTACAGGAAACATTAGGTGAATCTGCTCCATCATCCGCCACAATAAGTAGATGGGTAAATGAATTTAAATGTGGTAGTACAAGCTGTGTTGATGAAGCGCGCTCTGGAGCACCCAAAATCGTGACTTCTAAGGAAATGATTATAAAAATCCATAATATTATTACGCAAGATCGACGACTCAAAGTGAGAGAGATAGCAGACATGGTAAACATTTCAACAGAACGCGTGCACCACATTTTAACGAATGAATTGAGCCTTTCCAAGCTTTCGGCAAGATGGATGTCGCTATTGCTTACGACTGATCAAAAGTTCCCTCATTTGTGCATTTCCAATGAGTGTTTGGACCTTTGTAAGTGGAATCCGGTTGATTTTTGTAGGCGATTTGTTACTTGCGATGAAACTTGGATACACTACAGTACACCTGAAACTAAACAACAGTCGAAACAATGGTTAGAACGTGGTTCTGCATCTCCAAAGAAAGCGAAAACCACTTTATCGGCAAACAAGGTGACGGCATAAATTTTTTGAGATTCAAAGGGCATTTTGCTCATTGATTATCTTCAGAAAGGGGCCACAATAAACGGACAATATTATGCAGAACTTTTACAAAAATTAAATCTTGAGATTCGTGCTAAACGGCCAGGAATGGCAAAGAAAATGATTCTGTTTCACAAAGACAACGCTCCCTCGCATACCAGCACACTTGCGATGTTCAAAATCCACGAGATGCATTTCCAATTAGTACCGCATGCGCCTTATTCACCGGATCTAGCCTCTTCCGACTTCCAACTTTTTTCAAAATTGAAAACGGCACTAGGTGGAAAGAAATTTTCGTCTGACGACGAGCTTATCATCTTCATAAATGAGTATTTTGCAAGCCTTCCGGAATCGCATTTTAGAGATGGCATAAGGGCATTGGAGTGTATTGCTCTTTTAGGAGAAAATATTGAAAAACAAAAATTATTTCGTATTGAAAAAATTCGTTTTTCTTTTCCATTTTCACTACTTGTCAAACTACCCTCGTATATGAGATACGCGACATTGTGTCGCGGAATAATTAAATATTCACCATCCTGAACATTTGTCAATGATATACTGCAATTAAGGTCCTCGTTTCTTATGAAAAAAATTAATTTTAAATATGAAGATGACGACAGTATTTCAAGATGTAAGGATCTAAAATATCGCCTATAAAAAATAACTTTGTTAGGAAGGAATGTATGGTAAGACAGTTATTTTCGAAAGATAATCTATTGACATTTAATAAAACACATCTGATCAAATAAAGAGAGTGTACATCTTGGTTCTCAGCTGTATAGATCGCGTACGGAGTGTGGTTTCGTACAGGTATTTTTCGCCGTGGTTTACCAGGTGCGACACTTTGCGGTTATCTGCTGATGATGACAACTTGGTTGTCGAAACGTGTATACAGAATTACAAAACTTAATGTGGAAAGGGGTTATATATCAACCTTAGTGATTAAATTATAGTTACCATCTGTTATCAAACAATTTAGTTACTCATCCTGACGGGCCGTGGACTTGTATCTCAAGTTATCTTTGCTTATAAATTGATTGCTGTTTACATTTATGATTCATGATTATTGTCTATACTTAATTCGAATTTTCCACAATTTTTTTGCACCACCCACCAACGTCCTACATGTAAATTCTTTATGAAATTATTAAAAAATTTCTTGGAAAAAATACGCACGATTTTTGTACGAATTAAACGCGCATTCTTTTAATGAAACAACCTCCGTACTGTCGCTATGTACTGTCACATTCTGTGTACATGGGTACGAATAGACCCGGCTAGAAATAGCGGCGATGCGATGGCCGTCATACGTTTTACAGTTAAACGTCTCTCTTGGCGATCTGCGTCGTTATATACCTGTAGAATTTATATTATTTGCTCAAACCCTGGATCTCGATTGAATATTAAAAAGATATGGATTTAATTATACACGAGAATTTCTTGAATGTCCGCCTAACAAACCTGGCAGGCTCGATCCTACTCTCGACGGACCAAAGAGATGTCATGTTTCGCTATTAAAGTAATATTGATGTCCGAGTATCGGCCTAGAAGTTTAATAGAAAAATTTACGATATGAAATTACTTGCTGGCCATTACGTGTCTGTTTCGGAATCCTTCAAGTTGAATTGTAAAGTTGTACATTTCTAAATTAACATGTGTATAGAGTAACTACAAATAGTGACACGTCTTTTAATATAATCGTTATTCGTTAAAAGACTTTAAAACATTTAAAAGGATTTATTATCCAACGACATATGGAAAAGTTAAGCTATTAGACATTATATTATCAACACCCAAACATATTGAGACATGATCTAAATAATTCATTACAAATACGAATGTTATTACAGAGACATCAACATCAATTTAGTTTTGCAATTTCAAAGGGACTATATTTCAATACATTAAAAGTTATAACTACGTAAAAGCATTTCAATTGGAACTACGAGGCTGGTCCCAGAAGTACCTGAGCCAACAAAGAAAATACAAAAATTTTGTAAAGAAATATATTTATTTTGCAATATAATCTCCTTTCAACTCTATACACTTTTCCCAGCGATGTTCAATAAGTTCGATACCCTTTTTATAATAAAAACTATCTTGGTCCTCAAAATAGCCATTAACTGTCGACTTCACTTCTTCATCGTTGGAAAATCTTTGACCACTGAGCCATTTTTTCAAGTTTGGGAACAGAAAATAATCCGAGGGGGCTAAATCTGGCGAATAGGGTGTATGAAGTGGCAATTCAAACTTTAATTTATTAATTTTAGCCATTGTAATAATGGATTTGTAAGCTGGTGCATCGTCTTGATAAAACAACACTTTCCTCTTAGTCAAATGTGGCCGTTTTTGCTTGATTTCTTCGCTCAAACGTTGTAATTACTTCGCGTAATACTCGCCTCTGATAGTGTTTCCTTTTTCAAGATAGTCAATGAAAATTATTCCACGCGCATTCCAAAAAACCGATACCATGACCTTGCCTGCAGACGAAACGGTCTTCGTCTTCTTTGGAGCCGGTTCTCCCTTTTGAGTCCATTATTTTGATTGTTCTTTGTTCTTTTGTCTCGGGTGTGAAGTGATGCACCCATGTTTCATCAATTAATTTCTGCTTTGTTGCTGTGATACTTCGCTATACGCTCAATTGAAACATCTTCGCGACACTGTTTTTGCTCGAATATGAGCAAACGCGGCACCCATCTTGGACACAGCTTCCCCATGTACAAATTTTCAGATAATGTGCGATGTACCGCACTTTTTGCAATGCCTACCATATCTCCTAGCTTGCGCACTTCCAGTCGACGATCATCCAGTACCGCTTTGTAAATTTTCTTTACCATTTCTGGAGTCGTCACCTCATTTGATCGACCACTGCAATGCTCGTCTTGGCAGCTCGTACGGTCTCGTTTAAACTGTGCTACCCAATATTTCACTGTTGTAAACGAAGGGGCAGACTCACCCAGACTAGAAGTTCAGCTTTTATATCGATTAGGCCCAGGCCTTTCAAATAAAAGTATTGTATCACGTAACGATGACCAATTTGCTCCATTTTTACATTTTAGTAACGTAATCTTTCGAACATTATACCAATTGATATATTAAATACGTATCAAAGTGACCTTTTAAAACGTATTTAAAAACTATCTTAAATGTGTTTTAAGAGACCAATTTTATTCCTATTTAACAACATATCAATTGGTATACTGTTCGAGAGATTATGTTACTAAACTGTCCGTCTTCTTTGGTATCGTTTGGCACGACGTTGGCACAATATTGATAGCGATGGCTTTCAAAAATATGTCCGTTCTCTTTGGTATCACTCGGCACAACGTTGTCACAACATTGATGGCGATGGTTTCCCAAAATTAATATATAACTACATAATGATCTTTAATTACATACATTGTCTACAATTGCTTTTAGTGATTCTTTGATAGAGTTATTACGATTGTATTCTGCTTTCTGCGGTTATAATGAAATGTTTATATTTTTTATTTGAGTTTGTATAAATCTTACTTTGTTCTTTTAATTGTTCTTTTCTACTTTTAGGTGTTTCTTATTGCAATAGAGGATCTTATATACTGTCTCTATTCTTCCTTTTATTGTAGCTCTTACATTTCTTCTCTTAATCATGAATTCTTACTGTTATTCCACCAAAAATAAGTGTTATAATACGAAGTGTCAGGAAGAACATATCGTTGAAGACTTTTGCAAATTAATCTTCCATTTCTTTCGTATATCATCTCACCAACTTCCACATTTCCGTCGTCGCATTGTCATCGCCTCCATCTATCTCCGTCAATGATGGACTGCGTTAAATACGTTTTGAAATGCGTGTGTCCCGCTTCATCGCAGTTCATTTGAATCGGTTTCCCTCTTACAATTACGAAATAGGAACGGTCAAACGGTCCTTTGTAATTAAAATACAATAATATCGCATTACCTAGCAACTTTGGCGCTCAACTATATACAGACGGAGACGAAGACGTAAGTAACCTGGTCGTGGTATCCTACCAGTGTGTAACTTACACAAGATATACCAACGGTTCGACTAATTTGGTTACAAAATCCCGGTCCAAATACGGTGCGACCGACTTAATCTATATGTGACATCTCATTGTTCGAAATGAGAATCCGAGCACTTTTTACTTTTGTCAGTTGGCGTTCGCTGGTTTTATTGTTATATATGTATATCGATGTGGGGCGTGTTACGAACAGACTTCGCAGAACACATAATGAAGAAATTATTAACCATTTGGTATATTGTAGTGATACAATACAAGGTTTATTATTTATATTAAATTACATTGTGGAAGTAATATTACAATAATGGGTGTCCCAAAATTAACGCAAGATTTGAATTTGTCGCCATTTGTGCAGTAAAGTGTTGGCAACCCTAAAAAAAAACAATTCGACAGCTGACACTATAGGGTTAGTAAAAATGGAGCGTTACACGATAGAACAAAGTGTCTTCATTATTGAACAATATTTCAAAGATAATGAAAGCTTGGCCGCCGCAGTTCGAAAACTTCATACAAAATATGGTCGGAATTGTGTTTTAACTTCGTCAACTGTGAAGAGATTAATTGAAAAATTCAGGGAGACTGGATCCGTTGGAGACTCCAAACACACTGGTCGTCCAAAAACAAGCCGTTCAAATGTAGATATCGAAGCAGTGCGTGAGAATGTCGGTGACAATCCAGGAACCCCAATTCGGCGTCGTGGACAAGAATTGCAAATTTCAAGAAGCTCTCTACAGGGTATACTCACTAAAGATCTGTGTCTCCATGCTTACAAAATTCAATTAACAAAACAACTGAAGCCTAATGACCATGCACAACGAAGAGAGTTCGTTGAATGGATTATTGAACATCAATAAATGGATGCTGAGTTTTCGAGCAAAATCATCCTAAGCGATGAAGCACATTTTCACCTTGATGGCTTTGCTAATCGCTAAAATTGCCGCTTTTGGGGCTCTGAGAACCCACATGTGATTGTCGGAAAACAAATGCATCCACAACGTGTCACTGTTTGGTGTGGATTTGGACTGGAGGCATAATTGGACCATACTTTTTTGAAAATGAGGCTGGTCAAGCAGTAACTGTTACTGGTGCTCGATATCGCGACATGAGACATTTCCAGGTCGTGTACTCTCTCGTTTCGGTGATCAGAATTGGTCCCCTAGATCCTGTGATTTAACACCATTAGATTTCTTTTTATGGGGTTGTTTGAAACCACAGGTCTATGTCAATAAGCCCAGAACTACCCGGAGGATGAGATTCAACGCTGCATCAACGAAATTCACCCACATTTATGCATAATGGTCATGGAAAATTTCGACAAACGAGTGCGTATGTGCATGCAAAGTCGTGGAGGCCATTTGCCCGATGTGTTATTCCATAAATAACCCTATCCTATGTACTTTATAATTCAATAAAAAAATAACAATAAAAAGACTAAAAACTGTGTTTTCCATTTTATTCAAATCTTACGTTAATTTTGGGCCAGCCTTTATATATGAATATTATACAATAAATTGTTTGTAATTCAGGCTTGTACCTGTGTTGGATGGATAAATAAAAGCTAATCTAGATAAAAACCTCTTCCACAGGCGAAATTAGTATTAAGACAAAACAGGAGGGTTTTGCCCATAGGCTCTCTTTCTCTGCCTAAGACACGCAGGCAATCCAGAAGTAATGCAAGAGAATACTTTGAATCAGTTATCTCAGAACGAATGCAAAACGAATTTAATATAAAAGGTCTTTCAATAAGTCATTTTCAGAAGTAAATAATGACAGTTGCAGTAATAGGTCAGAAGAAATTTTAATTTTTGGTCAAATTCTTTCTAAATCTAAAACCAATTACATTCTGGCAGCTGGGTATATAGCAATTTTGGATAGAAAAACTACAAATCCAATATAACACCCAAAATTGTTCTTTGCAGTAGTTTAACCATTATGGATTAATTTTTGGAAACAAAGATTCAGTCAGCATGGCTTGATAACGCTCGCCATTCACCGTAACGGCAGCTCGTTCCTAATTTCGAAAGAAATAAGGACCGGTGATGCCGCCAGCGTGTATACAGCACCAAAGAGTCACAATTAATGGATGTAATGGTGATTCGTTAATGACTCGAGGATTATCTTCGCTCCAAATACGGAAATTTTCCTTATTGACGTAGCCATTTAAACAGAAATGAGCTTCATCACTGAACACAATCCTTTGATAAAAATGCTCATCTTCGACCAGTTTCAAATGAGCCCAATCAGCAAAAATGCGACGCAAACGATGGTCGTTTGGCTTCAATTCTTGCACGAGCTGTATTTTATAGGCACGTAAGCCGAGATCCTTACGTAAAATTTTCCACGTTGTCAAAGAACAAAGGCCAATAATTTGAGAACGACGACGAATCGACATTTCGGCGTCTTCTTCAATACTTCGCGCTACAGCAGCAATATTCTCTTCGGTACGCACATTTCTTTGTCTCGTTGGTTTTGAATCGAGAAGAGTAAAATTAGAGCGGAAACGATCGATAACTCCACGAATTGCTTGCTCACTAGGCCGATTATGTTGACCGTAAAATGGACGAAGTGCTCTATGAACTTCGCGAACAGATTTATTTTGTTCAAAGTAAATTCCCACAATTTGGAAGCGTTGTTTTGGTGTTAAACGATTCATGATGACTTTGCCTAACCTCACTGAAGAGAAATGTCAACACAGTTTGACATTATCAGCTGTCAAATCATAGTTATCGGTATCGATAGTTCTCATGCAGCTTAAAAAACTCCCACATATATGTATATATACAGAGTATCTCAAGATTTCCAGAATATTTCACGTGATCGTAAATTTTCCAGTTGCAATTGCACCCAGTTGCCAGGAATTTTAATTTAATAGCAAGAAATTTAACACCAGCGTCTCAGTCACGTTACGTAAGAGTAAATTGTCTACTTCATTACATAAGAAATCATTGTATATAAATATATTTGTCGTATATCTAGTACACGTAACCCACGCTACTGCTTAAACTGTTTGGACAGGCCAGTAAACATACCCATACACGAAACACCACGAAAAAACATCTTTGTCTTCCGCGCATTTGAATATAATACAGTGTTCACTTCTCGTCTATTGTCATGGTAATTTAACTTGGGTAATTTTACCTAAGTTATTGGTGGCATGAACAATTTTTTTCCAGTTGCTTTTTCTGTATTTCTTATTTTATTTAATCTTTTTGTGATGTATAAGCCCCGTCTTAATAATCTAGTTGCACATAGATAAATTAGAAAATGAAAAGGTGTTCTGTTCAACATAAAATAAGCAGGATTTTATAAATATACTAGTTTATTAAAATTATAATACGTAATAATGTTTTAAACTGCAGTTGCACTCTTACTAACTCTTAGGAATTATACTCTAGTAAGTAAATACGAGGGTAGTTTGACAAGTAGTGAGAATGGAAAAGAAAAACGAATTTTTTAAATACAAAATAATTTCCATTTTTCAATATATTCTCCTAAAAGAGAAATACATTTATTCCAACGGTGCTCCAATGCCCTTATGCCATCTCTAAAATGCGATTCCGGAAGGCTTGCAAAATACTCATTTACGAAGATAAGCTCGTCCTTAGACGAACATTTTTTTCCACCTAGTGCCGTTTTCAATTTTGGAAAAAGGTGGAAGTCGGAAGGGGCTAGACGCATGCGGTACTAATTGGAAATGCAACTCGTGGATTTTGGATTTCGCAACTGTGCTGGTATATGAGTTAATGCAAGTCAAAATTGACAAGTTAGTCGAAAAATGGAATTTTTTTGAGTGATGATTTTTTGCGTGATGTATTGGATCCATAGTTCTCTTTCTAAAATTTCCACTAGTTGCTGGAATGTAATTAATTTTAAGTTTATATATTAGGTGCGCAACTAAGTTCTCGCTGTTTCTCAAGAGCTGGCTCCAGTAGAAAGCGCTGGTCGATTGTGACATAACCAAAACGTCATGTACCAAGCTTAGACATATGGTAAACAAACCGCTTTCACACATTAGTGATTTTGTTTTTGCGTCATATACTTTTGGTTGTGCGAAAATGTCTGATTTTGTGCCAAATAATCGTCATTTGCGGGAAGTGTAGCTTTTCTTCTTTCATTCGAAGAAAACGACGGCTGAAGCGCATCGAGAACTCCAAAAAGTTTACGGAGATGCTGCTCTAAGTGACATAACGTGCCGTGATTGGTTCCGTCGCTTCAAAGATGGTGGTTTCGATGTTGACGACCATTCGCGTAAAGGAAGACCAAAAACCTTCGAAGACGCTGAATTGGAGGCAATGCTTGATGAGGATCCGTGCCAAACGCAAAAAGAGCTTCCTTCAGCATTAAGAGTTACCCGCCAAGCCATTTCCCAGGGATTGCATGCGTTGGGAATGATTCAAAGACAAGGAACTTGGATTCCTTATGATTTGAAGCCAAGAGACGTTGAGCATCGTTTTTTCGCCTGTGAACAACTGCTCCAGCGGCAAAAAAGGAAGGGTTTTGTTCATCGCATCGTTACGGGTGATGAAAATGGACTCATTACAGCAGCCCAAAGAGAACAAAATCATGGAGACTGCCCGGTCATGTTTCTACGTCGTCGGTTCGGCCGAATATTCACGCTGCGAACGTTTTGCTGTGTATTTGGTGGGACCAGGGCGATGTTATTTGTTATGAGCTGTTGAAACCGAACGAAACCATCACTGGGGAACGGTGTTGAACTCAATTGATGCGATTGAGCCGAGCACTGCGCGAAAAGCGGATGCAATACGAGCAGAGGCACGAAAAAGTGATTCTACAGCATGACAACGCTCGGCCTCACGTTGTCAAACCCGATAAAACCTACTTAGAAACGCTCAAATGGGAGGCCCTACCCCACCCGCCATATTCCCCAGATATTGCGCCGTCCGATTACTACTTGTTCCGTTCGATGGCACATGGTCTGGCTAATCAGCAGTTCCGCTCATATGAAGACATCTCAAAATGGCTTGATTCGTGGATAGCCTCAAAAGACGAACACTTTTACCGTGACGGTATTCGAGCTCTACCAAAAAGATGGAAAAAAGTTGTCGCTAGCGATGGGCAATATTTTGAATGATTCATTTGTAAACATTTTTGCACAATAAAGTTGCATTTTCATCACAAAAACAGCGAGAACTTAGTTGCGCACCTGATATAATTTTTCCAAAAGATATTTTGACACCTAAAATAACTTGTAGAAGAACCGAAAATTGAACGAACCTTTTTTTAGCTATACCTTTTAAAATTTCAAACAATTTTGTTTCTTTTCAACCAACCCTGTATATATTTATAAATTATATATAGAAGTACATCAAAAAAAAATTATATCGAATTTAAAAATGATGGTATAGGAATAGATCACAACTTAAATTGAAACGCTTCTCATCAACTCGTCGATTTAATACGCCTTACAGCGGCCGCCCAAAACGCTGCCTTTGCGTGCATTTGTTTTGTTTATTTCTCCGGTTTTCTTTCTTTGTCCGAATCCGACTATAAATAAAGTGGTTTCGTAATTTTTGTCGTGAAATAAATTTTGATTTAAGTTGAACGAAAATTGCGTGGGTGTGCTTAAGAACACATGTATATTGTGGGCTAATTTCGAAAGATTCTTACCTTTTCACTTCTCCTTTTTTCTTCTTCTTTTCTCTTGTGTTCTCCGCGTTCGATAAATGCGTAATTTCTCCTAAAGAATCCGATCGAAATCCGATTTCGACATTAATTGCATCCGAAATTGTTAATTACACAAGATGTACGTAATCTGTCGAACGCCATTAATAAGAATGAACCAATTTATAAGACGGACTTGTTTCTTAATAAACGAGACGTTTTAATGTTACTCTTGCTATGTTCGGATGCAATATATGTATATATAGGCTAGAACTGATTCAATTATCGTTGAACAACAATTAAAGAATTTATTGGTGCTAATGAAGGACATTGTGGGACTCCCACGTCGAATAATATTTCACAAAGGAAACACTTTTGTTTGAAAGAATTTTATTGTTATGGAAATATAAAAATAGTTGCTGGACGAAAACATTAACTGATTCTAAAACATTAAAATTCAATTTGTATTTATAATTTTAATACCGACTTAATATTTCTATAATACTACATGTAATAAATACATTTTTCTGCTTTATATTCATTATTTCTCAAAAAAATCCAGGTCAAAAATTGACATTTTATCCAAGATGACAGAAAACCAGAACCCATACAACGGAAGTATTGGGTTGGCAACTAAGTACTTTCGGTTTTGTAGTATAAAATAAAACACTTTTTTTTTAAACAAAGAATAGTTTTTAATCAATTATATATTTTACATTTTGCTCAATGACCTTTTGCCATCTTTCTTTGATTGCTTCATCCAGTTTTATTAATTGTTATTAATTGTTCCTTGGAAGCAGCTCAAAAAACACAACACCTTTGTAATCCCACCAAACTGACAGCATGATCTTTTTTGAATGCAATTCAGCTTTCGATGTGGTTTGAGCTGGTTTATCGTGTTTGCTCCATGATCGTTTTCGAACTATGTTACTGTACAGGACCCATTTTTCATCACCAGTGATGATTCTTTTTAAGAAAGGGTCGGTTTTATTTCGTCTAAGGTGCATATCGCAAAAGTTGATTCTATGTGTTAAATGAATTTCTTTCAATTCGTGAAGTACCCAAATATCAAGCTTCTTAACTGGCCCAAGACATTTTAAATGTTTTTCAATTGTTGTGTGCGATACATGTAGCCTCTCCGCAACCTCTCGAACAGTTATATGACGATCCTCTTCAATTATGACTTTGATTTGGTCATCATCAACTTCAGTAGGCCGACCAGAACGTTGCTCATCTTTGAGGGAAAAATCTCCAGAACGGAATTTTTTATACCAATTCTGACACGTGCGCTCTGTTAAACAATTAGCACCATAAACTTCACATATCTTTTTGTGAGCCGCAGCAGCTGTTTTTCCTTTACGGAAATAAAATAGTAAAATATGTCGAAAATGTTCGTTTCTGCACTCCATTTAAAATTAACCCACGACTAATAGCTTTAATAAAAATCACGCACTACTTACTTCTGAAGTTACGTCAATGTGACTAGTATCACGCGACAAACGGTAAAGTACAGCACTAACATACGTTATCCAAAAAATAAAGCAACGCTCTCTATCAGTAAAAACCGAAAGTACTTAGTTGCCAACCCAATATAATATCTAAGAAAAGTGAAAGAGGTGACAAAATAGACAAACTCAGGATCTAACAAATTGAGCTTGATGTGAAAGTTAAACTGATTCTGAAATTCATAGAGCAAAGGCAGTTAAGTTGGTGGATCCATTTGCAAAGAATGAGTTACGGTAGAAAAATTAAGAGAATTTGGAAGTTATAACACCTATAAGAAGAAGATGAAAACTTACAAAACAATCACGGAAATAAACAATATGAAAAATACTGGAAAATGGCAGTAAAAACATCTACAAGAAGAAGACGAGGACGATCAAAACAAACACGGAAATAAGCAATATGAAAGATACTGGGTAGTGGTGGTAACAACACCTACAAGAAGACGAGGACGATCAAAACACACACGGAAATAAGCAATATGGAAGATACTGGAAAGTGGTGGTAAGAATACTACAAGAAGATGAAGATGATCAAAACAAACACGGAAATAAGCAATATGAAAGATACTGGAAAGTGGTGGTAAGAATACTACAAGAAGAAGATGAGGACGACCAAAACAAACAAGGAATGGAGCAGTATGAAAAATACTGGAAAATGGGAAATCGTAACGTTAACGCGGATTGTTTGCATTTGATAAAGAACGTATGTAATTATCGTGAATTAGACACGTATGAAAGCATGTACATTTTAAAGAATAAAAGCCATGTGGTCCTAATAATTCATTATTGTTCAGTCTCTTAAAGACGGACAAGGGTTGGAGCAATAAATTCATGTAGGTATGTTCTGTTTCTTTCCGTGTTCTTCTTTGGTTTTCTTAATTTAAGGCTAGAACGCAATTTTTAAAAATTATGTGAAACGAATATATACAGTCTGCGTCTTGACTTTCAACGGTACGGAACGTGTGCGGAATTAATTGTTTTGTACGGGTATTTGTTGCCGTAGTTCTCCAGGAGCAACACTGCTTAATTACCTGCTGATGATGACAACTTAGTTGTCGAAATACGTATACAGAATTACGAAAGTTAATGTGGAAAGGGGTTATATATCAACCTTAGTGATTAAGTTAATCAACCACAGGCTCCATCAAATTCAACGTAATAAATATTTAAATAGTCCGCAAATCCTGAACCAAATCTTGTAAAGGAAGTAACCGTATTTGAAATAGAAATTTTACATTTAAATTTCTACTTATCACCGTTAATGGAATACATACTAATTTAGTACCAAGCAGACACATTTCCTTTGCAGATTTGTTCAAACTTTACGACATTTAAATTACTAAGAAACTGCTAACAGATAAGTAAGGGAATTGTTATTTAAACGACATTTCTACACGTTTTTTAAACACTAACAAACGTAAAAAAATACTTTGCAATTGAAACAAAACACAACAATACACATACCATTTGTTTATTTGTCTAGTTGACGATTGTTCTTAGTTCGTGGACATCTTTCACAGTAAAATACCGTTCCGTCGAAGCCGTAAATTGAATTCAAATTCTGCGCGAGAATGGGACGTCTTTTAAATAATAATAAAACAGCGACCGGTTGAATAATTTTTCGCTATTTTCAGAATTGCACAGTCTGTCGAACTTCTACGAATTTTCCGCCGACGATCGGGTTTTAAATAAACAGGGAACACGTTTAAAACATTCTCTGACTTTTATGTTCATCTTATTCTATAGAATAATGACGGTCGTGTAGAAAATGTATCGGAATATTTCCAAATCGTTAATTTCAAATGTTCCTTTCTTCCCTTTTTTTTTCTTTCATTTCTTATTTTAACTTTCGCAAATATTTTCTATCATTTCTTATTTTGAGTTTCTGTTTTGTTACGGAGACAGAAAAAGAGTGAAATTTGGTAAAAAATAATACCAGTTAATACTGATAATAATACAAAGGGTACTAGGAAAGTTTTGCAATGTTGAGACATGTTCATACGTGCATACTAGCCGCCGCGCCATGTCGATGGGCTCTGTTATTCATTAGCAGTGAGAGTGTAAAGTGCTTGCGATGGCATCGTGGTCACGAAATGAGATAAAGGCAGTTTTGCGTTATAATTTTGTGCGTGGTTTAATCATAGACCAGTGCTTCGTAGAAATGACTCTTGCACAAGGTGATGTTTGTCCACATCGCACAACGATATTCAGGTGATATAGAGAATTCCAAAGGGAAAGTTTAACTGTCGAGGATGCTGAGAAGCCGGGAAGGTCACGAACGTCAGTTACGGAGGAAAACGTTACTACTGTGAAGAAAATGCTTGGCGAGGACAGGCGAGTGACATAACAACAGATAGAGGGTACTTCAGGCCTAAATGTACCAGCAATTCGTTCGATTCTGCATGATCATTAGCACGTGAAGAAACTTTGTTCTCTCTGGGTGCCGCATCAACTGACTGAAGAGTAGATGACACGACGTGTAACTTGGTGCCGGGAGATGCTAAAAAATTTAATAAGGGACAATCTCGGTACGTAAACAACATCGTGACAGGTGACGAGATTTGGCTGTACTATTACAATGTGCCGACCAAAGCTCAAAACAAAGTGTGGGTCTTTGATGATGAGGACACACCCGTAGTTGTCAGAAAATTCTAATCTGTAAAAAAGACAATGATAACTGTATTATTCAAATCGAGTGGAATTATGGAACGCGTCGTTTTGGACACACAGAAGACACTCACAGCTAAGTGGTATACTGAACAGTGCCTGCCTAAAGTCATTGGATCTATGAAGAACCTGAGGCCAAAATCGAAAATGGACACCTAGTTCCTCCATCACGATAATACTGCAGCTCACCGCGCCAAAGCCTGCACCGAATATTTGACCATGACAGGATTTAATCTTCTCGAGTGCCCTCCCTACAGTCCAGGTCTTGCTCCCTGCGACTTTGCACTGTTAACGCATATGAAAATCAAGCTAAAAGGGAGGCGGTTATCCATGATGAGGACCTTCTGCGGGCTTGGAACAACGAGTGTGCTTTACTCCCTAGTGAAACTTGGCAGAACTGGTTTAAAAATTGGTTTCGGATGATGAAGAGGTGTAGTGAGTGTAGAGGAGATTACTTTGAAAAAATTAAATAAACAAAGCTGTATTGCAAAGCTTTCCTAGTTCCCTTTGTAATAATTGTTCTTTACAACTAAACAGAGTTAAACTCAAGCTACAGGATAAATTTTTAACATTATTATAATATTGTAACCCACATAAACGTTAATAATCCAATAATCAATCCAAAAATAAGAAAACAAAGCAAGACAAATAAATAGCCACAAACAAAACAGTGTCACTTGAAAGGATCTGGAAAAAGATTCATGGTATTAGACACCATATGTGATAACGGCGCTTTCTTTGGATATTTCTCATTAGGATATATTTTGATATTTAGGATACTTGTATTGGCTCTAGGCAAAAAGAATGTATTCGATGTTGGCAAAGTACGGGTCGGAACAAGAAAATCCACTTGCGATAACAATGCAGAAGCACCTATTCATTATAAAGGGTGTTCCAAATTTCGCGGTTTTTTTAAAGAATAAATAAAACACATAATTTGCATTCACTTTCAAAAACGTTTTATTGGTAATTGAAGTATCAGTAATGACATTTATACGGGGAAAAATAATATCTGCTAAATGGCCTCCTCTTGCAGCTCCACAGACGTCCACTCTTTTGTTAAAATTTTCAATGACATTTTGACATAATTGAGGCTCTATCTCACCAATGACAAGAATAATTTCATCTTTCTAAGCAGGAATTGATTGTGGATTGTTTTTATAAACCTGCTTTTTCACATAACTCCAAAGAAACTAGTCTAATGGTGTCGAATCACATGATCTTGGTGGCCAATTAACATCACCGTTTCTTGGGATTACACGTCCAGGAAATTTTTCTCTCAATAAATCAATTAATTCGTGTGTAAAGTGAGGTGTAGCGCCATCCTGTTGAAACCACATATCCTCTAGATCAATATTCATTAATTCAGGTCACAAAAATTCGGTTATCATCCGACGATATCGATCACCATTGACAGTTACAGCTTCACCACCAGCACAAGAAGTAAGGTCTAATTACACCACCTGACCATAATGCACACCAAACAGTAACTCATTTGGGATACATAGGTTTCTTTTGAACAATTCGTGGATTTTCCTCACCTCAGATACGGCAATTTTGTTTATTAACATAGCCACCAAGTTACAACAACATTATTTTTTGAGAAAAATCAGCTGGTTGTTCATTGATGAAATTGACAAATGAACGACGTTTCAAATGATTCAATGGCTTCAGTTCCTGTGTTATTTGAACCTTATGTCCCTCAGAGTAAATCCTTGTGTAAGATACGCCATGTTGTTGATCCACTAAGTCCAAGTTGGTGTGAACGTCATCTGACGGATATTTCAGGATGTTCAGCAACACTTTCACAATACTTTCTTGTGAACGACCACTACGACTGTATTTATCACTTTTTTGATCTTCCACGGAACCGGTCTCTTGAAATTTTTTAATAATTCGTCCAATAGTGATTTCAGATGGACGATTATCTAAACCATAAAGTTCACGTAATTTTCTAAAAACTCTTTTCACAGAACGCTGATTTCCATAAAATAATTTAACAATTTGAACGCGTTGTTGTACCGCGTATGAAGCCATTTTTATAAATGTCACACATCACACTTTTTAGATGCCCACATACCCAGACAAATTCAGTCCGACATCTATATTTTATTTATTCTTAAAAAAACCGCGCAATTTGAAACACTTTTTATGTAAAGAAAGATATGAGTCGATTCAATTATAGAATGTTTATTACAATTTAAATATAATTTTTCAAATTTATTAACAGAAATTTTCGAAATTCCATCAGTTAAAAGTATGTTCCCTTATCTGATTAGAATGTATAAATTTAAACAAATATCTAACATTAAAGAACATATATTTCATGTGTTTGGCTTGGGAGTTATGAATGATAACTCCCAACTTCAATTCCTTTTAAAACTTGAATAATATTTTAAGGAATAAAAATTGGTTAATTTTGGTTCACGCTGTATATATGACGAGCTGTAATCTATACCAAGGCTCTTCTTTAACTAGCAGCATTTCGCATTATTTGAGCTGTTTCATTTCTTCCTTCAGTTTCTCAGCGCCTCTCTGTCGTCTTCGCGGGTTACCAACTATGCCAATAAATACTATATATGGGTAATATTGATTCTTTATGATAATGGCCTGAATAAAGGTGTTTGTTTTAATATTTTTTTTTTCGATCGTTTCGTTTCGCTTTACGTGTAGAGGATATGGGCAATATCCATGTCGTTGAAGTCATTATACCGAAACGAGCTGAATCCCAATCATTATGTTATTATTTATACTTGTGTTATGGTACATATGGAGTTCTAGGCAAATTGTTAAAAGAGATTTATCGCATACCTTTCTTATAGTATAGTTAATAAATTGCAAAATTGTTGTTCTCTATTGAAATGTTACGTTTAGACTTTCATTTATTAACGGGAAATTCTAACATTTCCATTATATAAGTGGATTACGTTTTCCGATCATTGGGTGTTAATTTAATAACTTAATTTATATTTTTAGATTATGTTAATAGTCATTAACTTTAATATATTTTTGTACATACTTTTAACGGATTGTAAAGTAAAAATTAATCACACTGGTCGACATGATGTTTATTTTTAAACACAAGAGGTTGATATACGAAGGATGTTTCCAAAATTCTAGGAATTACATATAATTTTGTTAACTTTTGTCAATATTACAATGTCGGTTTTCAACATAATCTCCATTTAACTGAATACACTTATCCCAACGGTAAACTAATTTTTTTTAGCCATCCTCAAAGAAGTTTTTTGGTGTCTTGTCGGTCCACCAATTTATAGCACGTTTTACGTCAGTTAAACTTTCAAATCGAACTCCGTGAGAGTTTTTCAAATCTGAGAACAGATGGTAATCCCTGGGTGCAAGATCCGGTGAATAAGGTGGGTGCGGCAGCAATTCCCATTGTAAATCGTCCAAAACATCCTTCGTTTTCCTTGCGGTGTGTGGTCTTGCATTATCCTGTTGCAATAACGGACGCTTATGCAACTTTCCAGGCCGTTTTTTTGACTAGTACCTGTCGCAGTGCTCCGGATAATAAATTTGCATAATATTCTGCATTAATTGTAGTACCTCTCGGCAGATAATCCATGAAAATAATCCCTTCGAAATCCCAGAATACAGTAAGCATTGCCTCTCCTACAGACGGAACTGCACGCGCTGTAAGTGGAGGCCCTTCTTCAGGTTTGCGCCATTCTTTCGATTGACTTTTCGTCTCAGGATTGAAATATGGAATCCACGTTTCGTCAGTGGTTATTATTCGTTGACAAAATTCATCACCGTGACGGGCTAACAGCTCTTGAAGTTGACGACAAGTATCGGACCTATCGAATTTCTGTTCTGGTCCCAACAGCCTTGGCACCCAGCGCGCCGAAACCTTGCTAACGCCCAAACAATCATGCAAGATGTCATGAACTTGTCGTGTACCTATTCCTAGGCGTACACTAATTTGACGAATAGTCATTCGGCTATCGTCTTTCAATAGATTTTCGACGGCAGTAATGTTTCTTTCATTTACCGATGTGCTTGGCCGCCCACTGCTTGGATAGTCTTCTAGTGATGTTCTACCGGCTTTAAAACGATCGATCCACCGATAAACAGTACTTTTGGATTCTGCAGATTCACCAAATACTCCTTGCGGACGACTAATAATTTCTGACGTTTTCACATCTTCTTTCCACAAAAAGAAAATTATCGCTCTTTGAGATTTTGCCGCGTGTTCCATGGTTACAAAAACAGTGCTACTAAAACGCGTCTACATCAGTCGAATACCTGAATCAGACTGAACAATATTGCACTAGATAGTTGCATAAACATGTCAAGACTTGTCTGGCATCAATAGCATTACGTATAAGTTCTGCGTTATTTAATTATACCACCAATTCCCAGAATATTGGAAACACCCCTGGTATAATTCCTTTCCACATTAATTTTCGTATTCTTTATACGTATTTCGACAACTAAGTTGTCATCATCAGCAGAGATAGAGATATTTGAACGTTAACATTGGTGGTAGATATTTTATATATTCAATACAAGTTAGCTTGAATACTATATCTCTGGAAGATAACAATGAACTTCCATCAATATATGTGGCAATCTTTACATAAATATCTGATCTTTTATGGATTCACTGTCGAAATAAATTTAGTTCATCGGGTGTTTTGTACTTCCTTAATGAACATGATCCACTCCTAAAAGATATTCTTCAATTCAGACTAACATTCTGGCGAATTTAAGCTATCTTTACAGTTGCAGAAAATTACTTCTAAAGATCTCTAATGTCCAACAATGAGATGATAATATTTTTAATTTTATCGTAGTTAGATTTAATTTAATGATTTAATAAAATGTCTTTCCATTTTTGTAAAAGCAACGTACTTTTAACTTGTGTAATGTACATTAATGAATGACATTTAGCAGGCTACATGGCAGCAAATTGTATTTTCAATAAATAAATTGTCTTTGATACAGTAACCGCATCTATAATACTGTGGACAAAAAATAGTAAGACTTTTTAATTTAAATTTCGCGCGAAAACCCATTCGTCGAAATATTTTTTTTCTAGGTTGGTATGACTGTCAGTGACATCTGTGCCAAATGTCACATCAAAATAATCATTAGTGTTTAGTATACACTTGTCTTTCTGAAGAACAAAAAGTGCATTTGGCGATTTTTACAATGACTGAAATTATTCAACAAAGAAGTTCCATTAAATTTTGTGTACGGAATCAAATTTCTGGTGCCGAAACGTTCAGAATGTTGCAAAAGGCCTTCGGTGATAATTGATTGTCGCGAGCAAGTGTTTTTGATTGGTACAAGTTATTCAAAGAGGGTCGAGAACGTGTTGATGACGAACCACGTCGAGGACGGCTATCAACATTAATTGATGATCAACACGTCAATAGAATCAAGGAATTGGTGCTTAAGAATCGACGATTAGCAGTCAGAGACCTTACTGGCATCGTTGGAATATCGGAAGGATCAGTGAAAACCATTTTGAAAGATCATTTGGGCCTAAGAAAAGTGAAAGCACGATCTGTTCCAAAATCACTCAATTTTTTCGAAAAACAGCGTTGCGTTGACGTCTGCGAAACAATGCTTTCAGACTATCAAGACAAAATGAAAGGCATCATAACTGGAGATGAGACTTGGATCTATGCTTATGACCCGAAAACAGACGATCAATCGGCCGAATTTCGTATCAAAGATGAGCCGAATCCCAAAAAACCACGTCAAAGCAAGTCAAAAATCAAGGTTATGTTGACAGTTTTCTTCGATTATCGAGGTGTGGTGCACTCCGAATTCCTTCCGACCGGCCAAACTGTCAACAAAGAATACTATTTGAGTGTTATGCGTCGTTTGCGCAATGCTATTCGTAAAAAGAGACCAGAATTATGGGACGACAACTCTTGGTTTTTGCACCACGATAATGCACCGTCGCATACTGCATTAATTCTTCGTGAGTTTTTCGCCAAATTTTCAACCAATATCGTGCCGCAACCACCGTATTCGCCTGATTTAGCTCCGTCTGACTTCTGGCTATTCAGCAAACTCAAACGACCGCTCCAGGGAAACCGTTTTAAGTCAATTGAAGACATTAAACGTGAATCGCTACGCGCATTGAAGGCTATTCCTGAAATTGACTTTAACAACTGTTTCGAGAATTGGAAGAAACGTTGGCACAAGTGTATTGGGGGGATTACTTTGAGGGGCACGAAATAGATTTGGAAGAATAAATTAAGAATTTAAAAATTATGAACAAAGGCTTATTATTTTTTGCCCACAGTAGTATGTAAGGCAGTTCAACATTTCATTGCCCTTATAGTATCAACTAATTGTAAATTATCGTTTCTTTACAATTTGAAAAAGCTTTTGTTATTATTTTACTTAAAATAACGCAACTACTTCATAATAAACACTGTGTTGTACGTAAAACAAATTTATTCCTGGTTTCATTAAATCAAAATTTGTTTTAAAAGCCTGCATTCCAAGCAATAAATTAAACTAGATTACTTTTTTCGTTATGTAGCGGACGTGGTGTACAGACTAAGTCCAGACATGATAAAATGTATTCATGGATAGGAAGACTTCTTTTAGAAAGTGCACATACTTCTAACATTAACCCTGGCCCCCGACCAAGAACAGTGCGCTTATTTAAAATAAGTCTAAGTTGTTTAATGTCTTGTAAAACTAGACGTTGTAATATTGCCGTTGTCCGTTTCAAGTAAGAATGCAATCAATAATTGAACACTTCGTGTCAACCATTACTGCCTACGCTTTTAAACCCGGCAATAATACTGTGGTGACTCCAGACCTACAGTATCTTTCTATGAACACTGGCCGACTCGATGTGAGTTTCATTACGTTTTGTTTTACATAAGAGGTATTGTCTGGAGTTTGTATTACGTTTTGTACTTGCTCTTAAGGATAACGGCGTAATTATTAAATTATGGAACAGATTTTTTTAATTAATAATTAGTATGAATAATTGATCGGCGAAATATAATATTCGCGTTCTAGATACATATTTCGATAACGAAGTTGTCATCATCAGCAGTAAATTAAACTAATGCATGGCACACAGTATGCAGTAAATTACACAGAAGGAACCACTAAATACTCTACTGGAAGACTACCAAACACTTAATAAAAGGATGTATTCAGGTAATTTCCTATGTATTTTAAGAACTAATACTAAGGAACGCTAAAAACTGCGTAAATAAACAAACATATCAACGTTTGGCGACTGAACGTGTGCACACCTCCACGAGTCTTTCGACGAATACAACCGACAAACTACTAACCATAGGAACGCTGTTTTTACTATACATTATAAAGGCTGTCCCAAAATAAACGCAAGATTTGAATCAAATAGAAAACACAGTTTTTAGTCTTTTGATTGTTATTTTTTTATTGAATCATAAAGTACATAGGATAGGGTTATTTATGGAATAACACATCGGGCAAATGGCCTCCACGGCTTTGCATGCACATACGCACTCGTTTGTCGAAATTTTCCATGACCATTATGCATAAATATGGCTGAATTTCGTTTATGCAGCGTTGAATCTCCTCCTTTAATACACGGGTGGTTGTGGACTTGTTGGCATAGACCTGTGATTTCAAATAACCCTATAAAAAGAAATCTAATGGTGTTAAATCGCACGATCTATGGGGCCAATTCTGATCACCGAAACGAGAAAGTACACGACCTGGAAATGTCTCGTGCAGTAATTGAATTGTTTCACGGGCTGTATAGCATGTGGCACCGTCTTGTTGAAACCACATATTGGCCACATCAATATCATCCAATTTCGGCAGAAAGAACTGTGTTATCATGTCGCGATATCGAGCACCAGTAACAATCACTGCTTGACCAGCCTCATTTTCAAAAAAGTATGGTCTAGTTATGCCTCCAGCCCGAAATCCCCACCAAACAGTGACACGTTATGGATGCATTTGTTTTTCGACAATCACCTGTGGGTTCTCAGAACCCCAAAAGCGGCAATTTTGGCGATTAACAAAGCCATCAAGGTGAAAATGTGCTTCATCGCTTAGGATGATTTTGCTCGAAAAATCAGCATCCATTTATTGACGTTCAATAATCCATTCAACGAACTCTCTTCGCTGTGCATGGTCATTAGGCTTCAGTTGTTGTGTTAATTGAATTTTATAAGCATGGAGACACAAGATCTTTAGTGAGTATACGCTGTAGAGAGCTTCTTGAAATTTGCATTTCTTGTCCACGATACGGAATTGACGTTCCTGGATTGTCACCGATACTCTCACGCACTGCTTCGATATTGACTTTTGAACGGCTTGTTTTTCGACGACCAGTGTGTTTGGCGTCTCCAACGGATCCAGTCTCCCTGAATTTTTCAATTAATCTCTTCACAGTTGACGAAGTTAAAACACTATTCCGACCATATTTTGTATGAAATTTTCGAAATGCGGCAGCCAAGCTTTCATTATTTTTGAAATATTATTCAATAATGAAGACACGTTGTTCTATCGTGTAACGCTCCATTTTTACTATCTCTAAACTGTCAGCAGTCGAATTGTTTTTTTTTAGGGTTGCCAACACTTTACTGCGCAAATGGCGACAAATTCAAATCTTGCGTTAATTTTGGGACACCCATTATGAGCATATTAGTATGAAATATCTTAAAACATTGAACTAAATTACGTTCTTTACAAGCTATTTTTGCAATTGAGACGAAACTTCTATCGATCCAACACCATCGTTTCTCATTTGAGAATAATTCTTACGAAGCGATCCATTTCAATATACTTTACACCATCCAACATTCTGTTGCTGTAGGTTTGCAAAAACTAACATTAAACGTCCATGTCGTTTTGGGCGGTCTTGTATCGTTTCGTGTGTGTATTTCCTATTTCTTTTTTATATTCTATCTTCGTTTTTCCTGTTTATTTAAAGAAAGTTCACGAATTATAAACGATAATTGTCAAACAAATATGGAGTTACACCATTTCGTCTCTCTAATGCCGATTTGATTTTGCGATTATTCTAGGTTATACTATCTCTATCTTCCATACATTTGTTATACATGAGTCTTCTTCCCCGTGTAAGAATTACCTAATTTCTGTAATATTCCATGATTCTCATATGGGGGAAAAGGACTAGTGCTTTACGTCGTACACCAAGAACTGTGGAAGTTATAATGAATACGGATTTAGTATGCCATCATCATATGTATCATATGGTTCTGGAATTATATTTTTTTAACAAATTTACATCAAAAACAAGAGAATCTTTGCAATAATCGGTTACTCCTTAGAGTCCCAGTTGCCCCAAACCTTATTTCTTACAGAGAACTAGGTACTGAAATATCAGTGGAATGATGGAAGAAAAATTATTTCGTAAATTGTTTTGGTAACGTGCTGCTCATAATGCTACACCTAACAGAGAATATTTACATACCATCTTTAGCAAATGGTTTTTAGCTAACTAGTGTACTATTAACTAGCCTCTTAGGTCGCTCAACATTTCCCAAATTATCTTTTTCTCTGGAATTATGTCAAAACATTTATGATTTTTCAGATAACTGACCTTATAATGAGGTACAACAAGCAAAAATTATTAATTATACGGGAAAGCTAGCTAGAGTACTATTAATTAGCTTACTGATTGACCCGACTTTTCCCCAAATGATTTTTTTCTCTAGAGTTACATCGAAACACCTCGTATATCCTATTTTTGCCGACACCTACATGCCAATCTTTTCCAAAGCGTACACTAAATAGTGTTTTTTCAACGAAGTGATTTTTATTACAACAAAAATTTTCGACAGGCTCATGTATACGCAAATAATCACGAAAAAAGTCGTCCAGTTACATTTAGTGAAGTAACGCGCCCGGTTTTCATTCCATATGGACGGCAAGTAATTACCTTTGGGTTTTAATTTAGTTTTGCTATTACATACAATGAACCGTGTATGTCTGCATGCCATCCGGGGCATAAATCATCCAGAATGTTCTTCCCATGCGGCAGAAATAGATATATGTCTAAATTAGATGAGCGTTGCTGTTATGCGTGTCATTTATAGTTTTTGCTTTCACATTCAACTTGTTCAAAATACCTTTTATTATTGTTCTTATGCAACCCTTTTCAATTGATGAAGAGTACATTGCGAAATTGGTTAAATTAATGTCAATAATAGTTTACCACAAGTCGTATTTTTACTAAATCTATTCGTAAAATAATTTTACGTAATAACCATTAGGTGCGCTACTAAGTTCTCGCTGTTTTTCAAGAGATGGCTCCAGTAGTAAGTGCTGGTCAATTGTGACATGACCAAAACGTCATGAACCAAGCTTAGACATATGGTAAATAAACCGTTTTGACACATTTGATTTGGCTTTTGCATCATATACTTTTGGTTGAGTGAAAATGTCTGATTTTATGCCAAATAATCGTCATTTGCGGAAAGTGTTGCTTTTCTTCTTTCATTCGAAGAAAACGGCGGCTGAAGCGCATCGAGAACTCCAAAACGTTTACGGAGATGCTGCTCTAAGTGAAACAACGTGCCGTGATTGGTTCCGTCGCTTCAAAGACGGTGATTTCGATGTTGACGATCGTTCGCGTGAAGGAAGACCAACAACCTTCGAAGACGCTGAATTGGAGGCATTGCTCGATGAGGATCCGTGCTAAACGCAAAAAGAACTTGCTACAGCATTAGGAGTTACCCACCAAGCCATTTCCCAGCGATTGCATGCGTTGGGAATGATTCAAAAACAAGGAACTTGGATTCCTTATGATTTGAAGCCAAGAGACGTTGAGCGTCGTTTTTTCGCCTGTGAACAACTGCTCTAGTGGCAAAAATAGGAATGGTTTTCTTCGTCGCATCGTTACGGGTGATGAAAAATGGATTCATTACAGCAACCCAAAGAGAACAAAATCATGGCGACTGCCCGGTCATGCTTCTACGTCGTCGGTTCGGCCGAAAATTCACGCTGCGATGGTTTTGCTGTGTATTTGGTGGGACCAGGGCGATGTTATTTATTATGAGCTGTTGAAACTGAACGAAACCACCACTGGGGAACGGTATAGAACTCAATTGATGCGATTGAGCCGAGCACTGCGTAAAAAAGGCCACAATACGAGCAGAGGCACGAAAAAGTGATTCTACAGCATGACAACGCTCTGCCTCACGTTGCCAAACCCGTTAAAACCTACTTAGAAACGTTCAAATGGTTCTACCCCACGTGCCATATTCCCCAGATATTGCGCCGTCCGATTATTACTTGTTCCGTTCGATGGCACATGATCTGGCTAATCAGCAGTTCCGCTCATATGAGGACATCTCAAAATGGCTTGATTCGTGGATAGCCTCAAAAGACGAACACTTCTACCGTAACGGTATTCGAGCTCTGTCAGAAAGATGGGAAAAAGTTACCTCTAGCGATGGGCAATATTTTGAATAATTAATTTGTAAACATTTTTTGACAATAAAGCTGCATTTTCATCAAAAAAAACAGCGAGAACTTACTTGCGCACCTAATACAATTCAAAAATGATGTCTTGATTGATTCCCAATTTGAACTGATTCTTTTTAAAAAGTATCTAAGTTTAATGGATGGATAAATTATTTTTAATTTTTAGAATTGTAAATTACTTTTTTCCTCTGTTCTATTGATTTGAATACAGCCTTTTTCAAATTAATACGTTTTTTCAACTATCCATGACCAATTCCAACAAAAGCACATCGAAACCATAAGCTCTTCTGGTCTCTAGATCTTCTTCTTGAATAAATTGACAAGAAATTTCTTTGTATTGATTTAGGAAATTTGTTTTACTTACGTTCAGTTCTAGTTTAATATTGGTAAGAGCCTTTCTAGGCTTTAAACCTTTTTCTTTTTGGAAGCTTGGATAACCCTCTACTGTATGAACTAGTGGATCTTCAGGATTGCCCCATTACAAGACTTAAGAATCTGGTGTGTCAGGCGAGGGACGCTCACTGATAATACTTGGTACTCTCCGGGGTTTATTTTGACTGATTTTACTTCCCAAATTCTTCAGTTGACCAACCCACCAGGCGTTTTTATATAATATACAGCTTTATATATTTTTATGTTCTCTTCAGTTCAGTAAATCTATGAATTAAGGTTAATATAACCCATTTACACAATAATTTTCGTATTTCGTTTTTGTATTTTGACAACTATGTTGTCATCATCAGCAACTATATAATCAGTATCGCATCTGATACCACGGCAAAATCAGTACAAAGACGAAGTTCTGCTAAAGTTAAAATTATTGTGGAAGAAGGTTATATTAACCTTAATTGATTAATTCTGTTCAGTTAACAGGTTTAATCGTTAACATACTTGGGGATTACCATGGACAAGAAATTGATCTGGAAACACCACACGGTAAACATGGCCAACAGAGGAACGGCAGCCATGGTACAGATGTATCCACTTCCGCACCATACAAGCAAGCTAAACCCGAAGTTGAAGACGATGGTATACAAGACCACCATCAGACCAACCATGACGTATGCAGCTCCCGTCTGGGGATACGCTGCAAAGTCACACTCAAGAGGATTCAGGTTATCCAAAATAAAACACTCAAAGTTATGACAGGTGCACCTTGGTACACTAGAAACTTCACTGTACACAACGACCTACAAATTCCTACAATTCCTGACTTTATTCTTGAGCTATCAAGAAAATACTTCTTAGAAATTCCGAACCACGAGAATGCCTTCATTTCCGACATAAACCTACAAGTATCCTCAGGTCCACATAAACGCTCGCATACAGTCGTGACATGACACTAATGACACATCAATATGACGACATTACTCACTACAAAACTTACTACAAAATACTGTGTATTTTCCATAATTGTACAATTTATTGCCAATAAATTTTATTTCAGAAGTATTTATGAGTATATTTCAGGCAACCCAAGATTCCCAAAGGACCCAACAGTTCATTTTACTTTAGTCTAGTATTAGTTTACTCAAATCTTGTTATATTTATATTCATTTATGTATCACGTGTTACCAATTAAAGATATTATAAATATTGTTTTATTAAACCCCCGACAGGTACAATTAGGACACAGGGTGAATAACTAGGTTTAGCCCGAAGACACAAAGGAACAGGCACAAGACAAGACACTAAATACTAGTAAAACGGGATCATTCTGCTTCTGCTTAAGCAGTAAAAGGTCATAGGAAGGGTTAAATATTGTCGTTGGGAATCATCATTTCAATAACAACAGCTTTTCTGAATACTTCTGAGCCACAATAAAATAGGCTTCATGACTACTTGAAATAATTTACCTAATCTGTGAAGAATATCTAAAAATCATATCAAATAGCGCTTACAGATCTTTCGAAATAATTCCCAATACATTAATATGAAACAAGACTTTCGACACATTCTGTATATAGTCAAAGTGAATAAAATATGTAGCAATTACAATGCGTTCAATTTATTGCTTATCTCAATTCACTAACACGATCGTTCGTATCCCTCCCTTTCTTTCCCCCTATGCACATTGCAAGTACATATATAAGTCTCAGTGAGAGAGAGATATATTAAGATGCCCTCTACCGGGGCTCATTATTTTTTCAGCGATATTTCACTTGCTTCAATAATAGTGGCCCAAGAATTTTAATAAGCGTGCATAAATATGCACCTCTGGTCGCCTTTTTTAACGCTTGTGTACGCCGTCTCCATTTAGCATAATGCATGCGAAAAAATGGGCGGTGCTTCACAGTAATGTTTACTCACACTGAAACAAAACGTTCTGGTATTCGGACAGTTGATTTGTTAATATTAGTAATTTTTATGGTTTCAAAAGAATTTTTTTACGGACGTTTCTGGCATTTTTTCGGTCACGTTTATGTTGTGCAAGAATTGTGTTCCATAACGTCGTGACTTAGCCCCATTATTCTTTATTATGACATCCTTTTCCTCGTACTGTGACTACGAGGCTTATCTCGGAAGTAATTACGTATAGATATTTTTAAATAGGTTTTATTTTTTTCTTGGTAATCATTCTAGAAGACTTGTTTCGTTGGTTCTTTCGAAAACCTGTATCGTGGCTTTTGTTTTAATTTTACAAAATTAAAAAAGTTGAATATCACATCAAAAATATAAAATATTTGTAGAAACATGAATTTTTTAGGCCAGAAATTTTATTGGTAATGAAAACAACTCAGAATATTAACAGGAAGTGGAAGACGCAATCGTCAATCGTCAGAGGTTTCATCAATCGAAATAAAATACACAGCTCTTTGCCTTTTTTTTAAATATACTAGGATAGTTTGACAAGTAGTGAGAATGACACATAGGTGGCGCTCTAATTGGTAAAACAAATGCACTGTAATTTAGGTTGCCTATTTATATGTTTATATTCCGATCTTTAGTTTAGAGAGTCCATTAAACCAACTGATAAGATTTTATTTTATTTTTCAGTATGAAACTAAGCAACACATACGAGGGTAGTTTGACAAGTAGTGAGAATGGAAAAGAAAAACGAAGTTTTTAAATACAAAATAATTTTTATTTTTCAATGTATTCTCCTAAAAGAGCAATACATTTATTCCCACGGTGCTCCAATGCCCTTGTGCCATCTCTAGAATGCGATTCCGGAAGGCTTGCAAAATACTCATTTACGGAGATGATAAGCTCGTCGTTAGATGAAAATTTCTTTCCATCTAGCGCCGTTTTCAATTTTGGAAAAGGTGGAAGTCGGAAGGGGCTAGGTCCGGCGAATAAGGCGCATGCGGTACTAATTGGAAATGCAACTCGTAGATTTTGGACATCGCAACTGTGCTGGTATGCGAAGGAGCGTTGTCTTGGTGAAACAGAATCTTTTTCTTTGCCATTCCTGACCGTTTAGCACGAATCTCAACATTTAATTTTTGTAGAAGTTCTGCATAATATCGGTCGTTTATTGTGGCACCTTTCTGAAGATAACCAATGAGCAAAATGCCCTTCGAATCCCAAAAAATTGATGCCGTCACCTTGTTTGCCGATAAAGTGGTTTTTGCTTTCTTTGGAGGTGCAGAACTACGTTCTAACCACTGTTTCGACAGTTGTTTAGTTTCGGGTGTACTGTAGTGTATCTAAGTTTCATCGCAAGTAACAAATCGCCTACAAAAATCAACCGGATTCCGCTTATAAATGTCCAAACACTCGTTGTAAATGCGCAAACGAGTGAACTTTTGATCAGTCGTAAGCAATCGCGGCACCCATCTTGCCGAAAGCTTGGAAAGGCCCAATTCTTTCGTTAAAATGTAGTGTACGCCTTTTGTTGCAATGTTTACCATAACTGTTATCTCCCTCACTTTGAGTCGTCGATCTTGCGTAATAATATTATGGATTTTTATAATAATTTCCTTAGAAGTCACGATTTTGGGTGCTCCAGAGCGGGCTTCATCAACACAGCTTGTTATACCACGTTTAAATTCATTTACCCATCTACTTATTGTGGCGGATGATGGAGCAGATTCACCTAATGTTTCCCGTAACTCATCTTTTATTTCGGTAGCTTTCATATCCTTAATTACGAAGTATTTAATCACCGCACGATACTCTGCTTTTTCCATTTCAACAAAACGACGTGTTGCTTCTTTTTCAATCAGCTGTCAAAAATAAACTAATCAACCGATTTATCTAAATATCGAAATGTAAACATATAAATAGGCAACCTAAATTACTGTGCATTTGTTTTACCAATTAGAGCGCCACCTATGTGTCATTCTCACTACTTGTCAAACTATCCTCGTATGTAATTTTAACATGTTAAAACTTCAAGGAGCGGTTACTCTGTTTTACAATGTTAGTGTGTGTTGGTTTCTTATTACAGAAAGAGTTCCAAAGGGATCTGGTAGCATTTCTCTAAGTTAAAATAGCCATGCAACTAAAAATTTATAACAAATTCTGTTACTGAACACAACGGACTTCCACATCTTCGCAAATCGATTCCCCAATCATTTCAATTAGTAAATTGAGTATTTCAAACTCGAAATTTCTTCTACGACTGTACCTACAGACATTAAAACCCATCGTATTTATGGATTTTTTACACTTCGCATTATAAATTCTAATACCACACATATGTACATTTAATTTAATTTTAGTGTCATGTCGCATCATAATATAATAAACTGTGCCGTATTGTGTAAAGAGCATGAGCTCTTCCAATGGTTAAAACAGTTTATGGACGTGAATCGAACAGTTTGATGTGTCAATCAATATTATGTTGCGAGACCTTACTGGTAGACAGAACATAAAACGTTGAACATGAGTTCTGGTTAAGATTTATTTGACATTTCTGACGTTAAATAAGATTTTTATTTATGAAAGGAATTAAAGAAAAAGAAGAAGAAATACAAGAACTGTCCTGAAATTATGGCTTAAATTTGATATTGTGATTACTTCATTATCTCGTAATATATTTCGTGGAATGTCGTGTGACAGTTTGTAAAATCTTGGTCAAAATTGTTTAAATTTCTGTCTCTTGAAGTTGTGATATTCACAGCGAAAGACCTACGTCAATAGGTACATTCGTTTATTTTCTTTATCTGTGATTGGATGAATCTGTGAATGGATGGTTAACTATATTATATTTACACAAAATAAATTAGTTAAAATCTCACTCGACCTCGGTACTTGTCCTGCCACATTTTGTCTTCACTTGCATGAGACATCCTCAAGGCTTAATTGTTGCCACAGCTGTCGTTGTTGCACCGAAGCTAAGTCTGTTGTGGATGGATTTATATAGAGGCGTTGCTCGTTTCAAATCAATGGAGCGTTACAGTTAGGGGAGTTGTTTGGAAAGAAGGGATTACCAAGCATTGTGGAAGGAGTAACCACTATCACAGTTTAGGTTATTTGGTTGTTAAGGTTAAAATCTATCGGTCTATGGCCTGTTGGGTATTGTGTTTGGAAAAATTGTTGGTAATTATAGTGTTGGTGTCATAACTTAATTTTTGGGGTAGAGAATTTTGCTCAGATATGCTGAGAAAAATTTCTCCACTCAATTTAAATAAAAGATTTGATTTCTGATAATGATATTTTTTTAGTGAGGAAACTGACAAACGCACTTAGGAAGGGGACCCAGTTCCCCGTTGTGTGGGGTTTGAACCCGTTGAAAACCTGCTGTTCTCATATGTTATTAGCTGTATTTTCTTCCTGTTACTGCAGTTGTATTTCTATTTACTAAATTTCGAATATAAGAGTCCAATTTTAAATTGTTTTGAATGGTTGGTCCTAAGTATTTTGTTTTAGCTGTTTCCAAAACGCGCACTGCGTTTTGTGAGTTTTGGCCTTCGACGGTACAGATCGTGTACTGAATTTGTTTCGTGCGGATTTTTTGCCGTAGTTTTCCAGGTGCGACGCTGTTTAATTATCTACTGATGATGACAATTTAGTTGTCAAAGTGCGATACAGAATACGAAAATTAATGTGGAAAGGGGTTATATATCAATATATGATTAAGTTAATCAACCACAGTCTCCAGCAAAATTACCTTCATTTTTTAATTTCACGAATTTGACTTTTGTTTCGACTACTCTACTTTGATGTTATATTTGTTTAGGTATATTAAGTTTGTATTGTTTTTTTTACTTTTTTGCATTATAATTTTTTTTCATTTGCCCTGTAATTGAGCCCTGTTGTTCGAAATAAAGATTATCGTTATTATTATTATGGCGCAAATTTCACTCATTTTCTCAGTCCAACATCGGGAAACTTTTCACTCAACCCGCATATCTATGGGTTTGAACCCGGACTGCATTGTCAATATCATTATTATCATTGACACCGAACCAACAGCGGTAACCAATTATGGCTAATTATAAGGAGCCATCCTGAAGTAATGCAAAATCGCGCCTTCGGGATGGAATTTTCACTTTACCAAAGATTGGTGCGGTTTATGGATGGTGGCGTCATCTGACGTAATTTTTTCAAAAATGGGGAAGAGCAACAACCCTCAATGGCACTATAGAGTTATATTAACTCGAATTTCTGTGGACAGAATCATTTGGAAGCCAACGTTTGTCAAACTATCGCCAGGGTACAGTCGCTAACGTCGAATAGGGTGATCAAAAATTGAACGAACCTAAGCGCATAAACAAAGGCCATGGTAGATATTTGAAGATATCTTTTGCCTAACATAACTGCATTATCTAAGCTTCGAAATAAGGCAGAAACTAAATTGAAATGTCAAGCGCTGTTTTATTTAAAATAAAAATTCTCTCACTGTTAATAAAGGACTTTTGTGTGTACTGAATAAAAAGTATAATAAAGGGTTTTCCAATAAAGACTTGACAACTTTTTGTCAAAATAAAATGCAGACCATTTGAGATATTTCAAAAACTTTATTATCGGGTTGAAGTACAATCAAAACATTTATGAATGGAACTCGACTTCGTTCATATGGCCACCGCGGGCACGTTTGCAGCGGTCGATTCGTTGGACCTAATTTTCGATGACTCGGCCACACAATTCTGCCGAAACGGCTCCTATTTCGCGTTCAATGTTGGCTCTGAGCTCTTCCAACGTTGTTAAATCGCACGAACGAGGCGGCCAATCGACTGGTACATTTCTTGAGGTAACATGCTCATCAAACTTACTCTTCAATAAATCGATTGTAACGTGTGCTGTGTGACTTGTGGCACCGTCCTGCTGAAACCACATGTTGTCCAAGTCCACATCTTCCAATTCGGGCCAAAAACAATCGGTAATCATTGCGCGATAACGATACCATTCACAGCAACGTGACGATCATTAGCGTCGACGAAAAAATATAGCCCTATGACGCCGCCGGCATGCAAACCGCACCAAACAGTTATTTTTTGTGGATGAAGTGGTGTTTCATGAAGGACATGTGGATTTTCACCCGACCAATAATGCATATTTTGCTTATTGACGAACCCATTGAGCCAAAAATGAGCTTCGTCACTGGAAATGATTTTGCGATAAAATTGATCATCTTGCCGCGTCTTTTCCAGAGCCCAATCGGATAACGTACGTCGCCTCAAATGGTCCATCGGCTTCAATTCTTGAGTCAGCTTGATCTTGTATGGGTGTAAACCAAGATCCTTACGCAAAATTCGCCATAAAGTGGTCTGAGCGATGGCCAACTCTTGAAAACGCCGTGGAATTGACTGATTTGGATCATTTGCTACGGACGTTTCAACGGCAGCGATATTTTCGACACTTCGACCAACGCGTTGTCTCACTGGCACGGCAACATCACACAACGAATATGTAGACTCAAATTTTTGCACTAAACTTGTTACTGCCTGTCTACTAGGGCGAGAATTACGACCGAAAATCGGAGTTAACGCTCTTAAAGTAGCGGTCACCGACACCGAATTTCTGTAGTAAATTTTTATAATTTGCAGACGTTGTTCGTTCGTTTACTTTACCATGATGAAAATGTTAAGTTTACTGAATAAATTGACAGTGACAGTTCGATGATTAGTGAAAGGGTGCGTTCACAAATTGAATTAAAAGTTGTCAAGTCCCTATTGGAAAACCCTTTAGTTCTGATAACTAAAATACAATAATGGACTTATAAAATAATAAAGCGTTTGGTGCTTTGAAGCATTGCAAAAAGAGTAAAAGGGAAATATATGAAGAGAATGGCAGGAAAAACTATTGGCATTTCTGAAGGTGTTACGTACTTGGTACTAAAGACAATCCATTACCGAAACAAAAAAGGAAAAAATCATCTGTCTGTCTGCATAGAAAGTCGTTATAGCATAAGATAATAAAATGTTTTGAACATAAACTCTAAAATAAATCTTAATTAAAAGTATAAAACAATAATTACTTTCATTGGATTACAATTTTTTGTGCTAACCTCGTACTACATTCTACCTACTGGAAAAAAAAATTAATCAAACTACTTCTTGCCCATATACCTCGTATTACATTAACTATTGACTTGATTCTATATTAATTGTTTCATTACATATACAAATGAAACTATAAAACAATAGATTGAGTTATGCAATTTACATAAAAAGCCATTAACAATGTTAATAAAATTAATGAAATTCCAGTTGGAGAGGTCGCCTTTAGTATAACGAGTCGTGACATTTTTGACATACCCTGTTCTAAGTCGATACTGACTCCTCAGAGCTATCACTATAAAATCTCCCTTAAATAGATTTATATCATCTCGTGAGGTTATCCCCTTCTGTTGCTGCTTCGCTGTGTATTTGATGTTCTTTGTTGGTAATAAAATTTCTTTTGCAATAAACGTTGAAGACTAGTGCTGTACGAATCTGCATATGATGTACGAATATGTGTTTGTACAGTTCTGGGTAAAGTTTACATTATAAACATTGATAAAATTTATTTGCCTGTAGGTGGAGACACTATATGCAAACAAATATTAGCGATGTTTGGCAAGTGGTATAGTTTTTGTACAGAGCGAACCAGAATGATCCAATTTCATTGAATTTAGTCTTGTAGTGCTTAACGTGTACTAGGGTGGTTCCAGAAGTACCCGATCCAACAAAGAAAACACAAAAATGTGGGAAAGAAATATATTTATTTTTCAACATCAATCTCCTTTCACCTCTACACACTTTTCCCAGCGATGTTCAATAAGTTCGATACCCTTTTTATAATAAGAATTGTCTTGCTCCTCAAAATAGCCATTAACTGCCGATATCACTTCTTCATCGTTGGAAAATATTTGAACACTAAGTCATTTTTTCAAGTTTGGGAACAGAAAATAATCTGAGGGGGCCAAATCTGATAAAGAGGGTACATGAAGTAGCAATTCAAACTTTATTTCATTAATTTTGTCCATTGCAATAACGGATTTGCGAGCTGGTGTATTGTCTTGATGAAACAACACTTTCTTCTTAGCCAAATGCGGCTGTTTTTGCTTGATTTCTTCGCTCAAACGTTGCAATAAGTTCGCATAATACTCGCCGTTGATAGTTTTTCCTTTTTCAAGATACTCACTGAAAATTATTCCACGCGCATCTCAAAAAACCGATGCCATGACCTTGCCTGCAGATGAAACAGTCTTCGTCTTCTTTGGAGCCCGTTATACCTTTTAAGTCCATTGTTTTGATTGTTCTTTTGTCTCGGGTGTGAAGTGATGGATCCATGTTTCATCCATGGTTATGAAACGGCGAGAAAATTCTGCTTTGTAGTTGTGAAACTTCGCTAAACACTCAATTGAAACATCTTCACGATACTGTTTTTGCTCGAGTGTGAGCAAACGAGGCACCCATCTTGCACACAGCTTTCTATGTCCAAATTTTCAGATAATATGCGATGTATCGCACTTTTTTAAATGCCTACTATGTCTGCTAGCTCGCACACTGTCCGTTGACGATCATCCAGTATCGCTTTGTGGATTTTCTTCACCATTTCTGGAGTCGTCACCTCATTTGGTCGACCACTGTGATGCTCGTCTTGGCAGCTCATACTGCCTCGTTTAAACTCTGCTACCCAATATTTCACTGTTGTTAACGAAGAGTAGCATCCAGTTCAGGTTTTATATCGGTTGGGCTAAGACCTTTCAAATAAAACTATTGTATCACGTAAGGATGACCAATTTTCTCCATTTTTACAAATTCACTGAAAACATTTACTATTGATGGCTGCCAAAGAAATACTAAACAACGTGGCGTCTTCAAACTGGATACGTATGCTTTATAGATTGTGTACTTTCTAATACAGTGATATTTTACAAACAACTACCGCCGTCTCTAGGTCAGGGTACTTATGGAACTACCCCATTGATCTCATATTATAATCATAGGTGAGCTAGCGGATATTAGAAAACAAAATCAAGTGTGTAGCTATGCAAACAGTTATGTAGTATTAAATTGTGGTTACTCCGATGTGAAATGTTTTGGTTAAAATGAAGGATATGCATTTTATGAATAGAAAAGTAAAAAAGGAAGATGTAAATTAAATAAGTTACAACAGATTTTTCAATGTCGTTTTTTATTTGCGGTTTAAGAAACATTTTTGCGATAATAAATAAATTATAATTTATAATTCATGCTCAAAGTGTCTCCCATTATTCTGAATGCACTTTTGTACTCTTCGCTTATTATATTTACAAAAACATTTTGTACAACTTCTTGCAAATATCCATTCAAGTATGTATGTACGTACGCAACGAAATAATTCAAAATACCTCGCTTCGCGTTCAAAACATCAAGGTATCCATCCCCAATGGAGTGGTAATATTTGACACTGTCAACCTTGCACCTATTGGGGAAGCGTCATGCAACTACCCGACAACAGCAGTGACACAACCGGTCAGTAGGTCGATCTCGGTCCCCTGAAGTATGTATACACAGTGTGTACGCGACGACAAAAGTTGCTGCCGACCAGTATGTGTGCGTTTATGCATAATAAGAAAAATAACTATAATTACCATATAAAATACTTTATAATATACATAAAACAATAAAATTTATAACACAAAATGATAATAAACATAAAACAAACAACGTACGTAATAGAAAATATATTCCAAATAGAAATAAAATATTTTAATTTTAACATTAAGTCTTTAACAACAACCCGACCACAAATAAACAATTTTTATTAGGTAAACGGTAGGCAAACTCTACTTATTGTTGATTATATTTAGAGAATGTACTGACCTTTTAGAATAATAAAACGCGTATGCTCCACTAGTTATACATTCAAATTTCTAAAGCCGAGACTTCTATTTCCGTCCAAACCAAGTAATATGATTTAATTACTCTTTTTTGTGATAAAGAAGTTTTGTAAATGTGAAATTTTGTTACTGCCTGAAGAATGATTAAAAGACATTGATAGCAATGAGCACATTACTAAATACGAATTTAATTTCTTTAAAGAACTTCACAATTATTGTTTTATCTAACGTATCTATACTTGTATATCCACATGTACGTATATACAAATATACGCAGTCTGTCGCAAAGAAAACCGAACTTTTTTAAAATAGTAATTCTCAGTGGCGCCATCTGTTAAAAAATATATGCGTCGGTAAGGTAGATCTTTCAGCGATGTTATGTCAAAATATCATGACATTTTCATCATTAGAAGCAGAGAAATGACGCATAAAGGAACAGTGTGTACTGGGCATTGGTCCCAAAATTAATTTTAAATAAAAAGCCAATATCAAGTTCTGTTTTAAACTCGGTAAATCATTTACTGAAACGTTTAATTTGACAAAACAAGTATATGGTGACACAACACAACACAACAATTTAAAGACGGCCGTACGGATATAAATGACGACGAACATTTTGGTGCAAGAAAAATCTGTGGTTACGTAAAGTAACATCGAACTTGCGCATGAATTTCTCAGAAATGAGCCGAAATCCTCATTGCGATACATGAGAATGGAATTAAATATTTCTAAAGATTCAATTCATCGCATTTTGACACAGTATTTAGGACTGAGAAAATTTATGCAAGGTTTATACCACACAAGCTAACTGAATTCAGCATTATACAGATTTGCTTAAAAACCAAAAAAGGACGAAAACTTCAAGTATTCTATTGTAACTGGCGATGAGATGTGGTGTTTTCAATATGATCCAGAGACCAAGCGTCAAAGCTGTGAATGGAAGCAGCCAAGTGAAGAAAGACCCACGAAAAGCCGTTCGAAGAAGTCGAGAGTGAAGACAATGTTGATTTGTTTTGGACACACAAAGAGTTTGTACCAACTATTCAAACAGTCAATGCTGTATATTATGTTTGGTGTTTTGAAACATCTTTTGGTACGTGTTCGTCCTATACGCCCTCAATATCGTAAAATTGGTACATGGCGTATGTTACACGATAGTGCGCCATCTCATCGCTTAACCCTTATCACTAATTTTCGAACTACATATGGCAGTTTATCCATAAACTATTCACCGTATTCACCGGATTTGCCCCCTTGTGATTTCTGTCTATTCTCCAAACTACATGTACCGACGAAAGGACAGCGTTATACCAATGTCGAAACCATTAAAAAGGCATCGGCAGCGATCTTGAAGGACACCTCTAAAGATGGACTTAAAAATTCATTCGACATGTTAATTGACCACGCTAAACGTTGTATTGAACCCGAAGGCGACTACTTTGAATAAAATAAATGAATTTTACCAAAATAGTCAGCTTTTCGTTTTATTTTAAAAAAGTTATCTCTGCTACAGACTGTGTATGTATTATATTGAACTATCTACCAGGTTATGATTAACATTTATAACAAAGTATAGTGATTCCAATTACCTTTTATCTGGTTACATACATACCGGAGTGCATGATACATATGTAAACTCATTGTCTAAAAATCCACGTCTATATTTCGTAAGTCACATATAAGAATTCCGATTGCAAAGGTTTCTCTCGTGTTAATTACCTCAGATATTAAATGGGAAATCTCATTACCGGGTACGACTCCGTGAAACAAAAATACCAGCTAAAACTCGAGGCCATTCAGTTCATAACAAAAATGTCATAGACTTATGTTAATGCAATCTATTGCAAGATGGCGTTTATACAGTGTTCATTTTTTTTTCTATCTCGTCGACCTCTCTTTTCGTTTCTTTCCTTATTTCACGATATCACCGATCCTTCTGAATACCTTCGGCCTGTCTACCGATATTGCGCGGTACTAGACCTTCTGTGTTTGTTCGATCGGCTTCAGTAATTGTGCATTATGTGTAGCTGATACGGGGGAGGGGTAGCTATAAAAATAGATGACATTTTCAATTGCAAAACGGCAAATAATTATTACCTGAATAATAATTATTATTCGCGCGCTACGATAAGTAATTATATCTGTTCTGTAATCGATCTTCGTTCCTGGTTTTGTATGCAGTACCGTGTTAAGGTTTAGACTGCACATCTTTTGGTAACACAACGATTTAAATATTTTAACAGAAAAATTTTTTTAAGTAAATTCACAAATTATTTTAATATAATAGAAAGGAAGGTTGTGAGTCCGCAAGTCTATAATAATAATATTAATTATTAATAATAATAATACTTTATTTTACTAACCCACACATTAAATGAAATACAAAATATAAAAATTACGAATTTTAAAACTTTAAAATAGATAGCTTGAAAAAATTTTGTCAAAAAGACAAGTGTAAGCTTTAAAACAATTTACGATTGATTGGATCGTGAAGTTAATCATTTTTGACAATATATTTTGACAGTTTTATTATCCGGTTGCTATTTCTATTGTTGACAGTAACTTGAAAATTTTATGTCAGCGGAAAAATGGAATTAACTCGCAAACATTTCCGTGCAATTATTTTTCATAACTTTCGGCGTGGGTTATCTCAACAAGAATGCATCGACGAGCTGAATTCTTTATATGGTCATGAAGCACCATGGAAAACTCCAGTATATCGCTGGTATAGTGAATTCGAACTTGGACGGCGTTCTTTGGACGATGAATTTCGTGAAGGTCGTCCCACAAATGTTGTTGTATCGGAAAACATTAATGCAGTGTCTGAATTGATAATGCAAGACCGTCATGTGATATAACGTGATATCGAGGCATCTCTAGGTATTAGAAATACCAGCGTGCATAAGATCCTGCATGAACATTTAGCCGTTAAGAAGCTATATTCACGTTGGGTACCACATAATTTGACAACCGCTCAAGAAAGAACTCGCGTCGATTTGTGCCAAGAAATGCACAAAAAATACAATGGCAGTGCTTCAAATAACATTTATAAAGTCATCATAGGTGATGAATCTTGGATCTATACGTATGAGCCCGATAATAAACAGCAGTCGACTGTGTGGATATTCCAAGATGAGCCGAAACCAACAAAAGTTGTTCGCGTTCGAAGCACATCAAAACAAATGGTCGCCTGTTTTTTTCGAAAAAACGGTCACGTTGCAACAGCGTCTTTACAGAGCTGTAGAACGGTCAATTCCGAATGGTACGCAACTATTTGTTTCCCAAAAGTTTTTGAAAAAATACGGAAAACAAACCCAAAACGACAGATCATCCAACACCATGACAATGCGAGCTCTTACAGCTCGGTTCAAACAGTTGAATATTTCACCGGGCAAAACATTGAATTGATGAGCCATCCGCCGTACAGCCCTGATCTAGCACCCTGTGATTTCTTTTTGTTCCCACACGTGAAGAATAAACTTCATGGTCAACGGTTCTCTACGCCGAAAAAGGCAGTTGAGGCATTCGAAACTCATATTTTGGAGATACCGCCTTCACAGTGGCAGCAATGCTTTTCGGTTTGGTTTAAATGTATGCAAAAGTGCATTGATTTTCAAGGAGAATATTTTGAAAAGCACTAAAACTATTTTCGATAATAAAAAATTGTTTTTGCGTTGCTATTCCCGAAATATAAACAGCTACAAGGTAGCTCAGTCACGCGACATGTGATACAAAACTAATTTTTATTCTTTTAATCTGAATCGAAAAGTTTTTATTGTAGTAGTTATAAAAAGTCCTTAAGCAATCTAAAACACGTCGCACACACATCTTACTTAGACCCTACTCTGGACTATCAGACGAATATATTAAGTGTTAAGCGCCAGTTTCTCCAGCAAGGTCGATTTCACATCACAACGTTATGTCTGCATGTTTATAATCACACAAACAACTCTTGAGACTTTAATTCTTTAATGAAAATCACCTAGATAAAACAGTATCTTTCGCATCCGAATCTATGCAAAAAAAAGGCATGCCAGCCTTAAAGAAAGATCACCAACGCACCATGTATACCGCGAGGCATTAAAAATACAGTAATACCATAAATGTCATACCCACTATATGTACGTTCTATATAGCGGGAGTGGAATATTGAAATCTGATAGTAGAATACCGGAGTCCACAGCCGACACATACAACAGTAACATACGTATATATAGGCGAGAGATATTCCTTCTGCATTATCTGTATGGCTATTTGTAAAATGAACGTTCGAAGTCTACTTTTAAAATTTATAAAGCGCGATCTAGTACGTTTGCGATGTTCTTATCTTTACACACCGTGTTGTTCTTCAGTATATCTTTTTTTTTCTTCCTCACGTTTTTTTTTTGTTTCTTTATCGTTATACGGCGTACTTAATTTTACGCGTTTCATTTTTCAATTGTTTCTTCTTCTGCGTATTTGTCGTTTTTTTTTTCATTTTCTTCGTTGAATTGGTCTTGTTATTTCTTATCCTCACTCGGTACCAGATATGATGATGTTGAATTGTTTTTTCTGCTCCTCAAGCTGGCGCGTTTTAAAAAACTTGGGTATGGAATCGATAATGTAGATGAAAAATGATGTGTGTTACTGTGTTTCAATCAGATACATAGAGTAATGTGAACAGTTTTGTAGAAGTTAGTCCTTTATTTATCTCCAATCTAATCTTGTTCATACAGGTGCTTTTTATAAATTTAGAAAATATTTAAAAAATTTTAAACCATTTTGTTTCTAGGATATTTATGAGGAATCGCTCTATTTGAAACCTTTTCTTAGATTTCTACTATTCTCTGATTAGAAATTCGCAGAGTCTACTAGAATAGTTTTGGACCAAATAGATCCACTATAAACGCAATACATACTCTGAAAAAAATATTCTTAAAAAAATGGGAATATATCAATTGCACTTTTACGATCTAAACTGAAAAATTCTAGTTTTAACCGCTTTATACACCTTATATATATACAGTACTGTGCAAAAGAAAGAAGCACCTAACAATATTTTCCAAAACTTATTCAGTAAAATGTTTTTACTAATAATTATTAAATTAATTTAATTTATAATACTTACTACATCTTTCCAAGAACGATTCACTTATTGGTAGAAATATAATCACTGGAAATTTCAAAGTTTATAGCATCATACTTCCGCGTAGGGATGAGATCGACCGTCCGATAAGAGGACTAAATCAATAATTTTTATTGCACCACAATGCTCTGCAATAAAATTTCAAAGGAGAATTATTTATCTACAAGATTTTGTTTTTAATTCAGTAGTAGAAACGATACAGAGCAGTTCCACAATAGAATTTATTTAGATTATTAAAAAACGCGCCTACGAATGAAATTTTCTTTTTTAGAAAAAAATTGTGAGCTGTAAATTGATATAGTAGATAGAAAATGCGTAGAATAGCATTACTAGACAGAAATAAAATTATTATTTTACACCATGGGGGTTATAGTCAAGTGAAAATATCAAAGATAGTGAAATGTTTCCGTACAACAAACAATAAAAAGAATGACTGAAACCGGCAGAGTAAGTGCTGGACGTCCAAAAAAGCTCAGTAAAGCTGATGCGCCGTTTTTAAAAGTTAGTTCCTTAAGAAATCGTAAGAAAGTTAACGCAGAACTAGCTCAAGATATTGCGCGAGCATCTGGTACTTCAGTACATGCTTCAACAGTAAGGCGATACTTGCTCAGATCAGGCTTGAGGGGATACATGGCCGTGAGAAAACCCTTACTGCGACGAGGTAATAAGAGGGAAACGATTGAAATTTGCCAGAGACCACGAAACTTGGGGATATAATGACTGACGACAAATAGTATGGATTGAAGAATCTAAATATCAATTATTTGGAACGAACAGACGTCAGTATGTTAGACGACGTCCTGATGAATCGTTATTGGAACCATGTTTACACACTACCATAAAGAATGGACGAGGCAATATCCAAGTTTGGGATTGTATTTCGGCAGCAGGTGTGGGTGAAATTGTGAAAATAGAGGGTAAATTAATTGGTGAAAAGTACAGAACACTATTAGAAGAATATGCCATACCATCAGGGTCTTATTGGCAATAATTTCATTCTACAGCAAGATAATGATCACAAGCATACCCCAAACTTGTGAAACTTATTTAACACAGCAGGAAGCAAATGGAATATTGCAGGCTATGATATGGCTACCTCAAAGTCCTGATTTAAATATTATTGAGTGGGATTACCTTGACAGAGAAAAGTGTGAAAGGGGGCCAAAGAACAAAAATGAACTGTGGAACATCATACTACAGGAAGAATGGTACAATATTCCTGAAAATTTCATTAATTCATTAATGGAAAGCCTATCAAGAAGAATGCAGGATACCATAAAAATAAAGGTGGTCATACAAAATATTGAAAATTTAAATTGTTTTTGTTTTAGTATCGATATGTGTTAGTTTTTATACATTAAAGAAAATTTTAACTTGTGTAAAATTATTATTTATCCTTTTATAATAATTTCTTGTAAAATTCAAGGTGCTTCTTTCTTTTGCACAGTACTGTATATATATATATATATATATATATATATATATATATATATATACTTATATGAGTAATATCAACGTTTCGATGACACCTCAATTATCTTCTTCAGAAGTTGTTTCGTAGTGAAGCGCCAATCTGAAACTGGTTGACTGCTTCTCCCGCTCATTTATATACTGGCTTCTCGTAACTCTTCGGGTTACATCGTTTTTGGCTTCGGTGTAATGGGACAACAACCCATGAACATTAATTCATTGTTAACGACACCTTATTAAAATCCCATTAAACTTGGACCGAATTTTGCACAACGCAATATAAACTCATTAAAATTCTATTAAAATGAAACCAAGATGTAATCTGAAGGGCTACGAAGAGCCGGTATGTAAAGCAGCAATCACAGATAGTTTCAGGTTGACGCTTCACTACGAAACAACTCCTGAAGAAGATCATATATATCATCGAAACGTCGAGACGCTGATTCTTTCAAAAACTTCTGTCAACATCGTGGAGAGCCCGAGAATCTAATATATGTAACTCATACTTATAACTGCGTGAACCTTCGTTCGAAAATAATATATATATATATATATATATATATATATATATATATATATATAATATTTTTATTCTCTGTGCGGAACTCGAACCCGCAACCTCATTCTCCTCGGGAATGTGACATCACCATTAAACAATGGAGACAGTTAATTCGACTTCATCCAATATGCCATAAATTGCATTATGGAAACAGTTATTAATTTAAAAACCCACGATAGATTATTAATTGCATATAATTATGCACTTTTACGATGCTAAAATGAGAAGTTCAAATTTTAGCCGCTTTTATCGCGTTATCTTATACCCTAAGACTAGGGCATAAGACAAAGCCTAAAGCAATCGGAAGATTGAAGTTTAATTTAATAACCAGAAGAATTACTAAAGAAAATCATAAGCAGGAAATGTTGAAATGTTATTAGCTACGCAACTTAGTTCTCGCTGTTTTTTATGAAAATGCAACTTTATTGTGAAAAAATATTTACAAATGAATCATTCAAAATATTGCCCACCGCTAGCGACAACTTTTTCCCATCTTTCTGGCAGAATTAAGCCATTTTGAGATGTCTTCGTATGAGCGGAACTGCTGATTAGTCAGACCATGTGCCATCGAACGGAACAAGTAATAATATCTGGGTAATATGGCGGGTGGGGTAGGACCTCCCATTTAAGCGTTTCTAAGTAGGTTTTAACGGGTTTGGCAACGTGAGGCCGACCGTTGTCATGCTGTAGAATCACTTTTTCGTGTCTCTGCTCGTATTGTGGCGGCTTTTCGCGCAGTGCTCGGCTCAATCGCCTCAATTGAGTTCGATACCGTTCCCCAGTGATGGTTTCGTTCGGTTTCAACAGCTCATAGTAAATAACCCTGCCCTGGTCCCACCATAGCAAAACCTTCGCAGCGTGACTATTTGGCCGAACCGACGACGTAGAAGCATGACCGGGCAATCCCCATGATTTTGTTCTTTTTGGGTTGCTGTAATGAATCTATTTTTCATCACCCGTAACGATGCGATGAAGAAAACCCTTCCTTTTTTGCCGCTGGAGCAGTTGTTCACAGGCAAAAAAAAACGACGCTCAACGTCTCTTGGCTTCAAATCATGAGGAACCCAAGTTCCTTGTTTTTGAATCATTTTCAACGCATGCAGTCGCTGGAAAATGGCTTGGCGGGTAACTCCTAATGCTGAAGCAAGCTCTTTTTGCGTCTGGCACGGATCCTCATCGAGCAATGCCTCCAATTCGGCGTCTTCGAAGGTTTTTGTTCTTCCTTTACGCGAACGGTCGTCAACCTCGAAATCACCGTCTTTGAAGCGACGGAACCAATCACGGCACATTGTTTCACTTAGAGTAGCTTCTCCGTAAACTTTTTGGAGTTCTCGATGCGCTTCAGCCACCGTTTTCTTCGAATGAAAGAAGAAAAGCAACCCTTCCCGCAAATGAGGATTATTTGGCACAAAATCACACATTTTCACACAACCAAAAGTATATGACGCAAAAACAAAATCACTAATGTGTCAAAGCGGTTTATTTACCATATGTCTGAGCTTAGTTCATGACGTTTTGGTTATGTCACAATCGACTAGCACTTACTACTGGAGCCATCTCTTGAAAAACAGCGAGAACTTAGTTGCGCACCTAATATTTTTCATTTGCGCATGAATTTAAATGACAATATTTTTTGTTTTCATGAAAAATTTAAGGATAAAGAAATAGCTGTAATTATGTTTATAATTAACACAACTTAGCAGGCGGAATCAAAAGCTTTTGCTGCTGTTTAATGTTGTTAATTACTAGGTTACTGCCAAAGTATGCGTTTTAATGAAACCGAAAGTAATAGTTGTCTATTTGATCTATCAAATTTGATGAAAAAACAATGAAGAACTTGTAGCATACAATTGATTTTTCTCTTGGCGATTTAAATGTCCTAATTTATCTCATATTACAAAATCTCCTTTGAAAAACTCGTATACACTCTTTCGCATATTACAAAAATATGCAAAATAATCCACCATCGCCGTGTCGTATCTTATCCAGTAATAATAACAGCAAAGGATCGGAGACCATGATACTTCGCGATTTCGATGTTTTGTCGGAGGCCGATGGACCCGAAAAGAGCCTTACATATGTAAATATGGATAAAAAATACGCCTCTTCCAGTTCAATACTGATTCGGCGATTAAATCATATCTCCTTATTACCCCTGGGCGGGCTCTTATCGGTCTACGCAGAGACCTTGCCTCCTCCTATTATGCAAAAATGCGCGAGGAATTGCCTTTCGTTCTCTTTTTTTTTGATATTTTATTGTAGAAGTTGGGTTTCGTTTCTTTTTGTCCGAATATGTGAGGATAAGATCGAGTTTTCTTTTTTATTTAATAAGAATTTTAACTTGGACATAATCGAAGGAAAATAATTTAAAATAATCAAAAAAGAAATTTTCATGGTATCGTTTGTTCGTTTTCGTGGTTATGTAAATATTGGCGCCACCAAGATTTTGTACACTTTCTCAAGTTTTAAACTTTTTAAAACTCGTTACGAACAAAAACTTTCCGTCCAAGAAGGAGGAACAAAAGAGTAATAAATGAATCTACAATTACATTCGCAAATTGATTTTCTCTTCCGTCACTTTAACTAACAATTCCTGTCAAATTTTTTGGTTAAAAAACAGAAGAGTAACGGTAATCTGGTACGTAGACTTCCGCGGTCGTTGTCCGTACTATCTTCATCCGGGCTTTCGGACTGGAACCGCGTCACTGGTATAACTGCCGACGTTTCGTACCCTGAAAGATGTCCTGAGCCTTGAAGATGTGCCATACGAGTGGGTACGAAACGTCGGCAGTTTTATCAGTGACGCGGTTCCAGTCCGGAAGCCCAGATCAAGATAGTACAGAAGAATAACGATTCCCTGTCTCCTTATAAAATATAGCTGCTTTAAATAAATAGCTAATAATCTTTCTTATATCTATAAAATTGAAATTTAAAAAAATTATGTGAAAAAATAATTTATTTTATTTTTTAAATAACATCTATAAGCAACGATTGATTTTGAAAATTATTATTTTTTGCTATGCCATCGTTGATTAAAATCGCAGAAATTGATTAACAATTTCTGTGTTGAAGAAGGACTCGAACCTCTATCTGCCGTTTGCTGGACGGTTGCCTTACCAATTAGGCCACCAGGCAGTATGGCTTTGAATCCTTTAACACGCCATAAATCGCATTATGGAAACACATCTAATTTTTTTTATTACTTTCTGCTAGGCCATCGTTGATCAAAATAGCAGAAATTGACTAAATTTTTTTTTTCAGGAAGACATAATCTATGGAAATATGATCATCTACACAAATAAAGATACATAAACTTATGTAGGTCAACACCTTAGAGGAATTGTATCCAATGGCCTACTAGGAGACTCGATCAGTGATCTGAAGTTTCTAAGACTAAAGAGTAGAATCTGGTGAAACAGATCCAAGATTATACAGAAGCCAAAAGAACCATTATTATGCCTAATTTCAAAAGGCATATGCAAAGAACTAAAGAGACTTCAAAGAGGCATAAGCACCATAATAGTTCTGAAATCGCCGTATTGTTTAGGAAGAAAACTGAAAAACCGTGAAAAAAGCGAATTGTAATAATAACACAGGCCAACACACATTTTGGTGCCTGCGATTTTTTAACTGTTCCTGGGTAATTTTTGGATGCAGAATGTAAAAAAGTTCTCAGATTTGGTCTATCAGATCTAGTTTTTGAGATTTGTTTAAAAGATTGTGTATTTTACATTATAACTGTTATAATATATAATATTACTATTGACAGATAAAAAAACAAAGACACATGGATTTAAGTATTTATTGCAAAACTTAATTTACATAATTACATTAGTCACTAATCACATAAAAATTTTCTTTTATACGACTTTCTAGAATGGAGTTTACTAGGGCAGTTTCGCTGAAGGCTCCAGCAGTAGTCCGCCATCATGTGGCTATCCCATCGTCCTTGATAACGATCTTCCATAGTTTTAATATCCTGATGGAATCTTTTCCCCTGTTCTTCACTACAATCACCTAAGTTTTCTGGAAAACGATCTAGGTGGCTGTGGAGGTAGTGAACTTTTATACTCATGTTACAGCCGAGAATATTAAAATTTGAAAGCATAACATAGTTTCCACTAATTCTACGTAATTCTCTGCTTTATGATTGCCAAGAAAATTTTGTACTACTTGAACAAATGAACACTAAGCGTTAGATTCAGTCTCGTTCATTGATGTGGTGAATTGTGGATCTTTAACAAGTTGCATTATTTGAGGACCATCAAATATACCAGCTTTTAGTTTTTCCGTGCTAATGCCAGGAAATTTACGTGATAAATACCCAAAACAATTTCCATCTCGATTTAAAGCCTTCACAAATTGCTTCATTAAGCCTAGCTTGATATGCAAGGCCGGAAGTAAGATTTTTTCTCTTGCAACCAAAGGTTCGTTGATCACGTTTTGTTTTCCTTGAATCATGACATCTCTTGAAGGCCATTTTTTTAACCCAGTGCTCATTTTTATCTCTGCTGTCCCAAAGGCACAAAAAACAAGGATATTTTCTATTTTGACGATTAAGTACTTATTTATCTCTTCATTTGTTGTCCTTTATCAGAAAAAAATATCAATTAACCTGTAACCTGTATCTCAAAAACTAGAGCTGATAGAAAAAATCTGGTGGCATTTTTGGAATCAGCACATTAAAAACATCTAAAATCAGATGTTAGATTTCCGGCACCAAATTTTGTTTTTCATTTTGTTACCCTGTGTAATAAATAGTTTGAATTCTTTTTCGAGCTATCCAATCTAATAGATTACTAGAAGATTCATATATTTTTAATTCCATCAACTAATTTGCAGTGTCTTAACTAAATTATCGTCCCCACAACAAGAAGACTAGAAAAGAAACAATAAAACCATAAGCGAAAACAATATAAAGGATGTAGTATACAAACAGATATAATAGTAGATCTTCAACAAGAAGAAATATATAAATATCTTAATATAGCAGAAAATCCTTTATTAATCATACATTAAATAAAACACGCGTTCGAGAAAAATTTAAGAAACGGTTAAAAAAGGATTTTAATACCCAGTTAAAAGTACATTACAGCCGGAAAAGATGATTGATGTGTTTCAAAGTCTTTTGCAAAAATACTAGTACTAGATGATGCACGACAAATTCTTCAAGAACAACAAGAAGAATAACTCTGCAAAACCTCCATTCTCCTTTTTGACGCTTCTGAAATCGAAGAATTCATTACAACCAATCAAGATGGTGTATTTCCATGTCTTTGGCAACAATACAAGATGCACAATAAGATCTTCAAGAACATCGAAAAAGAATAACTCACTGCAAAACTTACATTCTTCTTTCTGATATTTCAAAAATGTAAAGATACATTACAACCAATCAAGATGGTGTATTTCCTAGTCTTTGGCAACAATACTGGGATAAGATGCACGATAAATCCTTCGAGAATATCGAATAAGAACAACTCTCTGTAAAACTTACATTCTTCTTCCTGAGGTTTCAAAAATCTAAAGATACATTACAGCCAGCCAAGATGGTGTACTTCCTAGCCTTTGGCAACAATACTGGGACAAGATGCACGATAAATCCTTCAAGAGCATCAAACAAGAACAACTCTCTGCAAAACTTACAATCTCCTTTCTGGCGTTTCTCAAGTCGAAAAGTACATTACAGCCAACCAAGATGGTGTGTTTCATAATCTTTTGAAAGAATACTGGGACATAATGATGCATTGTAAATTCTTTAATAACATGGAAGAACAATAATTTTGGAAAACCTACATTCTCCTCTCTAAAGTTTTTGAAGTCGAAGGGTCCATTACATTCTGTCAAGATGATGTATTTCCTAATCTTTTGTAACAATACTGGAACAAGATGCAGGATGAATTCTTCAAGAATATCGAAGAAATTCAACTCTCAAAACTTATTTTCTACTTTCTGTTAGTACCTTTAGTGGTTCAAGTAGGATTGTTTAACGGGGTTTTGCTCTGACTGGAAAAGATACAAAAACAAAGATTGATAGACAAAAAGTAGAAAAAAAACATGTAAGAGCTAAAGCTTCAAGGCAAGTACCTTCCATGAGAAAATCAAATCAGGAAGACAGGAACGAACTATGGAACTATAATCATTTACATAAATAAAGATCCATAGAGCGGTGTAGGTTAACACCTTACAGAGGTTAGAACTAATGGTTGACGAGGAGACTCGGTCGGTGATCTGAAATTTCTAAAATTAAAGGATAGAAGCTGGTGAAACAGAGTTCACCTTACAAAGAAATTAAAGGAGACATAATTAAGGTTAACTTCAACAGGCATATGTAAAGAAGTCAAGAGATTCATGGGAAGAACAAGTCGGGAAAGAAGCATGAACAATGGAACTATGGCCCTCTGTACGTTTAAGATACACTAAGCGATGTAGGTTAACATCTTACAGGGGCTAGATTTAATGGTCGACGTGGAGACCCGATCGGTGATCCGAAATTTCTAAAACTAAAAGCGAAATTGGTGAAACAGAGCCAAGTTTACATTGAAACTAAAAGATGTATTATTAAGGTTAACTTCAACAGGTATATGTAAAGAAGTCAAGAGACTCCAGAGAAATATAAGAACCAGAATAATTCTGAAATGGTCGTATTGTTTAGGAAACTGTGGACTGTGAATTAATTTGGAAATTTCTACTTAAAAATTAATGAAAAAATAGTTTGAATTCTTCTTTGAGATACGCCATCTAATGGATTTACGAGAGATTTAGATATTTTTAATTCCATCAACCCACTTGCAACGTTTAAACCAAGCTATCGTCCCCACAACAAAAAGATTAGAAAAGAAGTAATAAAACTTTTTCACACACTCGCCTAACGATTGTTTTATATGCAAATAAACCTTCTTGATCTGCACTAGGAGCTAATTCACGAGGTACAACGTATAACGGCCACCTAACAACCCAAAAATCCACCGGGAGAGATAATTACTCAGCGCTATCTCCTCGCTCGCCTTCTCGGAAAGTTCATTTTTCGTACCCGGTCACATTAAGCGATATCCGAAGAAAGCGCGCACCGCACTGCGCGACCAGTCGATTTTTATCTGACCGATCTCGTCGAGTCGGACCCTGCTTCTTGCCCGGGTCTTTCCTCTCTCGTTATATCTCCCTTGCCGAATGCTCTCCAATCTTTAAGATGTGTGTGTGTGTGTGTGCTTGTGTTTGTGAAGGTCCGGTGTGTATTGACCCTTAATCTTTTCGCGGCGGAGAAGGAGTCCGCTTTTTGAACATTTGCCGGGCGTATAATATGCAAGTGCCATGCTCCCCGAGGGAGTCTCTGTTATCTTTATATTTTATACAAAAATAAAACTGGAATAAAATGAAAATATGCGCGCAGATGATGGCAAATTATCACAGCATTCTTTCTTCGTAACATCAACAACATGCATAGGTAGTGGAACGTGTTATTCTTTGTTAAAAGTTAAGGCGTTAAATTAAATTTCGAAACAAATGAATTACCAAATGATGCGATTATTTTAAAACACAACAATGCTTTTAATTATTTAAAAAGGATTTTCGTGTTTTACTTTAATCATAAAATATTTAAAAGAAATAATAACAATAATAATAATCCACCAATGCAAGCAAACCACGACAACTCAAGCAATGGACTAATGAAATGTATATAAATCTCATGTATTATTATGAATGAATCGCTGCACAAGGCGACACCGTCAAAATAGATCACAGACAGAAACTACACATTTTGCTGAAATGAATCCAGAACATTCCCATTTACCGGAACAAAAACTAATGGATAAAAACTGTGCTATTACCAACTACAAAGAAATTTCGGAACCAATTTTAGCACAACTGAAACAGGAACATAAACAGCGTCACGAACAAACAGTAAACACAGATGGAAATCAGAATGTACAAAAAAAACGGAGATAAAAATAAATTCAAAGCAAAGAGATGAGTCAGAAAACTTACAACTGATTAAGCAATATGATAAAAACTAAACAGAAATAATAGAAGTATTTAAGGAAAATATAAGTAAGCATAAATGCTACTAAAAGACCACGGCTACCAAAACTCAAATAAAAAAGCTTCATATGTATATATATAATAAACAAGGAACTAGTAGGTAATTCGGTCTGTGAACTGAAAGAATTTTTTTTTCTTTAGACTCTTTATATTTCGCCACTGCTTGGTGGCTTCTTCAGGAGAACCAAGAAAATTATCAAAGCCACACACTACCTAGACATAACAATACACAACATATACCGTCACGATCGAAGAACATTATATGTGTTTGCAACAATACTAAGACAAGATGTTTCAAAACTTATATTGTTTTCTGGCGTTTCAGCTAACGAAGAGTACATTACAACCTATCTGGATGGTATGTTTCATAATTTACAGCACTAAACATTAACTGTAGACCATATGGAACACAAGCCAAAACAAATTCAAAACTTATTATCCATATTATCTGCTTCTGGGTTTCCGTGCTGGAACCGCGTCACTAGTATGTCCGCCCAGCCATAATATTCAACGAACCATAGATCGACATCTTAATCCCAAAATCCCACAACTTAATACACAGCTTACATCATCTCTCCCCCTCTCTAAAGCCCACCTACCCTATATACAAGGTGTTACTGACCGCACCAGTAGGGTTCTTCTCAAAAACAACATCAAAACCATCTTCAAACCCCATTCCAAATTATCTTACCCTTTTTCCGTAAAAAAACATGTTTCTTTAGAATCACCTGGTGTGTACAGGATTCCTTGTTCATGCGGCAGGGCATCTATTGGTGAAACAAAGCGGTCTGTCGGCACTCGTGTTTCTGAACATGAGCCTTGTACTAGGTTGCTGCGCATAGCCGGTTCTGCACTTGCCGAGCATAGGCTGGAAACCGGGCACTATATTTAGTTTAATTCAACCAAGATCCTATCCCGCACTAACCATTTCTATGGTCGCAAAATCCGTGAAACTATAGAGATCTTTAAGCACCTCAGTAACCTTAACCGCGATGATGGCTATCCCCTACATAACGCTTGGCAATCCTGCATCTCCAAACTACCCAACCGCAACCGTAACGCTCCATTGACCCATGACCCATTATCCATATATAAATCCGTCCTCCATCAACTTACACCAGTTTCAGTGCAGTAGTTCAGTCCTGAAGATGTCCCATACAAAAGGGTACGAAACGTCGGCAAATATACTAGTTAGGCAGATATACTAGTGACGCGGTTTCAGCCCGAAAACCCAGAAGCAGATAGCATGGACCACGACCGCGGAAGTCTACGTACGAAACTTATTATCCATATTTTCTTCACTAGGGTCACATCCTTCATTCGGATAATATAAAGGTACCGGTACAATTATTTTTCCTTCACTTTTTTGGATTATTGAATTCACTCCAACCCTTCCCGTCATATTTTTATTCATTAGTTAATCAAATTTTTTAACCTCCTTCTGTTTCCCTTAAAAATCTCTTCTTATCAGCTGTTATTATGGAGTTTTATTTATACATTATCGTCCACGGTGCCTTAACAAGCTATAAATAATGATTGAGTGAAGATCATTCTGTAAATTGCCTTACTTGTAACTTTCTAATAAATCTATATTTTTTGCATATATTTTTTTTAATTTTTCCAAAATTGCAGTGAAAGATTAACGATCGTTAAGCAATTACTTCACTTTCAATCTATGGGTAGCCTTCCTATTGAATTTGATCAAAAACAACGTACTATAAAAACTTCTACGAGGGAGCGTTTTTATATTTGCGGAATGAGCGGGTTGTAGAGGGGTGAGTAGGCGCATTGGGGGCGTGGCCTGTGCAGCGACTCATGATTAGTATAAATACGAAGTTTCATTGTTATTAGACAGTTAGTCTTTGAGCTATCGTCAACCAAGTAACATAATCAGGAGTGAAAAGTGAAATATGGAAAAAATCGAATATCGTGCCGTTATAAAGTTGGTGACCACGCCAGCACTTATCCAAAAAGTTGAACAAATTGTACTCGAAAATGCTCGACTAAAGAAGAAACAATTCGCAGAAATGGTTGGAGTATCCGATACAACAATTTTTAAAATCCTACACGATCATCTCGGCATGTCTAAGGTCAGCGCAAGATGGGTGCCGAGAATGCTCACGCCGCCGCAAAAACAACAGCGCGTAGAGTGTTCGCGTGCATTTTTGGACCTCTGTAATGAAGACAAGGATGGTGTATTGAGTGGAATTGTTACTGGAGACGAAACTTGGGTTCATCATTATGAACCTGAGTCCAAACAAGACTCCATGCAGTGGCATAAAAAGGGCACAGCACCTCCCAAGAAATTTAAAGTGTCACAATCAGCTGGGAAACTCATGGCAACGGTATTTTGGGACTCGGAAGGAATATTGTTGATTAATTATAAAGATAAAGGTGTTTCTATAACCGGAGAATATTACGCTTCAATATTAGAGCGACTAAAAGAAGCCATTAAAGAGAAAAGACGGGGAAAATTGACAAAAGGTGTTCTGCTTTTGCACGACGACGCGCCCGTCCACAAGAGCCGCGTTGCGTTAGCTGCCCTGCATAAGATGGGCTTCGAAATTGTGAATCATCCACCCTACAGCCCAGACCTGGCCCCGAGTGATTATTACCTGTTTCCGAAAATGAAAAAAGAGCTGCGGGGTAAAAAATTTACTGCCGATGATGAAGTCAAGGAGGCAGTTTCGGCGTATTTTGCAGATAAAGAGAAATCATTTTTTTATGAGGGTATAAATAAATTAATTGAAAGATGTGAAAAATGTATCCGTCTTGCAGGTGAATATATTGAAAAAGAAAAATAATTTGGTTTTTTATTTCCACCCCTTGTCCCCCATTCCGCGAATATGAAAACGCTCCCTCGTATCTCCGAAAAATTTGTTTAAAGTTCAACTCGACCCTTCTTCATATCACAATTCGAAATCGTAATCAGTATTAGAAATATATGAAACGTCGGCGTTGTTACCATACGCTTGTTACATCGATTCAATGTTTCCATTACAAGGAACGGTTTCTTTTTTTCTATTCCGGTATGCGTCTTTATAAATCGACTGTAAATAGATCAATTTTATGTGGATCATAAACTGCGAATGAAGCATCTTTCAAAAGAAATTTTCTTGGGCGACTCGTAGCGCACTTTGTGGTTTTAGCGAGTCGTCCCGTAAAACGTTTGTGGTTAAAAGTAATTGGAGGTCTTTGCAAAACTATAAACAATTGTTTAATAATGCAGAGGGTTACCGCATATAGTTCACGACGTTAGATATTATTGGATGTCGAATATTATTAATAATATTATAATATCATTTGATATAACGCTCTCACTAAGGAATATATTAATAATAATAGGGGAAGATTTATTTTATTAAAATATTCATAATTAGGTATAATAAATAAAACGATTTAAGTACTTTCTAATACAATTCATTTGTTTACATTTCGTAAATCACAATGTCAACTAGTTTCGATTAATTCTGCTCTATATCGAGTCTGGAATAATTATCCAATATTACAACATTGTACAATTATGTCCAGACCCTGTAAAGATCATAAATGGTACCAAAACTAATTCCTGTTGTCGTTTACGAAATATAAAGAAAAGAATTTAATTAGGTAGAATTTAAAGTTTTATTTATTTATTTAAATATTCACCAGATGTACCGGAAAATTATTACCGGGCTTTCTAACAGTTTGCAATGTTATGATTTAACACATGTCATTTTATTCTACTGACATCAAGCTTCAAAGCCATACACGTTATATTTCGCGAAAGTGACACTGTCATAGATTTATACTCGTACCTCTTTGAAAATGTCGAGTTTCGTGCCTGAAAAAGTGTATTTGCGGCACGTATTACTTTTCTTATTTAATCAAAAAGAAGAAGCCGCTGAAAGTCATCGTTTGTTGGTATAAACGTACGCTGACCATGCTCCAACCATAAAAACTTGTAAGGCGTGGTTTCAACAATTCAAAAATGATGATTTCGATATGCAAGACAAAGAACGTTCTGGTAGACCGAAAAAGTTTGAAGATGCGGAACTGTAGAAGTTATTGGATGAAGACCCAACCCAAACAACCCAAAAACAACTGGCAAAAGCGTTAAATGTGGCCCAAGAAACGATTACCGACTGATTACGAGCAATGGGAAGAATCCAGAAGATGGGAAAATAGGTATTACATCAATTGAATGACAGACAAATGGAAAATCGAAAATCGTCTGTGAAACGCTGCTTCAAATGTGTGATCGGAAGTCATTTTCGCATCGAATAGTGACGGGTGATGAAAAATGAATTTATTTCGAAAACCCTAAGCGCAAAAAATCATGGTTATCACCTGGCGAAGCCGACCATCGACTCCAAAGCCAAATCGTTTTGGTCGCAAGACAATGCTCTGTATTTGGTGAGACCCGAGTGGCGTGGTATATTACGAACTATTGAAACCTCGAGAAACAGTTAATACTGGTTGCTATCGACAAACTTACAATTTTAACTATGCATTGATAGAAAAATGTCCAGGGCGGGCCCGAAGACATGGTAAAGTGATTATACAGCACGATAACGCGCCGTCTCATACAGCAAAACCGTTTAAGGAAGCGTTGAAAACACTTGAATGGGACATAACATCACACCCGCTGTACTCTCAAGACCTACGACTATCACCTTTTCGCATCAACGAGATACGCGCTAGCAGAGCAGCACTTCACCAATTTTGTAGAAATTAGAAAATGACTCGATGAATGGTTTTGCTCAAAGGACGAACAGTTTTTTTGGAATGACATCCATAAATTGCCCAAAAGATGAGCAAGATGTGTAGAATCAAATGGCCAATACTTTGAATAAATAATTTTTTGACATTTGCCGATAAAAGGACAGCGTTATACCAACGTCGAAGTCATTAAAAAGGCGTCGACAGCGATCTTGAACGACATCTCTAAAGACGAACTTAAAAATTCATTCGACATGTTAATTGACCGTGCAAAATGTTGTCGTTTTGTTTCTATTTTAAAAAAGTTCGATTCTCTTTGCGACAGATATATACGTGTTTTTCGCCATCCAAATTACTGAGAAAACAATCCCGAGTAGCTTAACGGTAGCATCCTCCCGGCAAGCGGATGGCTGAGGTTCGATTCCTCACCTGAGGGCAGAAATTTTTCATTAATTTCTTCCATAATTAATAACGATGAAATGAGAAGAAAATACAATATTTTTTTTTGGTAAAAGATTAATATTTTTACTATAACTTTTTTACCTCCCTTTCCATCTTACAGCGTCATTTGCTTGAATAATTTATCAATTATTTTTGAAGTTTAGAATTTAGACGCTCTAAATTTTCTTTTTTATGTTTGCATTAAATGCTATTGCCAAGCAGAAATGATATAAATATCGATTCTGTCACGCATTCAATTCATTAGAGTTTCATTGCCTACCTTTTCAATATTTACATTGTTTAAATTTTTTTTCTTTTATAGAATGTAAGGCAACTATAACCTAATCTTGCTGTGCAACCTTTTCAATATCATATGTACTTCCTTTTCGATGGACAAAGGCAAATCCTGCACGTATTAGCTCCTACACTCCCAGCATTCTTACCACCATTCTATCCGTTTAATTAACACAATTATTGAATGAGCACAATAAGCTACGCTCGCATATTTATATCCACATCGTTTTCTCTCAAAATAATAAGCACATCATACGCTTCAATTAAAACATAACAAATGACTAAACAATATGTGTAAACGGAGGGGATTTACACACAAAAGCGACGTTTACAACGTCCGTCTTTGAGTGGCCGTCCGCTAGACGGCGCTCGCACATTGTAATACCTAGATCCGCCGCCCGTAATTTATATTATGCTTATTCGATCGCTCTCGTGTGTATGTACTAACACACACACAGAGAGAGAGAGAGAGAGATACACATTGCGAGCAATCAGATTCATTGCGAGTTAGTTAAACTGTACAACTCCCGAGTTCTCGCGGTATCTTCGATTGATAGCATCGACTGTACCAAGTGTAACGTTGCATTGTATGCTTGTAAATAATTTGCCGACTCTGTGGTAATGCAACGCCGTTCGTTGGGAAACAAAAATAATTGTTATAATTTGATGTTTCGAATCAATATGTACGTTTGTAATTAGCTAAGTGTTAAGCTTTCATGCAAGAACAGGCGTTTATATTTCGGGAATAGCAAACAAAAAAACAAATTTTATTATCCAAAATAGTTTTGTTGCTTTACAAAATATTCTCCTTGAAAATCAATGCACTTTTACAGTCGTTTTAAACAATCCGAAAAGCATTGCTGCCACTGTGAAGGCGGTATCTCCAAAATATGAGTTTCGAATGCCTCAACTGCCTCTTCCGGCGTAGAAAACCGTTGACCAGGAAGTTTATTCTTCACGTATGGGAACAAAAAGAAAACACAGGAGGCTAGATCAGGGTTGTACGGCGGAGGGCTTATCAATTCACTGTTTTGCCCGGTCAAATATTCAATTGTTTGAATCGTCCTGTGAGAGCTCGCATTATCATGGGGGAGAATGATCTGTCGTTCTCGGTTTGTTCTCGGAACTTTTGTTGATTTTGACTCATCTTGGAATACCCACACAGTCGACTGCTGTGACGACTTTATAAATGTTCTTTGAAGCACCGCCATTGTATTTTTTGTGCGTTTCTTGGCACCAATCGACGCGAGTCCTTTTTTGAGCGGTCGTCAAATTATGTAGTACCCAGCGCAAACGTAGCTTCTTAACGGCTAAATGTTCATGTACGATCTTATGCACGCTGGTATTACTAAAACCGAGAGATGCCTCGATCTCACGATAGTCATATGACGGTCTTGCATTATCAATTCAGACACTGCATTAATGTTTTCCGACACAACAACATTTGTGGGACGACCTTCACGAAATTCATCGTCCAAAGAACGCCGTCCAAGTTCGAATTCACTATACCAACGATATACTGTAGTTTTCGATGGTGCTTCATCACCACATAAAGAACTCAGCTCGTCGATGCATTCTTGTTGAGATCATCCACACCGAAAGTAATGAAAAATGTTCGCGAGTTAATTCCATTTTTCGCTGACATAAAATTTTCAAGTTACTGTCAACAATAGAAATAGTGACCGGATAACAAAACTGTCAAGGTAAATATATTGTCAAAAATGATAAACGTCACGATACAATCGTAAGATCGGAGGCAACACTAACAGTATTGCCTGTTCCCGAAATATAAATGGCTACCCTCGTATATATTTCTCACGTTATAATGAACGATAATAGTGTATTGTGACGCATCGTCAAAATGTTTCCGTAAAATGAACGTAACATAAACGTCAAGCAAGATATAAACACACTAGAATGATTTGACTTACAAAAACTAAAGTCTAAGGATCTACCGTGTACAAAACAACTGCTACAGGAGTACCCTTCTAAGGGCTGAAAAACATTTTGTGGCCTTAGGTATAGATATTATTCTCATAATATCTCATTTTCAGTTTGCGATTTCACTTAAAACTGTCAATGTTTCACTACGTTTTATAAATTACTATTTACCGTTTATTTTGTTTCATATGCCTACGGTCAAGCGTACGCCTATGGCGTGCAGCTCAATTTCGCTTCTTAAAAATGAACTGACATAAACGTAAAGCAAGTTATAAACACACTAGAATGAGTTGACTTACAAAAACTAAAGTCTAAAGATCTACCGTGTACAAAACACCTGCTACAGGAGTACTCTTCTAAGGGCTGAAAAACATTTTGTGGCCTTAGGTATAGATATTATTCTCATAATACTTAAAACTGTCAATGTTTCACTACGTTTTATAAATTACTATTTACCGTTCATTTTGTTTCATATGCCTACGATCAAGCGTACACCTATTGCGTGCAGCTCAATTTCGCTTCTTAAAATTGAACTGACATAAACTTAAAGCAAGATATAAACACACTAGAATGATTTGACTTACAAAAGCTAAAGTCTAAGGATCTACCGTGTATAAAATACCTGCTACAAGAGTACTCTTCTAAGGGCTATTTACTGTTTATTTTGTTTCATGTGCCTACTGTCAAGCATACGCCTATGGCGCGCAGCTCAATTTCGCTTCTTTGTTCACAAGTAACTAAAAATGTAAATTGGTTTTAAATGAAAAATATTTCACCAAACCAATAAAATACACAATTTCACTATTATAGAGATCACATTCGTTTTAAAAGAAAAAAAAAGGAAAAAACCCGATACAATGGAAACAAAAAAGATGTCGTTTACCGAAAATTCAACAATGACAGATTCCAACCTACAAAAATGTACGAATCATCCTGACATCCCGGACTTGTTTACGAGTATTAGAGCGAGAAAAAATAAATTGAAGGAAACAAAAAAAAGTAACGAACCGAAATGGAAAAAAAAGAAGAAGAAGAAGTGGAAAAATATGTATATTGGACCTTCTCGATATACATATAAAAGCAAAACTAATCGAATGATCGAATGGATCTAGTTTTAATTGTGGTGTGGGGTCTTAAAGCCACGGGAGAAGTTCGAGAATGACCTATCTGATTACTGGACAACCTATACATCGAGAAAGACTACTTTAGTGAGTGTAAACAGAATAACGATGGAATTATTTAGCTTTTCAGTGTAAATTTTGCGTTTTAATGTATATTAATGAATGATAAAGAGTAATTTATTTCGAATTTACATAATATCGAAGTAGAATGATTATCTTCATTTACATCTTTCAATTATTTGGTGCGCAACTAAGTTCTCGCTGTTTTCCAAGAGATGGCTCCAGTAGTAAGTGCTGGTCGATTGTGACATAACCAAAACGTCATGAACCAAGCTTAGACGTATGGTAAATAAACTGTTTTGACACATTAGCGATTTTGTTTTTGCGTCATATACTTTTGGTTGTGTGAAAATGTCTGATTTTGTGCCAAATAATCGTCATTTGCAGGAAGTGTTGCTTTTCTATTTTCATTCGAAGAAAACGGCGGCTGAAGCGCATCGAGAACTCCACAAAATATACGGAGATACTGCTCTAAGTGAAAAAACGTGCCGTGATTGGTTCCGTCTCTTCAAAGGCGGTGATTTCGATGTTGACGACGCTGAATGGGAGGCATTGTTCGATGAGGATCCGTGCCAAACGCAAAAAGAGCTTACTTCAGCATTAGGAGTTACCCGCCAAGCCATTTCCCAGCGATTGCATGCGTTGGGAATGATGCAAAAACAAGGAACTTGGGTTCCTTATGATTTGAAGCCAAGAGACGTTGAGCGTCGTTTTTTCGCCTGTGAACAACTGCTCCAGCGGCAAAAAAGGAAGGGTTTTCTTCATCGCATCGTTACGGGTGATGAAAAATGGAGTCATTACAGCAACCCAAAGAGAACAAAATCATGGAAACTGCCGGGTCATGCTTCTACGTCGTTGGTTCGGCCGAATATTCACGCTGCGAAGGTTTTGTTGTGTATTTGGTGGGACCAGAGCGGGGTTATTTATTATGAGCTGTTGAAATCGAACGAAACCATCACTGGGGAACGGCATCGAACTCAGTTGATACGATTGAGCCGAGCACTGCGCGAAAAGCGGCCACAATATGAGCAGAGGCACGAAAAAGTGATTCTACAGCATGACAATGCTCGGCCTCACGTTGCCAAACCCGTTAAAACCTACTTAGAAACGCTCAAATGGGAGGTCCTATAACACCCTCCATATTCCCCAGCTATTGCGCCGTCCGATTATTACTTGTTCCGTTCGATGGCACATGGTCTGGCTAATCAGCAGTTCCGCTCATATGAAGCCATCTCAAAATGGCTTGATTCGTGGATAGCCCCAAAAGACGGTATTCGAGCTCTGCCAGAAAGATGGGAAAAAGTTGTTGCTAGCGATGGGCAATGATTCATTTGTAAAAATTTTTTGACAATAAAGTTGCATTTTCATCAAAAAAACAGCGAGAACTTAGTTGCGCACCTAATACTATTCTAAAAAAATGTGAATTCGTGATTGCGAATAAACGAAGTATATACAGATCAGTGAGTTAATTTCGTTATTAGATAAAACGTGGAAATTAATAGTTAAAGCATAATACATTTATTAATCTAAATAATAATATTTCACTCCTTGCTCGAATAGAAAACAAGAAAGCTGTTGGAAAATATTTTCTCTGTATTTCCCATAGGTTACTTATTAATGTAAAAGAAATATCAATCAATTATAAAGGTTGTTTCAAATTTCGAGGTTTTTTTAAGAATAAATAAAACACATAATTTGAATTCGCTTTCAAAAACTGTTTATCGGTGATAGAAGTATCAGTTATGACATTTATATGCGAAAAATAATATCTGCCAAATGGCCTCCTCTTGCAGCTCCACAGACGTCCACTCTTTTGTTAAAATTTTCAAAGACATTTTGACATAATTGAGGCTCTATCTCACCAATGACACGAATAATTTCATCTTTCAAAGCAGGAATTGATTGTGGATTATTTTCATAAACCCGACGTTTCACATAACCCCAAAGAAAATAGTCTAACAGTGTCAAATCACATGATATTGATGGCTAATTAACATCACCGTTTCTTGACATTACACGTCCAGGAAATTTTTCTCTCAATAAATCGATTGATTCGTGTGCAAAATTTGGTGTAGCGTCATCCTGTTGAAACCATATATCCTCTAGATCAATATTCATTAATTCAGGCCACAAAAATTCGATTATCATCCGACGATATCGATCACCATTGACAGTTCAGCTTCACCAGCAGCATTTTCAAAGAAGTAAGGTTCAATTACACCGCCTGACCTAATGCACACCAAACAGGAACTCGTTTAGGATGCATAGGTTTCTCATTAATAACTCGTGGATTTTCCTCAGCCCAGATACGGCATTTTTGTTTATTAACATAGCCACCAAGTTCAAAATGTGCCTCATCAGAAAACATCGGAGAACGGAATAAGTGAACACCTGAAGCCGAAAGACCCAGCGAGTACGTTAGAGGTGCCTGCAGATTTCAATCAAGATTCTATAAGTTTTGACGGGCGGCCAAACTTGTGTTTGGTCTGACGAAATAGCATTTCAGTTTCTAGATGATGGATCCATTGCAATTGTTCGATTGCTATATGTATATATGTTTCGTCGGATGCTTTGGCTAGTGTACAATGAGTTTGAGTCTTCTCAATACATCCCGCGTCATTGTACTATCCTTTGAAGAACAGTTTCTTCACTGACGTTTCAATGAAATCCAATTCATCGTCATACACATAAGCGTGAGAAATCTGTTCTTTTATTAAACGACACCATCTCTGAAATGCCTAATCACACGCTTGGTTTTGAATATGAAACCACTTTTAACACTAATTTTCCTTGATCTTTATATTAAAATTTCTTTAGAAAACCCTACGTACCTACCGGAAACTAGAATTCAAGAATATAGACTTGTATTTAAGGACTTGGGAATCAAAAACTTTAATAAATTACATTACTGCATCCTATCTGCATCTATACCAGCAGATGCTTCATTGTCAGAAATCGTTTTACAGATATACAAGATACATTAACACATGAAAAGTTCTTCTCATGAGCAGGAAACTTATATAGAAAGCCGAACAAAGGACATTCTCCCAGACAAGAGCACAAACATTAATTCGTTGAAATTTTCACAGACCAATCCCAAGCTAGCAAATTATTTTCGACAGCAACTACACCATTTCAGGGAACAATTTGTTCTGAAATATTTGAAAGTCTAATGAAGATTTTAACCCATGTTGTTCTTGCAACAGCATAACTTGGACAGCCTGTATATGTCGTTGCTCTTTGACCGCGACTAGCATTTGTAGATTCCGCTCCTGAAGCGTCAAAAATAGTAGCGTTTCCACACTAGGTTACACGACTCATATGATCTCGCCTCGCAGCCGGCCAATATTTCATATTCTAAATCACCTTCACCTACTTGTTTTCCTCCCCCCAGACAGTCTGAGTGTCTGAAGCCGCGAAGGAGATAGGACAAGCGCGCCGACTGCAGCATAGGCGCCACCGTAATTCAACTGTTTCCGATTTTTTTTCCATCAAACAAATGCCAGTGTATCAGTTCATATTGTAATATTGCTTGGTTCATTTTCAATAGCGGATACACAAATACACGTGAAAAGATAAAGGAGAACTGAATAATATAATGAAAATAGTTTCGCATACGATTTATAACTTCTGATACAAGCTTTTGTAAAACAAACTTTTTCTCATATACGTGGAATGGGTCATAAATTTACAGTTTAGAATGCTTAAACACCCAAGCAATATATCGACGAGATGTTATGAAAGATTCGTTTCAACATATATTATAATGTATTGTAGTCTTAAAACTAACCACTTGTAATAGAGAACACCCCCCGCTTACACATGTTAGCCTTTTTTAACGGTCATATTTTCCTTTTCCAGGAATTCGAGCGGGTAAGACTATTATTGGACTCTTATTAGTGTTTAACACGTAGTTTTTGTTTTTTGAAATGTGTATGCTTTCATAGTTATCTAATTCACGATGATTATTTATATTTTTGATTAAATATAGATATATGCGGTTATATTACGATTATTTTCTATCACGTGGTTTGCCAAACTGGATATCTCAGCTCAATTAAACTTTAACTTTTTTTTACGGGGTTCCTATCGAACGTTTCATCTGCCCGATACATTGTTTATTGCAATCTAGACATTTTCTTTCGTAAATCCCGATTTCTGATTTAACTTGACTTTGTCTATTGCATTTCCTCAAATTAAGTGCAATTTGAATTCTATCTGACCATGGAGAACTTTCTCCTTCTTCCGAAACTTTTAAAAAGTAGCCTAAAGATTTTTGTATTGGAAAAATTTCTATTTTAAATGATTCAAGACGCGGTAACCTTATCGAAATTTACAACAGACCCATCTCCAGTCTTACAGCTTTGCTAATGTTTATGCGACGCTCTTTTGTAGCTTCATGTATTCTATGATACGTCTTTATTTCCTTCAACCACCTAACAACGATAAATTTAGCCGCCTCAACTCCATATGTTTATATATTTTGTTACACTTTGCACACATAATAATTTTTTATGTTTTTATGTTATTTTATTTAATTTACATACGATTCAATCTAAACACGAATATTATTATCAAACGCCTGCATTTGTGAGTTGGAAATATTTGAGTGAAATTTTTTTTTTGTTTAATAATGTACCTTCTGTACAATAAAGAGCCTTTGGTATTTTCCAAAGAAAAAGTATTGCCTGAAACTTACTTGTACAACTAGCACAATTTTCGAAATATTCTCTCTACATTTAACGTTAATTTTATATTATCCAATTTATAATTACAATTAGAAAGTATCCTAATTTACCATCTTAGTTTACCATCAGCTATACGGCCAGTGCCTCATTTAGCCGAAATCCCAGTGTCAGTTTTGAAAGAATTACCCTCTTTCAAAATACAAGAATACGAGAAAACTAAAGATGAAGTGGCCTATCATGATGAAGATTTCGAAAATGAAGATAACCCCGTTCGTAAAAGATTTGATCAGCATAAGTTAAATGATTTGGTACAAAACTTGGGACTATCCAAAAAAGCTTCTGAATCCTTAGCATCAAGATTGCACGAGAAAGACTTGCTTGAAAATGAAACTAAGGTATCCTCACTTTCGATCAGGAGAAAGTGCATTTCTCCAAAACTTTCGAAGCGACGGTGGATTTACAATTGTTTAACGATAACTCAAAGTGAAGCTTGAAGTGTGTCATCCCTCGCATTGGAAATTTTTTTTGTGCAGTCCCAATAAGCCATTCAGTTTATTTGCAAGAAGAATATGAAGACATAAAGAGCGTGCGTCATTTATTTTTTTTGTAAAACCACTTGCATAAATCATCTGTGTTCACTTTAAAACAGTCTGCTTCCTTCTTGACCAGCAACGCTGATATACCAACTATGTCTGTCTTGTTTTGTATATGTGGGGCAGGAGATCTCGCGAGAAGTATTGAATGCAATCGAATTGTCAAGATCTGGCCTCAAACCTCGTGATTATTTATATTTTTGATTAAATATAGAATAAGTATAGATATCAGATTCTACGTCAGACACTTGTCGACAAAAAAATATTATACTTCCAACTCTGCATATAAAACTAAGTTTCATGAAGCAATTTATTAAAGCCTTGTCTGTCGAAGGAGACTGCTTCAAGTATTTCATTTAGGCATTTCGTAGTCTGTCATTTGAAAAGATGAAGACTGGTGTTTTTGACGGTTCATAAATTCGGCAGCTCATTAAAGATAAATATTTCATCCGAACAACGACAGAACTCCGAGAGAATGCTTGGTTTGAATTCAGAAGTCTTATCAAAGACTTCGTTGGAAGTACACGAGCACAGAGTTACACCGAAATTGTCCCGGAATGCTTGGAAAGCTACAAAATGCTTGAGTGCAACATGAACATCAAATTTCTTTTTTTACATAGCCATCACGCTGACTCCTCGAAAAATCTTGGTACAGTCAATGATGCGCGGGATGAGCAGTTCCACTAACATTTGGAGATCATGAAGGCACGGTACTAGGGTAAATAGTATGTACATACGATGGTTGACTATTGCTGGAGCAGCAAGCCAGATTGTTCACAGATTGAATACTCCAGGAAAAGCTACAAGCAAAAATTTGCATCTTAATATGTATATTTGCCGACTGGTAAGAAACTTTACTACTTGTATGACCACAATTTAATTTACAGAAAATATATATAGCCTTTGTATGAATAAAATTGCGAACTGCTAACAGTATATTTGGTAATTTTTTCCTTTACTTTCCTTTGTACGCATATTTTGTATTACTTTAGGGACAAGAGAAGGGTATCCTGTAGCGTAGAAAGTTGAAGCGATAGACAAAATCTGGGGTCATTTTTAAATTGAGATGCTAAAAGTTAATCAAAACCACGTGCCAGATCTAGATCAACGAAATTCGTGCTTTCCAGTTTCACAAAACTGATTTAATGGTCCTCTATAACAGCTGATCTAAGTATCGGGTGTTTTTTTAAGAGCTTGGAAACTTAAAATGATAATACAAGACAAAAATATTGTTGAAATTAAATTTTTTTGTTATAATCTGGTAGATAATTTCATGGCGTCAATGGTGGCTTGAATATTGACTTCCAATGCTTCGAGAGTTGCTGGTTTGTCGCCATAAACCAATGACTTAACATAGACCCATCAAAAGTAATTCAGAGGCGTTAAATCGCACGAACGAAGGACCAGTGAACAGAACCACTTCTGGAAATAAAGTTGTGACCAACTTGATTTTGCAATAAATTGATTGTTAAGCGCGCTATATGGCAAGTTGCGTCGTCTTGTTGGAACCAAATGTCGTCGATGTTTATAGCTGATTAATTTTTGGTAACAAAAATTCAGTTAGTATGGCTCGATAGCGGTCGCCATTCACAGTAACGGCAGCTCCTTCCTCATTTCGAAGGAAATAAAGACTGGTGATGCCGCCAGCGTGTAAACCGCAGTCAATTTTAATAGATGTAATAGTGATTTATTAACAGCTCAAGGATTGTCTTCGCTCCAAATACGGCAATTTTGCTTATAGACGCAGCCATTTAACCAGAAATGAGCTTCGTCGCTAAACATAATTCTTTGATAAAAATGCTCATCTTCGGCCAGTTTCAAATGAGCCCAATCAGCAAAAATGCGAAGCAAACGACGGTCGTTTGATCGATAGTTCTCATGCAGCTTAAAAACACTATGTGTTAATGTCGAAAGTCAATAGGTTGAAACACAAAAAAGTTACCTTCCATCAAATTATCTTCGTAGTTTAAGTCGTTTTAGTCGTAGTATCTTGGAAACCTTTAACAATATTAGAGTCAACCTTATTAATCTATACGAAATATACAAATGCGCATAATTAATTTTTTTCTTATTTTTTTTGTATTAGACTTGAGGAAAGGGGTAGGTTTCATCACATCGAGATATTATATAGATGTCAGGCATTGTCAATTCAAGAAATATACCCACACTTTACTTACAACTCATATTGAATCGCATTATGAAAAATCAGAGCAGAATAACTCTTTATTACGTCCAGGGCATACGCCTTTCTGTTAATAAACGTGACGGAACTGTGGAATCGAGACAGGCCGCGCTGTCGCACACCAACGCCGACCTTGATTTATGAACGGATTTTCAGATTTCGAACTGAACGTACGCTTTTCTTTCTTTCCATTTTTTCCTTGATTTATTTTCACATCGGTGATTTATCTCTCGATATATTCTTAGAGATAAACGCACATATAACAACAATAACAACAACAACGGGACGCGATTAGAATAAAACCCGGAGAGCAGAATGGGATACCTTTTGTAAGACTACCATTGCTGCTGGTGTATGTACAAAATTCATGTTACGGTGATTTATGCTGTGAAATAATTTAATTTGAAAATATGCTAAAACCGCTACGGCATTGTCGTCGGAAATATGCGGTCGGCGTGTTCTTTTCGGTTTGTATTATTTTATGACACTCGTTTCTTTCTTTTTTTCCTCTCTTTTGAGGTTATGCAATGGAATTTATGTTTGAAATAACACTCTGTTAAATTGGTCATATTTCATCAATTTAAATGGGCTTTATTTACGTTTCTGTGTGTGTTGTCTAGGCAGGGCGCCAAAATGTAAGTGTCACTTTAGACTTTAGAAAATAATAAGTAGAAAATTTAATATAATTTTAGTTTGACAAGTAGTGAGAATGGAAAAGAAAAACGAATTTTTTAAATACAAAATAATTTTTATTTTTCAATATATTCTCCTAGAAGAGCAATACATTTATTCCAACGGTGCTCCAATGCCCTTATGCCATCTCTAAAATGCGATTCCGGAAGGCTTGCAAAATACTCATTTACGAAGACGATAAGCTCGTCGTTAGACGAAAATTTCTTTCCACCTAGTGCCGTTTTCAATTTTGTAAAAAGGTGGAAGTCGGAAGGGAATAGATCCGGCGAATAAGGCGCATGCGATACTAATTGAAAATGCAACTCGTGGATTTTGGACATCGCAACTGAGCTAGTATGCGAGGGAGCGTTGTCATGATGAAACAGAATCTTTTTCTTTGCCATTCCTGGCCGTTTAGCACGAATCCCAACTTTTAATTTTTGTAGAAGTTCTGCATAATATTGTCCGTTTATTGTGGCACCTTTCTGAAGGTAATCAATAAGCAAAATACCCTTTGAGTCCCAAAAAAATTGATGCCATCATTTTGTTTGGCGATAAAGTGGTTTTCGCTTTCTTTGGAGGTGCAGAACCACGTTCTAACCATTGTTTCGACTGTTGTTTAGTTTCGGGTGTACTGTAGTGTATCCAAGTTTCATCGCAAGTAACAAATCGCCTACAAAAATCAACCGGATTCCGCTTATAAACGTCCAAACACTCACTGGAAATGCGCAAACGAGTGAACTTTTGATCAGTCGTAAGCAATCGCGGCACCCATCTTGCCGAAAGCTTGGAAAGGCCCATTTCTTTCGTTAAAATGTGATGTACGCGTTCTATTGAAATGTTTACCATGTCTGATATATCTCTCACTTTGAGTCGTCGATCTTGCGTAATAATACTATGGATTTTTATAATCATTTCCTTAGAAGTCACGATTTTGGGTGCTCCAGAGCACGCTTCATCAACACAGCTTGTTCTACCACGTTTAAATGCATTTACCCATCTACTTAATGTGGCGGATGATGGAGCAGATTCACCTAATGTTTCCCGTAACTCATCTTTTATGTCGGTAGCTTTCATACCCTTAATTACGAAGTATTTAATCAGCGCACGATACTCTGCTTTTTCCATTTTAACAAAACGACGTGTTGCTTCTTTTTCAATCAGCTGTTAAAAATAAACTAATCAACCGATTTATCTAAATATCGGAATGTAAACATATAAACAGGCAACCTTAATTAGAGTGTATTTGTTTTACCAATTAGAGCGCCACCTATGTGTCGGTCTCACTACTTGTCAAACTATCCTCGTAATAGTGGGACTGAATAGAAAGTGTGGATGGATTATATTGTGCTTATTGATAAATTAAAAGCAAAAACTGAATGATACGAACCTTACTTGAGGAACTGGAAGACTACTTCAACTAGGTTAACAAGAATCATGTGACGTCGATTAAATTAAGAAAAGGCAAAATAAAGGCAGCAACTCGATAGGATTCATATCGGATGATCGTGCGGACCAAACCATATTTACAAGAAGCTCTTCTTCTTCTTTTTGTTTCATATAGTCCTTATAAAGGTTAGCACTATATTTGGAGGTCATTATCTTTGAAATAAAAACCTTCTCCTATCAATTTAATTCAGTACGGAATTGCGTGTTCCTTTAAAATTTTCAAATCTCTTTCTTTTCTTAAAATTTCATCAAATCCAAGTAAATATCCAACACCATTAAAAGAAAATGATCCCCAAACAAGAACTGAACCTCCACCGTATTTAACTGCTTGCACAACATATTCTATCGTCCTTGGAACTTGGATTCGTCCGTCCACAGAACACGCTTCCACATTTCCACATCCTAATGTTCGTGCTCCTTGACCTATTGTAATCGTTTTTTTACGATTTTGTTATCAGTAGCAATGGTTTGCGAACAGCAAATCTCCCTTTTAGGTCCGGTTTTTTAGGGTACTGGATACGATATCGAATTTTCACGATTTTTATTTAATACTGCGCGGATCTGTGAGGCTGTTAACTGTCTATTATGTTTAGGTAACAGTTCCAGCCGCAAATCTTGTCTAGTGGTTATCCTCGGTCTTCCGATACGTTTTTTTTTGGTAGCATTGTACCCATTGTTATGTATCTTTTCACTGTGCCTTGTACTGCATATGTCTGTTAGTTTTAATTTTTGCGTTATTGTCCGCAGTGACAATTTTTCTTTATGTAATGTTATTATAGCACTACGAATTTCTGTACTGAATTCCTTTCTTGTGGCATTTTGTATGTTTGTCTATGTAAACTTGTATTACAACTTAGACAGATTCTAGATGAATACTAAATTTTTCTTAGATTGCGACATTCTGTGTGGTACTACAAATTCCTATAAATTGTTTCTTAGAACTATTATAATCTTATAATAAAAAAAATCCCTTTAAAATAAATATTTTCTGGACAAGTATTAATACTGAATGATGGATTAAAGGAAATTATAATATTTTACGCTAACAAATATGATTATATAATTTACATGATGATCCAGATATTATTGATAAACTTCCCAGAAACGCACTCACATCTGTTATTTCAATTGTCCCTACCAAAACCCAGGTATAAAGACAGAGCGATTCTATCGATAGTATGTGATCCCTCGTTTATGGCCGATTGTGTATATAGTTATATATATATATATATGTGTATATATATGTATATATATATATATATATATATATATATATATCAGGTTGTTACAAATGTAATGTCCGTTTTTTCCTTCAGTCTGAACTGAATCGCACCTGTGTGAAGACGTGTATGTTTTTGGTGAAAATTATTATTGTATTTGTAGAAAAGGGTATTTATTTTGAAGTGTGTACCTGTTCCATTTCTTGGAAAGATTAATACACCTGTCCTTGTCTCGCCTATGGAAATGCTGTCGGCAAGAGATATTCGGGCAATTCACCTCTTTCAATTTAAAAAGGGATTAAATGCAGCTGCAGCAACGCGAGAAATTAATCAGACGTTCGGTGAAACCACGTGTAATGAACGCACATTACGGCGATGGTTTAAAAAATTCAGCGAGGGAAATTTTGATTTGGAAAATGAGCCTCGCGAATATGCGCGTAGCACCGTTAATGACGACGATCTGCGTGTAGAAGTTGAAAGTAATCCGTCGACAATAGTGCGTAGCCTTGCAGAAACATTTCAAGTGTCCATTGCCACCATTAGTCGTCACCTTTCTTCGATAGGCAAAGTGAAGAAACTCGATCGATGGGTGCCGCACCAATTAACGAAAGCCAATATGCTCCGTCGATTAGAGGTGGCTACCTGTTTAGCTAATCGACAAAAAGTTGAACCGTTTCTTCATCGAGTGATAACGTGTGACGAAAAGTGGATACTTTATGATAATCGGAGACAGTCAGGACAATGGTTAGATCGAGGTGAAGCACCAAGACAGCATGCACGAGCACCACTTCGCCCGCGAAAGATTATGGTGACTGTATGGTGGACCAGTAAGGGTATTATTCACTATTCATTTTTGCAACCTGATGAAACCATCACGGCAGCGTCCTATTGTGCCGCACTGGAAACTATGCATGGAAAATTGAGCCGCTTGCAGCCCTCACTAGTCAATAGACATGGACCCATACTTCTTCATGATAATGCAAGACCTCATGTTGCACGACAGGCAATTCAAGAACTTTCGGAATTTGGTTACGAAATTCTCCCTCACCTACCTTATTCACCTGACCTTTCGTCAACTGATTTTCATTTTTTCCGAAGTTTAGACAATCACTTAAAAAATAGGGACTTCCCTGACGAGGAGTCTGTAATAGAAGTGTTTGAGCAATATGTGAGCCATCAAAACCTAGATTTCTTTTCAAAGGGAATTTTTCAGCTTCCAGGCCGTTGGCAACAAACTATTGATGTAAATGGAGACTATTTTGCAGAATAAATATTTATATTTTTTTAAATTTAGACTTTTTTTTATTCCTTACAAAATCGGACATTTCATATGTATATATGTACATATATGTATATATATATATATATATATATATATATATATATATATATATATACATGTATGTACATATATAATAAAGAGTATTTGTATTTTCCTGCCAAAGTTAATTTCCGGTACGCCTTCGATTTATTGGATAGTAGAGAAATTAGTTACAAGATATCCGTCACATTTCTTTCAAATTATCCTATGTAGATTGTAAAATAAGTTCAGAGGTACTCGTATTCAATGTTGCGTTTATCCACTATTACCACTATCACCAACACACACAGAGAATTAAATCATTATAAAAAAAAGCCAACACAGATTTCTGACAAATAAGTCATCACAATTGACGCTTCGCAATTGCAAATAAATAAACGGCCGAACTAAAAAGAAAAGAAAACAAAATGACATACAAACGCGCGAGATCTTAAAAATAGATACATATAATCTATTTACGAGATACGAGATAAACCCATCACGAGAGTGCCAGTTTGCTCAGCTTTTCTCTGTTTCTTTTCCATTCGATCCATCTTCGTTCTCCATCGCACATTTCTGTCTATTTATTCGGTCCAATGGAGACGATTTACACAGAAAAATGTACACATGGCTTAAGTAAAAGAAAAACCGTCCGATCCGGCTGATAGTCGCAGGTTAACTCGGGGTTCTAAGTACAAGTGAGGAGATGATTGCTAGACAACAACGGAATATAGAATTAAATGTTAACATTTATTAGCTGCAATTGTCGTGCCTCCATTAAGTAATGAATAGGAGTTTCGTATAAATGCGTGTGTATGTGTGCGTGTGTGTATGTGTGTGAAAGACTGTATGTGTGGTTGCGATCTAACTTGGAAGTCAAAACGGCGTACCGCTTTAAGGCGAGGTTCACCTTTACGTAGGCTACCTTAATGGTACCAGTTGCATAAGTTGAGTTCGGAACTGCGTAAAAAAGTGACATGATTTTTTCTTCTTATCTCGTTCTGTAAAGCTGTCTAGCTGTGAGCATATGGAGGCCGTCCTAGTTTGTAAAGGTTATTATTTCGTTTATAATTTGCTTTGAAAGGGAATTTAATGCTTTAAAAAATTTCAAGAGCCGTTATTATTACCATGCGGCACACCAAATTTAATAGATTAACATTACGCGAATTAAACGATGCGTTCGATTTCAATTTCTTTTATTCTGTATTTAATTAAATATTTAAATACTTAAATATTTCGTGAATAAATTCTAAAAGTACCCAAAAATAAGCATTCCATGCATGCTTTGAAGAATGCCAAATCAATAAACCACATTATAACTCCACAAAACAATATTATCAAGACGTACATTAAGAAAACGAATCATCCGGTAAAAAATATAGTTTTTCAACCAAATTTTGTACAAATCTTTACTATACTGAAGTTAATAAATGTTCGAATTTTTCATACGGATAATCACACGGATGTTAGAGACCTTCGAGACCGTTCAGCGTGAAAATCATTACTCGATGCCACTAGTAACGCTGGCCGTGAGAAATGCTTTCAATTCAGCAAGGGGGGGCGTAATCCTGGATGCCCTAAAGAACAAGTTTAAAACGGAAAAAGTCCTGGCCGCTCTCGTGTTTCTGAAGAAAATGTTGCCCGAATTCAAACTGCGTCCCAACGTAATCCTTCAAGTAATCCTTCAAAATTAACTCGTCGTGCCAGTCGGAAGTTACAACTGCCTACAACAACAATTTGGCGTTTTTTGAGACGTCGGTTGGTTATAAAACCGTATAAGTTACAATTGTTACAAGCTCTGCGTCCTGATGACAAACGGAAACGTGTGGCATTTTGTAACGAGATTAACTTTCGCACAAGGCGTCGTGTCCAGTGATGAAGCGACTTTCCATGTTAGTAGTCTGGTAAACAAACACAATGTTCGAATTTGGGGTCTACAGAACCCACATACAGCCGAGATTCACCAAAAATCAATGTGTTTTGTGCGATATCCCGATCATCTGTTTGCAGCCCATTCTTCTTTGATGGAAACACGGTTAACGGTCAGCAATATCTCGCTATGTTACAAAACTGGTTGTTTCCGAGACTGCACGAAGACATCTTCATTTTTCAACAAGACGGGGCACCCCCTCACTGGAGTCGCCAAGTGCGTGAATATCGGAAGGAAACTCTACCGAACCGTTGGATTGGTCGTCAAGGAGGTGGCGACTTAGCATATCTCAGCTGGACTCCACGGTCACCGGACTTGACACCCTGTGACTTCGTCCTGTGGGGTTTCGTTAAAGATAACATTTATGTACCACCTCTCCCACGGAGCCTGGAAGAGTTAAAGAACCGGATCTGTACTGCCATAGCGTCAGTGATAAAGGACATGCTTGCCCGAGTATGGGAGGAATTTGAGTGTCGATGTGATATTGTTCGTGTCGCTGATGGAGGATATATTGAACATCTGTAATCTGAACTTGAGAGGTTCGTAAATATGTGTGTAAAGTTTCATATTCTTATGTCTTAAAGTTTAATAAATATATGCATTCGAAATACGTATATTCTTTTTGAAACACTCTGTGTCTTTAAATACGAACAGGTTGTATTACAAATTTCTTTCTTTCTTTTTTTTACATTTTTATTTAAAGTAATACAAATTATAATAAACTCTCTGTGGAGAAGCCTCTAGTTTGTATACATCTACGTAAATACAAATTTCATAATCCGATACAAACGTCGTAAATTTCTCAACGCTCACAGATTTCATTAACTCTTCTAATTTGTATTTATGAAAATTTATGTCAATATTATAGAAAAACCCACATAAATAAATAAATGTTTTACAATAAATATCACTTATGTCGTTTCGAGAAGGAACAGAAATACTACATAAAAAATACACTCAACTTGGCGCCATTTAATTCAATTTTCTTCTCTTCGGTTTTTTTCCGTGAAAAAAAAACAGATTATGATGTTAAATTATCATAAAATAACTATTGCACTTGCATAATATGCCGCTCTAATCGGATTAAAGTTGAACGAAGATTATTATTATTATTATTATTATTATTACTTTACGTAAAGCTGATATATTTTAACTTCTTCATTCAGTGGCGTGAACACGTCCTGTACACACATACATTTACGCCGTAATAGTTTGAAACGACCAATCTTTTATTAAATTAAGTTATATGTTGGAGCTTCGGAGGTTTTTCATATATATTTGTATACTATGTACGTCAAATAGAAGAGTTCTATCAATTAGATGGTTAGATAATATAAAGATTATGTTATTTAATAATAATAATAATAATAATAATAATAATAATAATAATAATAATAATAATAATAATAATAATAATAATAATAATATGCCTTTATTTCTCAAGAAGTAACTATACAAGTAATGTAAATACAAAACATTCAACTGAACGGAAAATCCTAAGGGGTGGTTCAGATGGATGACTAGAAGTCATCCCCTGCTCTAACACCAAACCCTTAAAGTTATAAAGAAATATAAATAATAAAGTAATTGCCTAATACTAAGAACTAATAAAAACCTAACCTAATTGAATTATTCTGCACGTGCACACAACCGTAACCCAACAAAGTCATTACAATTAAACAAAGTAATATAAAAAATTCCCTAGCATACAAGAATAAGTTAACAATGAAGAGACATCACACACAAGACTGATTATCAAATAGGTAATTAAATATAGCACGCCTGAAAGGCACCAATCCCATGGACTTGAAGTGATCATCCAAAGAATTGTAATAGTGATAAATATTATACGTGAAAGATCTTCTAAAAAAAGTTGTGCAGTATCTAGGTAGACCAATCATATTCTTCCTTCTTACATTGATATGATGCGCATCGCACCGAAACCTAATTTTATACAGCAAGTATGGAGGACACTTTCTCAAAAGTATTTTATGATAAAGGTTCAGAGAATAGAAAGCAATGCAATTTCGCATATTCAGCCACTGCTAAGTCTTTAATTTATGTGATATTCTTTCATACTTACGAACACCAAATATGTATCGCACACACGAATTTTGCACTCTCTCAACCCGTCCCCTATCATCGAAATCCAAACAAGGGCCATACACAGGTAGGCAATTGTTAAATAACGAGAGCACCAGTAAGTCACACAGAGCCTTTTTTAATTTAATGTTACAAATAGATCTAAATGCATAAATCATCTTCAAGTTACAGTAGGCGGTACTTATAACTTTCGATATATACAATAGGTAACGGAATGTATTGTCCATAATCAACTCCAGATTCTTACACTGAGCGACCACCGGAACCCTACAACCGTTCAACGTAATCCCAAGCCGATCCCCAGACTCCTCCACATGTTTCTCCCAGCCAAACACCATAACACAACACTTGTCGGGATTCAAGAGCAGGGAATGATTATTGCAGTAAGAACTGATACGCACCAAGTCATTGTTGATTTTGTTCACTGCCTTGGGTAGATCAGAAGGCAGCCAATTCAAATATATTTGAGTATCATCAGCATACATGTGTAATTTACAAAATTTGACGTTTGCGGGCAGCATACTCGTGTACACTGAAAGAGCAGTGGCCCCAAAATTGAACCCTGAGGTACACCCCTCTCTACAGGCAATAAAGATGAATCCCGATTTCCCAACCGAACCATCTTGTACCTACCAGATAAATATGAATTTAATAAGCCTTACAAAGTTCAATTGGTTCAAGAGTTGAAGCCGCATGACCATCCGCTTCGTTTTCGCTTCGCTAGATGGGTCAATGAGAAACTGCACGATGATGTCGATTTTGCCAAAAAATCATCTTTTCGGATGAAGCTCATTTTCATCTTGGTGGGTACGTTAACAAGCAAAATTGCTGTATTTTGGGCTCAGAAAACCCACACGTGGTCTTACAGAAGCTAATGCACCCATTACGAGTGACTGTTTGGTGCGGCTTGTGAAGCAGAGGCATCATTGGCCATATTTCTTTGAAAATGAGGACGGCGCAACCGTTACGGTCAATGGAGATACCTATCGCACCATGATAACCGATTTTTTTGAGCCCGCTGTTCATGATATTGATGTGAATGATGTTTGGTTTCAACAGGATGGTGCAACTTGCCACACAACTCATGCCACAATCGATTTATCAAATGTTTGATGGCCGTTTAATTAGGCGAAATGGTGTTGTCAAGTGGCCGCCAAGAAGATGCGATTTGACACCGTTGGACTATTTTCTGTGGTGCGCCGTTGAAGACAAGTGTTATGCCGACAAACCAGAGACAATTGAGCATTTGAAGGCCAACATTCGTGATGGCATTGCCGAGATACGACCCCATACACTCGAAAAAGTGCTCGAAAATTGGTCCGACCAAATGGGGTACTGTGAGGCCAGCCGCGCCAGCCATGTGAATAAAATAATATTCCATCTCTAATCGGAACAATTGTACTTCACAATAAAAAAATAAATTTGTCAAAATTTCAAACCGTTTTTGTTTTATTGCATTTTTAAATTTAACCTTTTAAATGGCCTACCAGTTATGAGTACATTTTTATTGAAAATAATGAAGTTTCCGCATTAAAACTATACAAAATATATATTTAGGAGGCTGGTCTCAGAAGTACCCGACTTGATATATATATATATATATATATCGGTCGTGAGGTCCTTCCACTCCAAAACAGCTGCTAATTCATCTTCTTCTAATAGTGTAACAACCCATGAAAACATTCTCCAACTCTATACCGCTCGAATTTTTCCAACAGAATTCTGTAATTCGCACAAGTCGCAACATAGTAATTCGGGATCAAATTTTTTGACGAAAGTGTCTACTAAAGCATTTATCAATTCCACCTTTGCTGTTATGGTGGATCTAATTTTTTTTAAATCCATGCTGTTCGTTGTTTAACATGGATTTCGTTTCAAGGTAGTTGACTAGCTTGTCTCTTATAACTGCATAAACTAGATATTGGCCTATAAATATTTAAGTTGTTAATCTCTCCTGCTTTAAAGGTAGGTACGATCTTATAGCTAGATTTAATTCCTTTGGAAAAACACCGTAAAAAAAGGAAGTGTTAACCAAGTGCGTCAGAATTCTAGTAAGAATCTTATATGGGCAAAAAAACTGAGTTAAGATGCACGTACCATGGACGTCTGGGATCATTTTCTTTTTAGTTTTGAAGCAATAGTAACAATATCACTCTCAACTACAGGTGAGAGAAAGATAAAGTAATAATTTGGTTTCCCAAGGAGTAATCCGTGCACATAGCTGGTCCAGATGGTTGCTTTTTCTTTGCCTACAGATACATGATTGATTATTGATGTTTCCACTGAATCCTCTTTTTTTATTAATAATTTTCCACCCACTCAATTGAAACCAGTTATTTCTTTAATTTTCAACACAGACCAGCATTTCTTCTGAAGATCTATGTACATATACCATGTGTAATTACATTTCATGCACATGCCTTTCTTCTTTCTACTTTAAGTAGTAGCTGTTATTAATATTTTCTGAATACTATTTTCCTTGAAATGTATGTATGATAGCTTCCAAGTGTTGGAAAGAGTATCTACATATATGGATCGTGTCAATACAAGAAATTTAAGAAATATGTCATAAATATGTAGTTGATGTAACGTAAAAGTAATTAAATATTTCTATGCGCCCATAATCATCTAAAATTAAGCAGAAGTATACCATAATTTCTTCATAATTGATACTACATATTACACCATTTATTTCTATCATTCAAGGCTCAAGGCTCCCATCGGACGAAATTAAAAAAATTTGACTGCACCGACGGAATGGTATCGCCGCGTTCGCCCGGCACCGTCCGACATTAAATTATAAAAATCGCGTAATATACAAGTCCAAATGGCCAACTAACAACACGAATTTATGAATCTCAGGGGCAGGACCCCGGACCGCTTTTTAATAAAGATTTGTTAAAGGCACCGTCCACGGAATGGGTGAAAACATTTTTTCTCAGATTTGATTGGGCACTTTCGACGCTCCGTTCATGTCTATATGTTCTGTATAAAACGAAATAAAAGCGATTGAAAAACAGAGAGGTGAAATGAAACGAAAGATCGAAAATGATGTGGACGGGATGACACGTTATTTTCTAAGATAAAATACGCATATTTCGTCTTTCAATACTTTTTATAGCGGTGTTTGTACACTCCGCGCAACATGAATAGGACCACCCGACTTGTTGCAAGCTTTCGGTGGTTTGAAAAACAATTCATTTACTAAAAATACAATGCAAGTTTGTAATGGTATGATATGGCAAATAATACGCATTATTGCGCAATAGTGCCTAACGTTATGCATTGGGTGACGTAAGTACCACATACATATAAAATGCACCGCGCCGGTTGGATACGACCAGTATTTAATAGTAAGCTACCGGATGAACACAAGTTACAACGTGTATCCGGATAAACAAACATCTGTAATTAAGGGTATTGTGCAACGATGGGACGACAGAAGTGCTTAAGTATGGAAGAAATTGGAAAAATTAAAGCGTTCCATCAAGAAGGGTTTTCCTCAAGGGCTACTGCAAAGAAAATAAGTCGATCACACCAGGTTGTGAACAATTTTACTAGGGATCCCGAGAATTATGGAAAACGCTTTAAAGGGCGAACAACATCCGTTACAACTAAGAGAGAATGTCGAGCCATATTACGCGAAGCATCGAATTCGGCATTAACGGCAAGACAAATCGCGAATAACGTTGGAACGAATGCATCGGTAAGAACTGTCCAGAAGTTACTGAAGACCTGTCCGCATTTAAAACGTTTGAAAATTAAACGTCTTCAGTTTGCTCATGCAAAAATGGGGTGGACAAGAGAATGGCAAACTGTTATTTTCAGTGACGAGAAGAAGTTTAATTTAGATGGCCCGGATGGGTTTTCTTATTATTTCCACGATTTACGTAAAGATGAAGTGATTCAGTCACGAAGGCGAGCCGATGTTGGTTCAGTCATGGTATGGGGAGCTGTTTCATATAACGGACCTGTTGATTTAGTAATAGTGAAGGGCAGACAGAATTCGGAAAAGTACGTCCAGCTGCTGCAACAGGTGAAAGACAAATTTTCCAACGTTATGGCAGGTGGGCCATTTATTTTCCAACAGGATAATGCCAGTATTCACACCGCGCACATTGTTCGACGCTGGTTTCAAGAACAAGGCATGGAGGTTCTCGATTGGCCATCGCTCTCCCCGACCTGAACATCATAGAAAATGTTTGGGGATGGTTGTCGCGTAAATTGTACTCCAATGCTACCCAATTCAGTTGCGCAGACGAACTAGAGCAGGCGCTGAAAAGAAGTTGGGCGGAACTTCCCGTTGACTACTTGAGAACCCTGTATAATTCCATTCCATCCCGACTATTTGAGGTTATAAGAAATAATGGCAAAAGTACTCATTATTGAACAATAAAGTATTTTGTTATTGCAAACGAATCTTTTATTTTGTAGATTGGTCGTATTCAAGTGGCGTTTAATTACTCTACTTATTGTCATTAGTAACGTACATTTGCACTGACTTTTACAAAAATTATATTTGGTACCTACATACATCTTTTTATCAACCCTCTTTTCTTATTTTCGAAAATAACAATTCCAGCGGGCTACCACGTTTATACCAACTACAAATGTCATATATGCAGTTGGTCCTATTCATGTTGCGCGGAGTGTAGGTTTAGATTCTTAATTATTGCCCAACTAAATAATTTCACATAATAAAATGCGAAATGGCGATTTAAAATAATGAAAAATGGCGTGTCTTCGGGTATAGATTTAAGACCCTTTTTGTTTGTTTTAATTATATTACAAGAGAATTTAAGAGCTCGTGTCTAAATACATACAGTCACATGCAAAATAAATCGTAGCTTCCAAAACAAAAACGAACTTATCATGTTCTAATCAGTAAAGACTTAAGCAAAAACACAATTGTATAACCCATTCTCTTACAAAAAATAGAAACAGTATTACGAGGGTAGCCGTTTATATTTCGGGAACTGACAACACTGTTAATGGTGCCTCCGATCTGATGATTGCATCGTGAAGTTTGTCAGTTTGTCAACAATTGATAATGCAAGACCGTCATGAGACATAAGATCCTACATGAACATTTAGCCGTTATGAAGCTATATTCACGATGGGTAATACGTAATTTGACAACCGCTCAAAAAAGGACTCGCTTAATTTCTGGAACATCTTCACTGGAATAGATCTCCAAGTGTTTCAGACCACGTATACCACTCCATATCCTTTCTTGCGTCTATTCAGAGATTTTTAATTGAGTTGGAACTTCCAACGATCCTTGTCATTATCGTAATACTATGCACCTCTAACCAATTCTAGCCTCTGATCGAAAACGAGTTGAGTTATTACAATCTAACTTCTTCATAGAATATTTTTCCATCGTGGGAAACTCTAGAAATGTTCGCAACATTGTCAGTGGTGATGAATCTTGCATTTACTCATACGAGCTAGAAGGTAAACGCAACAAAACGTCGAATTGTTGGACCATTCTCCGTACAGTCCCAACGATTTCTTTACCTTTCTGAAAATCAAGGTTCAAAGGTCCCAGTCATCAGAAGGAGCAGTCGACGTCTTCAGAAACGCAATTTTGACAGCACCAACAAACGGGTGCAACAATTGCTCCCAAAGTTAGTTCGAGCGCATGCAGAAGTGCATTAATCTTCGTGGACAATACTTCGAAAAATAATGAAGACTTCAAAAGCTATCTACTGTTTTATTCCAGTTTTATATGCAAAACTTAAAAGGCAACCCGCGTATACATCGACCGCAAGTGATTTAAAAAAAGAGAAAATTTTATCCAAAAATAATAAAATTTCATCTTTAATATTACTTATTATTCAAGTTAACTTTCCTTTGGCATGCAGATATCTCTCTTTTACTTATGGCCCAATTAAATATATTATCCCTCGATATGAATAATAAGGCGAAAGAAACGAAACAAACGCATAAAATGAAAAATTTGGCATGCCGCAGGGTATGAATTTAGTGCCAATTTGTTGTGTTTAATGATTTGGATAGTAATCATAAAATGCACGATTTTTTAGCTTAATTAGGCGAAAGATGGTTTATTTTTAAAAGAAACATATATAAATTAGATGAGCAAGCAATTATTTATTTAAAATTAAAATAATTCGAACCGTTATTAAATACGAGGGTAGTTTGACAAGTAGTGAGAATGGAAAAAAAAAACGAATTTTTTAAATACAAAATAATTTATATTTTTCAATATATTCTCTTAAAAGAGCAATACATTTATTCCAACGGTGCTCCAATGCCCTTATGCCATCTCTAAAATGCGATTCCGGAAGGCTTGCAAAATACTCATTCACGAAGATGATAAGCTCGTCGTTAGACGAAAATTTCTTTCCACCTAGTGCCGTTTTCAATTTTTGAAAAAGGTGGAAGTCGGAAGGGGCTAGATCCGGCGAATAAGGTGCATGCGGTACTAATTGGAAATGCAACTCGTGGATTTTGGTCATCGCAACTGTGCTGGTATGCGAGGGAGCGTTGTCTCGGTGAAACAGAATCTTTTTCTTTGCCATTCTTGGCCGTTTAGCATGAATCTCAACATTTAATTTTCGTATAAATTCTGCATAATATTGTCCGATTATTGTGGCACCTTTCTGAAGGTAATCAATGAGCAAAATGCCCTTTAAATCCCAAAAAATTGATGCCATCATCTTGTTTGCCGATAAAGTGGTTTTCGCTTTCTTTGGAGGTGCAGAACCACGTTCTAGACATTGTTTCGACTGTTGTTTAGTTTCGGGTGTACTGTAGTATATCGAAGTTTCATCCCTAGTAACAAATCGCCTACAAAAATCAACCGGATTCCGCTTATGAAGGTCCAAACACTCATTGAAAATGCGCAAACGAGTGAACTTTTGATCAGTCGTAAGCAATCGCGGCACCCATCTTGCCGAAAGCTTGGAAAGGCCCAATTCTTTCCTTAAAATGTGTTGTACGCGTTCTGTTGAAATGTTTACCATGTCTGCTATCTCTCTCACTTTGAGTCGTCGATCTTGCGTAACAATATTATGGATTTTTCTAATCATTTCCTTAGAAGTCACGATTTTGGGTGCTCCAGAGCGCACTTCATCAACACAGCTTGTTCTAGCACGTTTAAATTCATTTACCCATCTGCTTATTGTGGCGGATGATAGAGCAGATTCACCTAATGTGTCTCGTAACTCATCTTTTATTTCGGTAGCTTTCATACCCTTAATTATGAAGTATTTAATCACCGCACAATACTCTGCTTTTTCCATTTTAACAAAACGACGTGTTGCTTCTTTTTCAATCAGCTGTCAAAAGTAAACTAATCAACCGATTTATCTAAATATCGGAATGTAAACATATAAATAGGCAGCCTAAATTACAGTGCATTTGTTTTACCAATTAGAGTACCACCTATGTGTCATTCTCACTACTTGTCAAACTATCCTCGTATGCAATGTGATGTATCGAAACTGAACGCGGTATCTCTTTTTAATCACATTTACACTCGGAAGCGTTGAAATTTTCATTTATAAAAGCGTTAATTTGTTTTTATCGCACAAAAGAATATTATTTACATAACTATACTGTTTTAAAATAGCGACAATCACCTGTAATACCTCCGCAAACATTCCGAAAATATACGTGTTCTCGAAAAATTTCCGATAATAGTAAAATCAAATATTTCTTTATTATACACGGGTTTTTTTTAACAATATATGGGTGCTAATAATCTTTCTACATTCCGACACATACACAAATGCAGTTGTACAATAAATATAGTCTGTGAGCATTAATACTCTGTATTGAAAATCCCGTCACATAGAAGAAATTGCCAGATCGGACCGAGATTACAAGTTGGTGAGAAAGTTTACCTATACGTGATTTAAATTTGTTTAGTAAAGTTATAGATATAGAAATGATAAATAATAGAAGTATGAGACGTGCGTGAGAACGTAGAAATATCTTTAATTACATCGAATGATTATAAATTTTAGTTCAATATTTATTTTATTAAAAATAGAATTGAATAATGTAACGGGTGGCGCAAAAGTTATGTCATAAGTTGAACTGGCTGTCATTTTGTTATAAATGAAAAAAAAAGAGCTCTGTTTTCATAAATAGTTTATTTGAAAGTGTAAAATTGGCCATCTCCTGAGTTGATGCATAATTACGCTCGATTTACGGCATTTTGAATTGTTGCTCGCAAAACACCTGGCTGCAAATTGGCGATTTCTTCGTCAATGTTAGCTTTCAAGACTTGCGAGGTTCGTGGTTTGTTGTGGTAAACGCGAGATTTTAAAAAACCCCAAAGGAAGAAGTCTGGTGCAGATCTGGCGATCTGGACGGCCAGTTCAAAGCTCCGAAACGGGAAATCACTCGACCTGGAAATTGGTTTCTCAAAATCTCTATCGTTGCCCGAGCTGTCTGAGCGGTTGCTTCGTCCTGTTGAAACCAACAATGATCGAGATCCAATTCAGCAACTTGCGGCAAAAAAAACTCGTTTAGCATCTGCTTGTAATGCTCACCATTTACGGTTACAGTGGTGTTCATCAGCATCAGCAAAAAAATAAGAACCAATCACTTTTTCACGGCAAATGTCGCACCAAACAGTCACTTTTTAAATTTAAACTTTTAAATGGTCCACCCGTTATAACTGAAGATGGCAACTCAGTTGTCGAAAAACGTATACAGATTACGAAAATTAATGTGATTGATTAACTTAGATATATAAGCCATATATCAACCTTAAGTGATTAAGTTAATCAACCACAGGCTCCATCAAAATTACCTAGATACACGTAACAATCATTTCATATTGTTTTTCATATTTCACATGACTACGTTGATAATAATTTGGATACTCATAACGTGGTGCTTGCAAATAATTTCATCAAATACGATTTTTAAAGGCGTCATAACACTGTCATGACTTTCGAACTTTCCTAAATTCTGTTAAACAATTTGTGATAATTTCGAATGAATTTTTTTCTTATTCAGTGCTGGTGTTCACCGAAAAGTTTTCACCCAAATACAACGGAATTTTTTCCGCTTGTAACTTCTAGTGTATACACACGGGACATAAAGTTTAACTTCTACTAAATGTTACTTAAAATTAATCGGAAATCAATATTAAACCGTTCTGCAATTCATTTCAGAGAATTTTATTTAGTTGTAACATTATTAGTCCCTCTGGTCATAAGACGTTGTCTAGAGGGCTTGGTTTTCTCAAGCAGTTTTCAAAATAGGAAGTATAACAGTTCAATGTATCAGCCGTCCGGTGGGTTTGTGATTTATTGATGCATAAATGATATAAATTAAACCACCTGGTTTTGAACAAGGCGCTCTTAAACGGATTAGACAGAAGAATAATGTATATGTATATACGTATATACATATTATGTGAACCTGAAAAGAAGAACGAAATGGTATAGACAAACGGTATATCGCAATTTTATACGTTTCGAATTACTAAATCGGATGAAAATATTTATTACTTCATTGTTTTTTTCCTAATCGACCTTTTCTTTATTTATTTTTCGTTTGCTTGAAATAAAACTACCGTTGAAACAAGTACGTATAAATATTGTAACAATATCTGCCTACGATATCAGACAGGAGCAATTTGTATGAGCAATCAATCATTTTGTCAAGAGAAAGTTTCTTTTTGTAGTTTACATGTAGGAATTTCAAAGCCTTAAAGCAGGAACAGACTTCTGACTATTAAAATAATACTTATACTTTATCGTTTTACTTAGAAATTTTAAACTTCCCGGAAGGAATAAGAAACACTAGAACGTTTCTAGTAACAGTGTTCTTTTGCCAACTTGTTACATGCATAATTTATCTTATGTTCGTATTTTACGAATAATAATTATTCAAACGATTTTTGTCTTATTATCCTTTGTTGGTCTTGTCGACGTCTCGTATCCGTCAATCATACGTTGTAATCAATGCTATTGAAGGGTTACAGATCTCTTAATGTTTTTTCTAATCTCTAAGGTTGATATGTTGGGTTGGCAACTAAGTACTTTCGGTTTTGTAGTATAAAATAAAAAAAAATTTTTTAAACAAAGAATAGTTTTTAATCAATTATATATTTTCCATTTTGCTCAATGACCTTTTGCCATCTTTCTTTCAGCTGCATGATTCCGCGCTCAAAAAATTTCTGGTCCTTATCAGCAAAAAACTGAACTAGGTGCGAGTGAAGGTCATCATCATTTGTGAAAGTTTTACCATTCAAAGAATTCTGCAAACTTCGAAATAAATGGTAATCAGATGGTGCTAGATCAGGGCTATATGGGGGATGTGGCATCACTTCCCAGCCAAGCTCCAAGAGTTTCCCACGAGTTGCCAAAGATGTGTGAGACCTTGCATTATCTTGGTGGAAAACTACACCTTTCCGATTTGACAATTATGGCCGTTTTTCTTTGATTGCTTCATCCAGTTTTATTAATTGTTGACAGTAAACATCAGAATCGATCGTTTGGTTCCTTGGAAGCAGCTCAAAAAACACAACACCTTTGTAATCCCACCAAACTGACAGCATGATCTTTTTTGGATGCAATTCAGCTTTCGGTGTGGTTTGAGCTGGTTTATCGTGTTTGCTCCATGATCGTTTTCGAACTATGTTACTGTACAGGACCCATTTTTCTTCACCAGTGATGATTCTTTTTAAGAAAGGGTCGGTTTCATTTCGTCTAAGGTGCATATCGCAAAAGTTGATTCTTTGTGTTAAATGAATTTCTTTCAATTCGTGAGGTACCCAAATATCAAGCTTCTTAACTAGCCCAAGACATTTTAAATGTTTTTCAATTGTTGTGTGCGATACATGTAGCCTCTCCGCAACCTCTCGAACAGTTATATGACGATCCTCTTCAATTATGACTTTGATGTGGTCATCATCAACTTCAGTAGGCCGACCAGAACGTTGCTCATCTTTGAGGGAAAAATCTCTAGAACGGAATTTTTTATACCAATTCTGACACGTGCGCTCTGTTAAGCAATTAGCACCATAAACTTCACATATCTTTTTGTGAGCCGCAGCAGCTTTCTTTCCTTTACGGAAAAGAAATAGTAAAATATGTCGAAAATGTTCGTTTCTGCACTCCATTTAAAATTAACCCACAACTAATAGCTTTAATAAAAATTACGCACTACTTGCTTCTGAAGTTACGTCAATGTGACTAGTATCACGCGACAAACGGTAAAGTACAGCACTAAAATACGTTATACAAAAAATACAAAAAATAAAGCAACGCTCTCTATCAGAAAAAACCGAAAGTACTTAGTTCCCAACCCAATATAACCCCTTTCCACATTAACTTTTGTAATTCTGTATACGCATTTCGACAACCAACAAACTCCGTACGCGATCCACACCGTTGACAACCTAAATGTACACTGAACGTTCGTTTCACAAGACTTTTAAAAATGTTTTACTTAAACTAGGATGAATGACATTGAAAAAAGAACATGGACACGACCGATAAGTACCTGCATGTGATTTATTACAGTGTTCCTCTTCTTCTGACATTAAGCAGATCGAAAAGGGACGTCTGGGTCGGTCCAGTGTCACTATTCAACACATGGCTTTTATTCTTTAAAATGTATATGCTTTCATACGTGTCTAATTCACGATAATTATACACGTTCTTTATCAAATGTAAACAATCCATGTTAACACTATGGTTATTTTCTAAAACATGCCTTGCTACACCTGATTTTTCTGGTCGGTTGAATTTTATGTGCGCAAGGTGTTCTTTATACCGGGTTTCGATCGATCATTTAGTTTGGCCGATGTATTGTTTACTGCAATCTAAACATTCAATTCGGTAGATTCCCGACTTTTTATTTTCTTCGATTTTGTCTTTTGCATTTCCTAAAAGGGTTTTTATTGAATTACTGGAGCGAAACGTAACTATTTGACGAACTCTAGTTAATCAACCTCACCTGAAGACGCCACATTGTTTAGTATTTGTTTGGTAGCCATTAAGTTAACGTTTTCAGTGAATTCGTAAAAATGGAGAAAATTGGTCATCGTTACGTGATACAATGCTTTTATTTGAAAGACCTCAACACAACCAATATAAAAGCTGAACTGGATTCTACTCTGGGTGAGTCTGTTTCTTCGTTTACAATAGTGAAATATTGGGTAGCAGAGTTTAAACGAGGCCGTACGAACTGCCAAGACGACCATCGCAGTGGCGGACCAAATCAGCTGACGACTCCAGAAATGGTGAAGAAAATCCACAAAGCGGTACTTTATGATCGTCAACTGAAAGTGCGCGAGTTAGCAGACATAGTAGGCAGTTCAAAAAGCACGGTACATCGCATATTATCTGAAAATTTGGACATGAGAAAGCTGTGTGCAAGATGGGTGCCGCGTTTGCTCACACTCGAGCAAAAACAGTGTCGTGAAGATGTTTCAATTGAGTGTTTAACGAAGTTTCACAGAAACAAAGCAGAATTTTTGCGTTAGCCATAGCCATGGATGAAACATGGGTCCATCACTTCACACCCAACACAAAAGAACAACCAAAACAATGGACTCAAAAGCGAGAACCGGCTCCAAAAAGGCGAAGACCGTTTCATGTGCAGACGCGGTCATGGCATCGGTTTTTTGGAATGCGCGTGGAATAATTTTCATTGATTTTCTTGAAAAAGGAAAAACTATCAACAGTGAGTATCATGCGAACTTATTGCAACGTTTGAGCGAAGAAATCAAGCAAAAACAGCCGAATTTGGCTATGAAGGAAGTGTTGTTTCATCAAAGCAATGTACCAGCTCACAAATCCGTAATTGCAATGCCCAAAATTAATGAATTAAAGTTTGAACTGCTACCTCATGCACCCTATTCGCCAGATTTAGCCGCCTCTGATTATTTGCTGTTCCCAAACTTGAAAAAATGACTCAGCAGTCAAAGATTTTCCAACGATGAATTAGTGATGTCAGCAGTTAATGGTTATTTCGAGGAGCAAGTGAGTTTTTATTATGAAATGGGTATTGAAATTATTGAACATCGCTGGGAAAAGTGTATAGAGCTGAAAGGAGATTCTTTTGAAAACTAAATATATTTTTTTCCAAAACTTTTTTGTTTTCTTTATTGGGACGGGTACTTCTGGGACCACCCTCGCATATTAGTTAATTGTTTTGAACTATATAGATGTAGTTTCCACCTTCATCATTATTAAAAAATAATTTAAAAAAATACAAATTCCCAAATTGGCTGCTAATCTATCATATTATCTTGCAAAGTTATAAATGCCAGATTAAATATTCACAATATTTATACTTTTTCAATATCATTATGCAAATTTATATAGACATTTACATTCGTTCGAATCCCATACGATTTCATAATTTAAACGTCAATAAAATCAAAATCGAATATATTATTTATTGTTTTTATTTATCCATAATTTAATAGCAAAAAATGTATTACAATATTAATTATATAAATTAACACCATTTCATAACGAACAAGCGACAAAAAAACAGCGAGAAAAATACGAAGCAGGCCTCGCCTGTACTTATTAAAACTAATAATTTCGCACGAGAAATGTTAAAATCAAACTTACACAACGCCAATTCTCATAAATTATTTTAAGGATCTAAAGGTCAAAATAGTTTGTTTTTTTTTCGTTTTACATTGTCTAGAGAGTTATTGGCGATAATGAAGTCGTAAAATTACCTTATCTGAGAGTGACATTTCGAAATTTTCGTTAGCCTAAATAATAAATTTATGAAATAACACCTAATTATTGCGGATGTTGTTGTAAGTTCGTTTGTATATAAGGAAAGATGAAAGGTCACCGTGCAAACAATTAATAAAACCTCCCACTATGTTATACATTACTTCGAAGGCGTGAAATTGCAGTAGATGTAATAAATACACTGACAGTAAATAAAATTACCACACGATTTTTGTTATGGTGGACTTCTATGAGAGTATGGTGTTGTTTCTTTGAGTGATCGGAGAACTATATCTCATTTTACATCTTATCTTGTTATCAACCGGATAGACGTTCGTCCCCGATTTGTTAAATTCTTTAAACGTAAATATTCCCAGATTAAAGAGTCGGACTAACACTACTATTTAGTAGTACTCGTCATCATTTGCAGTCACCATTAATACATACACTACCGGTCATATTCATTTGCCCACCCCAATTTTATGTGTTTCCTCAAATACGGATTATCTTTCGAAAAATCTGTATTATAATTATTAAACAATATTATTAGTGGATGTAATTCCATATGAATTTCTACGAAAATCTTAAATTGTATATCGTAAAGGTGTCATAAATTGGAAAAATACCATAAATATTATATAGGCTAATCCCTACAGTATTAACAGTTTTACCTGCATTTCCGAAAGGTATTACCAATATTGTGTTATTGTACTAACTAATTACAATATTAGGATGTGTTATTCAAAAAGGAAAATAAATTTTATTTCAGTCATCGTTCATCTTTTGTTGCGAAAACAGTGAAATAGAGTTATTGTGAATATTTTAATGCAATGCCGAAGACGAAGAAATTATCTGTTGAAGTGCGTGCTATGATAATTGCTTATCATCGTACGGGCAAAAGTAATCGCGGAATTGCAAAAGAATTACGATTAAATCGCAGAACCGTTGATTATAACGTTAAAAAATTTGAAGAAAATGGTACATTTTCCAACAAAAGAAGATCTGGACGACGCAAAGCGACGACATCTACAGATGACCGGCATCTAATACGGATAAGTAGACGCGATAGACGAAAAATAGCACCAGAAATTGCTGCTGAAATGAATAGAGCGCGTGCTAAACCAATTAGTGTGTCCACGGTACAGAGAAGGTTAAGGCAAGCGGGTTTATACGAAAGAATTGCTCTGCGAAAACCACTACTATGAAAGCAAAACAAGATAAAACGACCAAATTGGGCTAAAGAACATAAGAATTGGACGATTGATCAGTGGAATAATGTGTGGACAGACGAATCGAGGTTTGAACTTTTCGGTAGTAAAAGGCGAATATTCGTAAGAACATCCGCAGGAGAAAGAGTACTGCCAGAATGTATTGCGCCTACCGTAAAACATGGAGGAGGTTCAGTAATGATTTGGGGGTGTTTTGGTGGAAGATCTGTAGGCGATCTCATCAAAATTGAGGGAATCCTAGGAAAAGAAGGCTACAAGGAAATTTTAGAAAATAACGCTGTTCCTTCAGGACTAAGGATTCTTGGCGAAAACTTTGTATTTCAACAGGACAACGATCCGAAACTCACTTCTAGATTGTGTGGCGATTACTTGCATCAACTAGATGAACAAGGGCAAATCTTTATAATGGTATGGCCAGCTCAAGGTCCTGATCTGAACCCAATAGAGCTTCTTGAAGAATTGCACCGGAAGGTTTGAGAACGTGCTCTATCATCCACCACTGTACTGTGGGAACGACTTCAAGAAGTCTGGGCACAAATTACAGAAGATACACTGCAAAAATTAATTGAAAGGATGCCGTGGTTATGTGCCGCAATTATCAAAAATAAAGGTGGGCACATTGATGAGAGCAAAATTTAATAATAATTAATGATAAAGTTTTTATATAAGAAAAATGTAACTATTTTATGTTTATTTTACACTATTGTATTGGTACAATAAATAAATTTTCAGTACACATTCGATAGTTTAATAATTTTGGCTGAAACTAAGGGTGGGCAAATAAATATGGCCGGTAGTGTACAACCATTAATTCTTATTTCTCGGTAGGTATTACTAGGTGTACCGGAAAATCATTACCGGTTTTTCTAACAGATGTCGCTAAGCTTAGGTATGCAATGTTATGATTTGACACATATGCCATTTTATTCTACTAACATCAAGCTTCAAAGCCATACATGTTATATTTTGCGAAAGTAATACCGTCATAGATTTATACCTTTTTGAAAATGTCGAGTTTCGACCTGAAAAAGTATATTTGCGGCACACGCATTACATTTCTTATTGAATCAAAAGAAAAAAGCCGCTGAAAGTCATCGTTTGCTGGTAGAAACTTCCGGTGAGCACGCTCCAACCATAAAAATATATGAGGCGTGGTTTCGACAATTCAAAAGTGGAGATTTCGATGTTGCAAGACAAAGAACGTTCTAGCATACCGAAAAAGTTTGAAGATGAGAAATTACAGGAATTATTGAATGAAGACCCAACCCAAACACAAAAACAATTGGCGGAAGCATTAAAGATGGCCCAAGAAACGATTACCGATCGATTACGAGCAATGGGGAAAAGTCGAAAAGATGAGAAAATGGGTGCCACATCAATTGAATGACAGGCAACTAGAAAATCGAAAAGTCGCCTGTGAAATGCTGCTTCAAAGGATCGTTAGATGTGGCCCAAGAAACGATTAGCAACCGATTACAAGCAATGGGAAAAAATCCAAAAATGAGCAAATGGGTGCCACATCCATAAATTGCCTAAAAGATGGGCAAGACGTGTTGAATCAAATGGCCAATACTTTGAATAAATAAATTTTTCCATTTTCTCGAACATTATGTAGTTTTATTTTTACGAAAGAGAATGGTATATTACCTGGTATATTGACCGGTCCAGTTTTTTTTTGTTCAATGCCGTTTTGAACACCTATTCTTCTTTGAATCTTCTTAGCTTCTGAGTAGGACTTCTAGTGTAGTTTAAGATTGTTAATGACTTCTACAATACATTAAATTTAAACTAATCAATTAGCAATTTTTTATTGTAAACATTGGGCGCAAAGAAATCAGCAAACCTAAAGTCACACCCATATTCAACATTGGAACAAACATGGCGTTTCGAACACTTGTTCTTCAAGCAGCTACACATACTATAGAGAAAAAATAGCTCTCCTGATATGACCATATGAGACCAATAATTGAAGGTAGATTACTGACTCTAACCTACCAATGGATTCCACAGAAAAGAAGGCCAAAGAAGTCGTTGAACCAAGGATTCCACATATCTATGGACAGACGGGGTATTGAAGAAGAATTGTAGAGGAATAAGAAACGGTGGCCTACCAATTGCAATAAACAGCCAAGGCTGTAAAAAGATCGCTATTTGTAATAATTAGTTTTAGTAATATTCGTTTCTAACCATTTTTTTAAAATTCTTTTTAGACATATTCTATCAGGTTTTGATGTTCATAAATAATACTATTGGGTCATAGTAACATACAACCCAATTAAAAAGCAGACGAATTTGGCAGACATATTTCGAACAATAACACAAGATATAGACCAGTACTTGGACTTGGGGAACTTGTAACAGTAGCAAGAAGATTCTTTTTAAAGCAAACATAGAACGAGAGATGGAAAACGTCATACACGAAAAAAACACACAATGCGCTTACATACATCCCCGAATAGATGAACAAGCATGGTACAATCAAACAACAGTTTCTAGATTTTATCGCACCACTATTGCCAGATTAAAATTTGGACACGGTTAATACCCGACCCACCTGCACAAACTAAACATCATAGAGTCACCTGAGTGCGAGTGTGGTTTTGATTATGCAGATTTGAACCCTATGTTATTATCGCGTCAATTGCATAAACATAAAATAAATGAATTTATAAAAGACTTGATTCAGGAATACGTACCTCTACCTACCAGCATTGTTGTGTTGTTGGGCTATAATAGTAAAAGGATTCAAGATCTAATAATCCGTTTAGTAACGCAGTGTAAAATAAGGATTTGAAGTTGATAGAGAACAGGACCTTCCCTACTCTATTCTCCCTGTGTGGATAACCTATTATACGATGGCCGAATTATTGTGAGTTTAGTTTAGTTATTTTGACAGGCCCCGAAATGTACAATGTGTGTCCCTGTTTTTTCCCCCACCCTGTTCTCTATCTACGTCAAGTTCGGTACTACCGTCGCAAATTACTGAGGTATATAGGCATTGATCCCGAGGCCAAAAAAAAAAGAAAAAAATAATACTATTGATGACTGCCTATTACAAATTAACAAGGAACCAGTTTATCGTTTATTTTTAAGAATTTATACATATGACCAATTTATGTTTTTGAAGTTAGTTTTAAGGACCTAATATCTAGAGATACGAATTGAGAGGAAGTCACTTCCCAAATTTACCCGAATATGGTTGATAATTATGATAGGTGTAAGATTTCTTCTATATCGCCTTTAGTTTACGTTTAACTAGGCGACGACTAAATCGCAACCAAATTTATTTCTAAAGTAATTTTGCCTGTCAAATTTATCACGCCAAATCGATACCATGTAAAAACAGTACTATCTGAACAACTTTCAAATACGTGTAACCGTTCTATAGATTCCAAATGCGATTGTTAAAATTATTTTGGTCTTCTATGCGGTGTATTGGCACATCGGAACAGAAAAAAAAAAGAACGTATAGACAAGAGGAACGTATGTTGAAATTCCGATGCCAAACATACGCGATCGAAACAAAAAAATTGCCGAAAAAAAAAACACCTACATGTCAACACATAACCAATAAATCGATGGACCGTATGTAGATATGTAAGTATTTATTTTCTAACTGTAAATCGAACTCGAAGAGGAAAAAATAAACAAGGAAAGTACACATTATACGATCTTCATATGTTATGATAGCGATTTGTTTTTTTTTCGCCCGTGTTTTATTTTGTTACTGGTATATGTCAGACAAAATACTGTCGATAAAAGATGAAAGCATGGCATACGTGATCACGATTTTGTTGTTTAGATCGATGTATGTTAGTTTTATACAAAGATAATATTTTATTCAAATGGAAAAGAAGCTATTACTTAATTACAGTGCGATACGTTGGAAAGAGATCACGACATCAAAATGTCAATCTGGACAAACTTTAAATACGTTCAGTACGAGGGAAATAACGAAAGAGACTTTACTTTTCAATACAATATCCCCATTTTATTATAATGACTGTTAGAATTGCTTAGTCAACATATTTACCAGTGGACACCTTGGGGATTATTAATACTGGTGCTCCGAATATTCACATATCTGGTTACAAGGCTCAGTATATTAAGTTTAAAGTGCCTGCAAGGTTTGATGGCTTTTTACAACATTCGATGTGTATAGTCTAGAAAATAAACAATAGAAGGTGACTATTTTGAATTACCCGCCATTTTGTATACGATTGACATTGACATTTGAGGTTAAGATACTTTTTGTAGAGCTATAACAATATAATCATAAAACATACAGAGCAACAATGAAAGGCATTCTTGAAAACATTGTGAAAGTTATGGTTCATATGCAGTGTTGGGAAAATTACTTGCAAAATTTAGACATAAGCGTAATTTTGACGGAGCCTGTGGTTGATTAACTTAATCACTGAAGGATGATATATAACCCCTGTCCACATTAATTTTCGTATTCTGTATACGTATTTCGACAATTAAGTTGTCATGATAAGCAGATAATTAAACAGTGTCGCACCTGGGAAACTACGGAAAAAACTCCCACGAAACAAGTTCCGTACACGATCTGTACCGTCGAAAGCCAAAACGCACACTCGAATTGGACCTTCGATATTTCAAAATAATGTCTGTTTCAAATTGCGCGGTTTTTTTAAGAATAAATAAAATATAGATGGCGCACTGAATTTGTCTGGGCATGTAGGCATTTAAAAAGCGTGATGTATGACATTTATAAAAATGGCTTCGTACACGGTACAACAACGCGTTCAAACTGTTAAATCATTTTATGAAAATCAGCGTTCTGTGAAAAGAGTTTTTAGAAAATTAAGTGAATTTTATGGTTTACATAATCGTCCATCTGAAAGCACTATTGGTCGAATTATTAAAAACTTTCAAACGACCGGCTCCGTGGAAGATCAAAAAAGTGAAAAATATAGTCGTAGTGGTCGTTCACAAGAAAATATTGGCTTGATTCGTGAAAGTGTTGCTGAAGATCCTGAAATGTCCATTAGACGACGTTCACAACTTGGACTTAGTGGATCAACAACATGGCGTATTTTACACAAGGATTTAGCTCTGAAGGCAAATAAGGTTCAAATAACACAGGAACTGAGGCCATTAGATCATTTAAAACGTCGTTCATTTGTCAATTTCATCAATGAACAACCAGCTGATTTTTCTCCAAAAATAATATTTTCCGATGAGGCACATTTTGAACTTGGCGCCTATGTTAATAAACAAAATTGCCATATCTGGGCTGAGAAAAATCCACGAATTATTCATGAGAAACCTGTGCATCCTAAACGAGTTACTGTTTGGTGTGCATTATGGTCAGGTGGTGTAATAGGACCTTACTTCTTTGAAAATGCTGCTCGTGAAGTTGTAACTGTCAATAGTGATCGATATCGTCGAATTTTTGTGCCCTGAATTAATGAATATTAATCTAGAGCACATGTGGTTTCAACAGGATGGCGCCGCACCTCACTTTGCACACGAATCAATTGATTTATTGAGAGAAAAATTTTCTGGACGTGTAATCTCAAGAAACGGTGATGTTAATTGGCCACCAAGATCATGTGATTTGACAACGTTAGACTATTTTCTTTGGGGTTATGTGAAAAGTCAAGTTTATAGAAACAATCCACAATCAATTCCTGCTTTGAAAGATAAAATTATTCTTGCATTGGTGAGATAGAGCCTCAATTATGTGAAAGCATCATTGAAAATTTTAACAAAAGAGTTGACGTCTGTGGAGCTGCAAGAGGAGGCCATTTGGCAGATATTATTTTTCGCATATAAATGTCATAATTGATACTTCAATTACCAATAAAAAGTTTTTGAAAGTGAATGCAAATTATGTGTTTTATTTATTATTTAAAAAAAAACGCGAAATATGAAACACGCTTTACTTTTGCCAGTATTTAGCGAGGCTGTAGAAGTTAATTCACTCGTTTTCTGACACGAATATTTTGCATTAGCGTATTGTCGAGTAAGAGTTTAATAAAAAGAAGTGTTTCAACTTTTTTTAAGTGTTGTCGAATAAAAATTTCTCCGCTACTATTGCAAGAAATGTTAATATAACATTGAGATAAATACGTTACTATTTTAGGGGAATAGATTATATCAAAATTACACGAGTTTGGTTTTAATTACCCAAAATTTTTTATAAAAAAGGACTTTGGTATTTTAGCAATAAAATGTACTACTTTTGATGGAGCAGAAATTGCCCAGAAACTTTTAATTAGTAACTAATAGCCAGGATATTTCCCGAGCAGGTATTCTTCCTTTCTAAGAATTTGAATACATATACGAAGTTCATAGCAACTTCGGTATCGCCACTACGAAACAAAAAAAAAAGAAAAAACGAAACACGATTCCGATCCATCTCCAGGAAAAATGCCTAATTAGCCAATTGGGCCATAATAAAACGATTTCGATGGTAATAATTAGTGGATGGACAAATAAACCGGACCAACCAAAGGCAAAAGTATTCGTTCGAATCGTTGCCGTCACCAGTTACAAGGGCAAACGCGCTCATATACATTGTATATAGTTAAAGAAGCGCAAAAACATCGGTACTGTATGTCCCCGAGATGTTTCACATGACTGTAGTGGCATTGTTGGCCCGGCATTTGCCGAAAACAAACATTGTCTTTTGTTCACTATTTAAAAAATTCCTTCGTCCACTTCTCGCTCCCCCAAGTCCGTTCGCGTATCTATTTATCATTGTTTGCAACGTCGAAGTGAAACGGACTCAAAAGTCCCTCGTTAAGCGGGGGGGAAAAAAAAAGAAGAAATTAAATGACGAAACCGCGCAAAAAAGGGAAAAAACAAAGGAGAAATATCGCGAACGCCATGTGTGTGCACGGCAGTCACTTGTCTCCATACGTGTAGAGCCGGGTTCGTCCACAACGCGACGACGTTCTGTTTTCGGTGCGCGTATTCCATAGGCCACGTGATGATTCGTCGAAAACATTGAAAAATGACATCGGACGGAGATGGACGCATTCCCTTTTGAATACGTCGAATAAAGACCGAATAAAACGTCATGCATTTATGTCGAGTTGTACACTTGTGTAACCCAGACAGGCATTTGTAATATTGTCGGCAAATGGTGGTGAGTTTTTTGCTACTGTGCTGGGCCTAAATGAGCAGACCACTAGCATACTAATACGTCCCCTTCTGTTAGTGTACAGCCGAACAGGACCAAGAACGTATATACATAACATAAATGAATGTTGACAAATATTTTACTTGTATATTCCTAGCGACTCGTTCCGATCGCGCTATCTCTTTTTCGCCGTGCGGGGTAAAGTAAAACGACCAAAAAGGATACCAAAAAAAATATATATATATAAAGAGAGTAGGAGGAAAAAGACAAACGCAAAGAGGAAGAGAGAGAAGTACTTACTAAAAAGAAAATAAATGACTGTCGAGATATCGATGTGTAACGGGTGAGAATGAAATGGGACGAAATTGGTGTAACGAAGTCGAAAGTATACTAAAAATATGGTGGTTGGAGGGAGACGAAAACTTAAAAGGTCGATAATTGGTCAAGACGCACTCGCAGTTCTAAGATGCGTACTGAACTGATGTTCTCTTGCGTTGTGTTCTGCGGAACATGCGATTCCCGTCTCTGTTATTGCTGTTTGCGTCGTCTTCGTCATCTTCTTTTACTCCTTCTTTTTCGTCGTCCACTTCGCTATACGATATTGCTTCCAGGAAGATCTTCGACGGATTGATATGAATAACTGCGTTAGGGTGACTCGTTTCCGAAAACGATTTTCAATTGATTCAGCGTGATTTATTGTTGCTTAGGAGAATAGCATATGGTGCACTATTTATAGAATTACGATTCAATTATGAGAAGTTTCACACTCTATGAGACACAAGTTACCACCACTAGATTTTTGGATATCAACACTTTATAACAGCATCTCATCTTTTACATTAAATTGAATGCTCTACCAAGGAAAATGAAACAACAGCATGCTCGCAAACTACTATTGGGACCTTAAAAGAGTCCAACCGCTAACGAAATACTAGCAAAAGTCGAATAAGAATATGTTTCCTAAATAAATCACGTCATATTGTGTACAGTAGCTACTCCAAAAAGGTTTATTATGTACACGAAAATATATCTGCCGAATTCATGCAGAATAGTCTTTGCACCATGTAAATAAAACATTGGCAATGAAAATATGTGTATGATTCATAACATATAGTAAATATAGTAATACACGTAATATACGATTAACTTTTTTGTTTGATTTTATTGATTGCTTACGTATATATACCAGGTGTGCCGGAAAGTCATTACCGGCTTTCCTGATAGATATTATTCTGACATCCAGCCACCTTTAAAAAGCCATACATGTTATATTTTGCGAAAGTAATACTGTCGTAGATTTATGCCCATTTACATTTTTTACTTAATCCAAAGAAAAGCCGCTGAAAGTCATTGTTTGCTGGTAGCAACTTACGGGGAGCATGCTCCAACAATAAAAGCATGAGATACGTGCTTTCGATCATTTAAAAGTGGTGATTTCGATATGCAAGACAAAGAACGTTCCGATAGACTAAAAATGTTCGAAAATACGAAACTACAGGAGTTATTGTATGAAGACCCAACCCAAACTCAGAAACAATTGGCAGAAGCGTTAAATGTGGCCCAGAAAACGAATAGCGAGCGATTACGAGCAATGAGGAAAAGTCCAAAAAATGGGAAAATGGATGCCACATCAATTGAATGACAAGCAAATGGAAAATCGAAAAATCGTCTGTGAAATGCTGCTTCAAAGGTATGATCGGAAGTCATTTCTGCATCGAATAGTGACGCGTGAATTAAAATAAATTTATTTCGAAAACCCTAAGCGCAAAAATCATGGTTATCACCTAGTGAAGCCTGCCCATCGACCCCAAGCCCAAATTGTTTTGCTCGTAAGATAATGCTCTGTGTTTGATGGGACCAGAGGGGCGTGGTGTATTACGAACTATCGAAACCTGGTGAAGCAATTAATACTGATCACTACCGACAACAAATTATAAATTTGAATTGATCATTGATAGAAAAACGTCCAGAATGGGCCCGAAGACACGATAAAGTGATTTTACAATACGATAACGCGCAGTCTCATACAGTAAAACCAAACAAGGAAGCGTCGAAAGCTCCTGAATGGGACATAATATCGCACCAGCTGTACTCTCCAGACCTTACCCCGTCCGACTATCACCTTTTCGCATTAATGAGACACGCGCTTACAGAGCAGCACTTCGCCAATTTAGAAGAAGTTAGAAAGTGGCTTGATAATTGGTTCTGTTCAAAGGACAAACAGTGTTTTCAGGATGGCAACTAGATCATTACATTTACACAAAAATATATATGTATATACACACGTTATTCATAAAATCGTATTATCAGAATAGTTATCTTATAAACTAATTCGAAAATCTGTTTAATTATTAAGAAATATAATTGTTATAGAATATGTATATAAAATATTCTGTATTGAAATAAAAAGTTTTTCACTGAAACATTACTTTACCTTAGGCTTTTAAATTTTAAATTAGTATAATGCCATAAGCTTAGTAAAATGAGAAGGCATGTTGTCGAAACTTTTAGTTAGAGTATTAAATCTCGGAATTAAAATTATACTAACGAAATTAAATAGTCTATAGAGAAGAATACGCCTCATGTTCCACAATTAATAAATCCGTGTACAAATAGAGGACCACAAAATTACAAAGGCACAAGTTAGCTTCCTAGTTTCCTAAAAATTTTTCAATTTATAATGAGAAACAAGGCACAATCTCTATCTGTAAAATACATAGAGTAAATAACTCTCATAGAATCTGTCTCAAATCCATTTTCCCTTCGTACATTAAAACGTATGAATAAAAAGCAATAAAATCATGCAATACGATAAGCCTTTGACAAAGTATGGCACGAAGGGCTATTTTACAAATTAAAAAAACTCTTACCATATCCCGACTATGAACTGTTAAAATCCTATCTCTCCCATAGATACTTCCAAATAAAAATTACCGACGATCATACAGATCTACAACCCATCCAATCAGGAGTTCCACAAGGAAGTGTCCTAGGACCCATTCTATTTCTAATCTACACAGCTGATCTTCCGACAACACGCACCTCGACTACAGCAACGTTCGCCGATGACACCGCAGTGATGGTATCTCACATCGACCCAGAAATGGCATCAAGAATTCGTCAAACAAACTTGACAAATATTCAAGATTGGCTCAAAAAATGACGCATCCGTGTCAACCAATCTAAGTCAGTACATATCACATTTACATTGCGAAAGGGAACATGTCCCCCAGTCAGTTTAAATAACACTCAGCTGCCTCAGTGAGACTCGGTCAAATACCTTGGTATTCATCTGGATAGAAAGCTCACATGGCGAAAACATATATTTGCTAAGAGGAAACAATTGGGAATGAAATTGCATCAACTATATTAGCTTATAGGGCGGAAATCACAATTATCTATGAAAAACAAGCTTCTCGTACACAAATCAATCATTACGCCGATTTGGACGTACAGCATCCAGCTATGGAGGACAGCAAGCGTTTCAAATATAGAGATTATACAAAGATTTCAAAATAAGATAACGCGAACCATTGTTGATACCCCATGGTACGTGCTAAACTATGTTATTCAACGAGACTTCTCCATGGCTCCCGTTAAGAAAGTGATTAAGATATACAGCGACAAATATCGGAGTAGAGTTTCACATCACCCAAATAATTTAGCCCAACAGTTATTAAAAGTGAGCAGTGCAGTGCGTCGCTTGAAAAGAGTAAAACCTTCCGATTTGAGAAATAGACCAATCTAAAATGACTCTAGTTTACTAAAAACACACACAAAAAAAGAGTTCTCTGTGTATTCAATTACAACAAGTTTATAACTTAAGTCCATAGGGAAGTTCGATGTAGCTAACCTATACGTGCCAAGTACAGCCAATATAAATAACTTATTGCCTCTGGGCAGATTGCTAAATAAAGGAGACAAAAACAAAACGATAAGTTACTATTGTTATTAAATATTTTATCAAAAAATAAAATTCTATCACACGCCACAACTCACACGCAACATAAGATGTCATCCCGTTTAACAGCTGACAATAAAAAATTTTACGTCCAAGTTTTCCATTGTCCAAACGCCTAGAAGTCAGCGACTCGGTGTCGTAGATTCTTTACCTACTTCTTTTCTATTTTTTTTTATTAAATTTTCTTCTACTCTTCAAGTTGTAAAAGTCACCATCGTGACCATAAAAAATAGCTTCCTGTTCCAGACTGTCTTTTCTCTGTGTCAATTTATGGTAATTTCATTTTTATTATTTTACATCAGTTGTTCGGTGTGTCTTTCGTGGGGAAAGTATAATTGAATGTTAATTTTACAGTCTCTTTTAATTAATTGGCCTGTAACACAATGAAATAATGATGTGTAATCGTTTAGAAGAGTTGTGTGCTATCAATTGGGAAGATTTAGGAACGTTGTGGAGCATGTGAAGATGAGAAAATGGAGTTTAATAGACGAGAATTTTAAACTAATAATTTAAAATGAGAAAGAAACAAATAAATTACTTCACAAGGCAATAACAACCGTCAATAATAACAATATTTATGAAATAATTTGGTAATTTATTTAAAAAAAGATCAATATTGCAGTATATCAACAAAAACAATAATAATCCATAAATAGTACCAGGGCTGTTTGATAAGTTCTGCAAATTTTTGCAGGATGACGCAACCACTCTCTTATAACTGTCATTTTAGAAGCTAAGATATAAGATTACTTTAGATTACCACAAAACTTACTCTACTGCAACGAACTGAGATTTCTGAATTTTTTTAGCTTCTTTGCATATACCTGTTGAAGCTCAGCTTGATTACGACTCATTCAGTCTACGTGGGCAAGGAGAAAAGTTCTCGGCCTGACACAGAGATGGCGTTACAATTAACAGAAATTTGTATTTCCTGCGTGGGTACATGTGTCTTTAGTTCATATGAAAACTTTCAACTTGTTCTCTCAAGTAGTTTGTTTGCAAGAATTTTTGTAGTAGACGTCGTGCGTGTTATTTTTTAAATGGATAAACGTGAATATCCGGCTGTTATAAAATTCTTTGTTTTGGATGGTTTAACCCCTATGGAAATGCATCCGAAGTTGACAAAAGTGTACGGAGACTCTGCTCCTTCGATGTCAACCGTTAAAAAGTGGGCAGCTGAATTTAAACGTGGTCGTACGTCCCTCGAAGATGACCCACGTGAAGGACGGCCGAAAACCGAAAGGGTGCGAAACATTTTGCACAAAGAATTAGTGATGAGAAAGCTCTGCGCAAGATGGGTGCCGCATTTGCTGAATGTCGATCAAAAGCAAATGCGCAAATGATTTTCGGAGCATTCTTTGGACCGATTTAACAAGACTCCGACCGATTTTGTGCGTCGATTTGTCACCACTACACGCCAAAAACAAAACAGCAGTCGAAGCAGCGCCAAAGAAAGCGAAGTCGATCGCATCTGCCGGAAAAGTCATGGCCAGCGTGTTTTGGGATGCAAAAGGAATCTTGTTAATTGATTACCTTGAAAAAGGCAGAACAATTAAGGGGCATATTACTCTAACCTTCTTGACCAGCTGGATGCCAAAATTCGCGAGAAGAGGCCTGGTTTGAAGAAGAAAAAAATCATTTTTCATCAGGACAACGCACCCGCACACAAGGGTGCTTTGGCGATGGAAAATTGCGGGATTTGGGGTACGATTTGCTCGGCTATCCTCCTTATCCTCCTGATTTGCCACCCTCAGACTTCCATCTATTCCCAAATTTGAAAAAATTTGTTTCTGGAAAGCGATTCACATCCAACGAAGAAGTTGAAAGGACCGTAGAAGAATATTTTGACAGCCTTCCAGACTCTCACTTCCGGGAAGGAATATTGATGTTAGAAAAACGCTGGATCGAGTGTGTTGAATTCAAGGGATATTATGTAGAAAAATAAAATCATTTTTTAAATTTAAATCGCAGTCTTTCATTGTCAGGCCGAGAACTTTGCACCTTGCCCACGTATATGCGATCCTAGCCTTATTACACAGGGATCTATATCTAATATTGAAGCACATTTCTGAGAATATGGCCATGTAAAGTCTTTGCCAAGACACCCGAAATATGCAGATGCTGGTGTCAGCTATACAACCTAAACTTCTATATTCTTCAGTGTTCTGAAATTAACAGAGAGTGATCCAGACCACCGAATCAATTTTGTGAGCAAATTATGGTCTTACTTAACACACATATTGTATTTTTAAAGAACATTATTTTTCTGACGAGAACATTTACTGCAAACGGAGATGTCTATCTTCAAATCTATAGAGACCGAGCTGCTACAAACACTCACTGGCAGCGCGGTAATCGTATCCAACTCATAAAAGGTCAACGTTTGGTCAAGCATAATAAATGATCGTGTAGTAGGACCGTCTTTTTAGTTAATCTTACAGGGGAAAGACACTTAGAATTTCTCAGAGGTGAGTTTGTTAGAGTGTTAGCAATTTTATATCCGAATCCAGAAAATGCAGACCTTCCTAATGATACCATCTGGTTCCAACATGGAACACCAGTTCATTACGCTTGTCCTAATATTATCTAGATGTAGTTTTTGCTTGCAGATAGATTTTAAGACGAAGTGATCTAGAATATCCGTCTGTATCCCTAGATTTAAGTCCAAAATCAACGACAATACATAATACCTGCGTTAGTAGGGTTATCCAAAGCTTCAAGTGCTAGTAGATCAGTTACGATAGAGTTTCGGGCATACGTTCATTACATATTTTTAACTTGAAATTTCTATAAGTAGCACATCTTTAAGCTGTGGCAATCATGTCATAATTCACCCTGTATAAATGTTATGTGTTCAGAAATTGAGCAAATCTGACTGCTCACTGCTGTCAATAAATTCTTAACTTTTTAAGTGATTCCTCTCTTTTAATATTGTATTATTCTACTTCCTTTAAAATGCGAAGAATGTTTTCTTTCAAATCAGAGTCATCATTTTTTTCAGGAATTCTCATAATGTCTTTCCAACTTCTTCCTTATTTTTTGAACGATTTCTCTGCTTTATCGTTGTATCATTGTACTTTTCTTAGAACATGCTCAGCATAATGTTTTCTTCCAGATTAAAGTCATCAATATTTTCATGAATTTTCAAAATATTTTTTCAACACATCTTCTATTATGTCAATCTAGAATTGGTTCCATGCCAATATTGGATTCATTACGGTATCGTTTATTATTAAACTCTTCTTGACCTCGACAGATCTTCAGATTTGGATGATAACATTGATGGCAACTTGATCTTTAGTACAATTTCGTTTTGAACCATTGGCTAAATCAAAGCTTAGACATTCGACAGCCTGTCAACAACCAAAATTTTTCCGTCGTCTGTTCGTCATAATATACATACATGGGCAATACGTAAATAATGCTGTCTAATCCTTCGACAACCATTGTCCAATATGTGCCTTCAGTTTAGTGAGTTATAGCCTCAGATCTTGACCAGTAATTTGCAACCCTTTTTATTTCGTAGGAAGATTGAATTCTGCGTTGATATTCACAAGTTATGAAGATGGAGAAGCTCTCAGAAAAACATTTTTCTGAAGCCCACATTTCGAACTGCACTTTAAGTTCTTTGTTAGTGATTATTCTGAGCAGTGCTTTTTGTAATCTGATTCTTTAGTGTCACCGTATGAATCAATAACCCAGAGTGGTATTTCTATAGTCAAATAGCCCCGAACTTGGTTTTAGAGTCCATGTGAAGGTCATTTAAACTTCGAACGTAGACTAAAACCTCATCATCCGGGACGTTTGTCAATGACAAGTTGGAGAACTAAGAGAAAATTCGCAACTTCCATTGTTTTGCTTCATTAGATTTTTGCAAGGAAATCTGCAATTATAGATTTTGTTCAACTGAAAGTTGTAGGACGAGTATGTGTAAAATTTTTCACAGGTAGAAGGGTTGGGACATTACCTGGGAACAGCATGCCATTTTTAGGTGTACCTTTTCTATTTAAATGTTTTTCAACCTAAAGATATACAAATATTTGGAACGAGGAACGAAGAATCGATGAAACAAATTCTAGACCATCAAAGTATTCATTGAAAAATTATTTATTGTATTTCTAACTCCATTTTCAATGCCCTGTATGCGAAAAAATTGTTTGCCGGTAAAACCCCGAAAACGTCCTGTATACAAATGATTTTTATTTTAAAAGTTATGGGAATATATACAAATATGTAATTTATAAGTTCCGAGGTCCCGTCGTAATATATTGCTTTAAAAAGAATTAAGTATAGTCCAAAACAATAAAAAAAATACAAGAGAAGATAATCAAAATTATTATCTGTTTCACAGAAAGTATACATGGCACATATGAGACCAAACACATGTACGACAGAGACAGTGACATTTCGACTTGAAGTATTTTCTCCACTTTACTTTTTTTTAACTTCTTCTTCAGCGATTTCAACTCTTCCAGTGGCATTCGGGCTGCTACGGAGTTTCAGTTGGTGCAGTTTTTGACAGAAGGCATGCAACGGTCAGCTTTGTCTCGGGTACCCGTCGATGCGTGCTTGTTTTGATTAATACCGCGGCGCATTCATTTGTTTCTACTTAACATAATTAATTAGGGTTTTTTGCCGACGCGGTGGGACAAGAGGCGGACCGTGAGGAGGGGAAATGGAGAGGCGAACAATGTCAGGACTTTTTGAGGTTGAAAGAGAAGGGGAAATTGGGAAATACGTTGACGAAACGATGGGGTGAAGAGTGTAGGTAGGGATAAAAATGGTTATAGGTCTTGAGGAAGATATCCACGTAAAATATCAAAATTTGTGCGTTAATTTTTAATTTAATAAAGAATTATGAGATGTAATACCCGTCCTAGGCTGGTACATTTTATCATTTGGTATGTCAATAATTGTTTTTGCATTTGGGTGGTATGTTAAATATCTTAATGTCCTTCCTACAAAGAAAGTTCTCATTCATAGATTATATTTTTGATCTTCTTATCAATTGGAAAGAAGAAACCACTTAATCAGTAAATATTTTATTATTTTTTAAGAATATGCTTAAGAATAAATGGTGGATTGTTCTCATTAGAACACAGAAATATATTTAGTCTTAAAACACGTTTGCTACTAGTAAGTGAAGATTTTTGGATGACAAGCAATTTTATTAAAATGTAAAACAAGTACAAAAGGTGACGAAACAATCAAATCCTCACCATAGATTAATCAAAAAAAGGCACGAAAACCCCTTATCACATCATTGATCGTTCTCTGAATACGATTTCGATAACTAAGCATTATATTTTTTATTAAAAATAAACAATCCGCAGTTACACTGTAATTGTTTTCTAACGCATATTTCGCTAAACTGAATTTCTCTGGCCGATTAAATTTAATGTGGAAGATATTTTCTTTATAGCATCTTCCTATTGACCGTTTAGTTTGACCGATGTATTTTTTATCACAGTTCTGACAATTTACTTCATACACCCGAGATTTCTGATTGAACTCGACTGTGTTTTTCGCATTACCTAGAAATTTAACCTTAAATTTGTGGTTGTCAACATTTCTTTAGTAGAAACTTCTTCATTTTCTTTGTTTTTGTTGCCAGCAAGGTTTTCTTAACCTTCCGCTGAAATACCTTCGTCTTTTACATTCAATAAACTCCCAACATCTTCCTCACCGGCATTTGCGAAACCTATTGATTTATGTATAATTTCCACATTCGTGGTGACGCGTTACCAATTTCGGCTCGAATGTTGTTCTTTAATTCCTCCAAGGTGCGGGGCTTATTCGCGTACAACAACGACTTCGTATATCCCCAGAGGAAGAAGTCTGGGGCAGTCAAATCGGGAAATCTGGCCGGCCAAGCCAAATCACCGAAACGCAAGATTACATGAGCTGGGAAGGGATCCTTCAAAATACGCATTATGTCGCGCGCAGTATGATAAATGGCCCTATCCTGTTGGAATCACATGTCCTTCAAACGCAGACCGTCGACTTCCGGTAAGAAAAATTCAGTCAGCATAGTTCTATAGAGATCGCTGTTCACCGTAATAGTTTTACTGTCGACTCCTAAAAAATAAAGTCACGTTCTCCGACGTAAGTGCACACCACGCGATAACTTTGAGAGGGTGTAATGGTGTTTTATGGATTATGCGTGGATTTTCTGTCTCCCAGAACTGAGAATTTTGCTTATTGAGGCGCCTGCCGAGATAAAAATGAGCTTCGTCGTTCATGATCAATTTTGACGGAAAATCCACTTCGTCGTTGAGTTCCAAAATCTTCTAGTTGTATTTTAAACGGGCACCACGTCGTTTAGTAACAAGTGTTTAACCATCTGAATTTTGTATGGGAACATTTTTAAGTCCAATGTCAAAATGCAGCGCTGCGGACTCCGCCAAATGTGCAATTCTTGAGCACGTTTTCTTGTGGATGTTTCGGGCTCCTCTTCCACCTTTACACGCGTTGTTTCGATGTTATCCACCGAACGGCCAGGTTGGAGCCTTCCAATGCTTCGCCTGTCCATTGTTGTGCCGCTCTCTTCAATTTGAGACTCCAGACGTCAAATTGTTTGCCCTGTGGGTGCTGTATGATTGGGATATTTTCGCCGATAAATTTTTGAGCGTCAACATTATCACAAATATCGCGCGTTTTTGAGGGGTATCTCGATTCATTGTTATTCACTATAAATTTTAGACGTCTCTGTTCTACGAATGTCAAAACCAAACTGACATAGGAAGCCATTTGAAAAAATGGCAGCACTTTTCAATAGGGTGATACTTATTGCTCCACCTGTTATGGACTTTATTTCTTTTTAATGCCAATTTTCAATGTTCCAAATTTACTCTTTTTATATTGAGTTGGCAACTAAGTATTTTCGGTTTTTACTGATAGAGACGTTGCTTTATTTTTTGTATAACGTATATTAGTGCTGTACTTTACCGTTTGTCGCGTGATACTAGTCACATTGACGTAACTTCAGAAGCAAGTAGTGCGTGATTTTTATTAAAGCTATTAGTTGTGGGTTAATTTTAAATGAAGTGCAGAAACGAACATTTTCGACATATTTTACTATTTTATTTCCGTAAAGGAAAGAAAGCTGCTGCGGCTCACAAAAGGATATGTGAAGTTTATGGTGCTAATTGCTTAACAGAGCGCACGTGTCAAGTTGATGACCAAATCAAAGTCATAATTGAAGAGGATCGTCATATAACTGTTCGAGAAGTTGCGGAGAGGCTACATGTATCGCACACAACATTTAAAAAACATTTAAAATGTCTTGGGCTAGTTAAGAAGCTTGATGTTTGGGTATCTCACGAATTGAAAGAAATCCATTTAACACAAAGAATCAACTTTTGCAATATGCACCTTAGACGAAATGAAACCGACCCTTTCTTAAAAAGAATCAGCACTGGTGATGAAAAATGGGTCCTGTGCAGTAACATAGTTCGAAAACGATCATGGAGCAAACACGATAAACCAGCTCAAACCACATCGAAAGCTGAATTGCATCCAAAAAAGATCATGCTGTCAGTTTGGTGGGATTACAAAGGTGTTGTGTTCTTTGAGCTGCTTCCAAGGAACCAAACGATCAATTCTGATGTTAACTGTCAACAATTAATAAAACTGGATGAAGCAATCAAAGAAAAACGGCAGGAATTGTCAAATCGGAAAGGTGTAGTTTTCCATCAAGATAATGCAATGTCTCACACATCTTTGGCAACTCGTGGGAAACTATTGGAGCTTGGTTGGGAAGTGATGCCACATCCCCCATACAGCCCTGATCTAGCACCATCTGATTATCATTTATTTCGAAGTTTGCAGAATTCTTTGTATGGTAAAACTTTCACAAATGACGATGACCTTTACTCGCACCTGGTTCAGTTTCTTGCTGATAAGGATTAGAGGTGATTGAGCAAAAAGGAAAATATATAATTGATTAAAAACTATTCTTTGTTTAAAAAAATGTGTTTTATTTTATACTACAAAACCGAAAGTACTTAGTTGCCAACCCAATAAATTACACTTTAACGCTGTAGTTTATTATCATATTGTTTCCTGGAATCATGCGTTGAGCAATAAAAATAATAATTATCATTAATTATTATTAATTTTCCTAAGTAGAGATTACTTTCTATAAAATTAAAATCTAAAAATGCCATATAGTTGAAGTCAGTTAAACATTTCGATTTGACAAAATTCACCATACTGAACACAATTGTACATTTTTAATTTCTCATGCTCATCCTGTTCTAGTCTTTCTCTTTCCATCTTTTTCTCTCGAAATATAAAGATGTAAAAATCTTCACGAACCATGAACACCATATTAAATCGTCAATCGATATCTATAAATAATCACTTTAGTTACACGAAGCTATCTATCTATTTGTGTTAGGATGTTGACTCAAATTACATTATTTACCTTGCAGAGAGTATTTCTTAAGTTTTCGACATTATAATCGTAGAAATCGTTGTATTTCCGTCCTAAAAATAAGACGGTCAAAAAAGAAAACTGTAAGTTCGAGAGCATTTTAAGCAAGCATAATATATACACGACAGTCCCATATCGGGCTGCTCGATTAGTCAGCTTGATATGCGAAACGAATAATGGGTGATGATAATCGTCATTTTAGGTATGGCATTAACATTTTCGGAATGTTCTTGTACTTTGTGAAGTTCGAAGTTGCAAACGTGATTTCGTCTCGATGTTAACTCCTGCGATTTGTGAAAGATTTCGTATGCGAAAAAAGATGTTGCATAATGAAATGATTTTAATTTTATGCGCACATTCGACCGCTATAACTTGCAAGTTTTGAGATCCATGACTGATAGCGGATATTGAATGAATACGAAGATACAATGTATGTAAACTGTTGAGTGAAGTAAATAACTGCAACCTAAGAATCTACCTACACTTTATGCAGTTTACTAAATCGTGTCGGTAGATTAAGGATGAAGAGTATGTGTTTTACACCGGCGCTTTCAAAACTCTGTCTGCGTTAAGTCTTTCAGCCATGCTTTCTTATACATAACTTCAGAATAAAAACAATTGCATTTTTAGATTAAATAACGTTTATTTATTATGAAAAACGTGTAAAAAAAGAAAAAACCGTTTGGGCTTTTACAAATTAGGGTGGTTAGCACACTAACCACCATGGCTGTTGGCATAACAAATCATTAAGAAATGTTTAGTATAATATATAAGCAAATTTATTTTCTATGAAAATCTGAAAAACACGTTTTATCTTTTCGTATACAAAGAGGGACTTTACAGGTGCCACATTGCCATATAGTACGCACCGGACTTTTCTTAGTGCCGCATTTTGCGCATCTTCGAGAAATGGTTCACTCTGGCTGATGCATGTTGCCTTCTAGACGTAATTCTGTTGGTACAGTTGGTTTGTGCCGCTTTATTTGTACAGGAGAAGATGCATAGCTATTGTCATTTAGAGCATAATTCAGAGTTCTTCACCTGAGTTGGTGCCAGAATCCCTTAGTAAACACTTCTTCGAAAATTTTTGTTGCTGAGCAGCTTCCGTGTACACAATGTAGGAGTTTGTGATAGCACAGTCTAAAAAGTGAAAAAATATTCGATTTTTTATTTACGTGATTTTCGGTCTATAGCAAGAGTGCTTTTTAGTTGGTCGAATTTGTACACATAGTTCATAGAATTGTTGTATTGTATCACAGCTTCAGGACAAGCTATTTCATTTTTGGTTCCATTGTATTCCCTGCTAGTAACAATACCAGACTTTCTCGGATCTATATATGTAGTTCGTAAGCATCAAAACTGATCTTTTCTCTTTCCACTTTAGGAAGGCGATATTTATGTCACTGACTCTGCAATCGTGTTCTCCCCTGTTTAGAGCATTGTCTTCTTTCAGTATAGGTTAATATTTACGATTTGACTTTACGGTACCACAAGCAAATATGTTAACTTTGTACAAGTCTCCTGCAAGGCATAGCTATTGAAATAATTATAAATAAAGACTTTGTGATTTTTCAATTTCAGATCCATGCAAAATTGTCGAACAACTTTACCACCGAGATCAGTTTGTACTTTGTCACTATCCTTGCCAGTATATATATCGAAATCTAAACAATAGGCGTAGGTGTGACATCCTCTAACTCTATTATACCGTTTGGTACACCCCTACCCCCAGTGTACTTGTCCGGTTCCCCCCTTCTGAAAATTTTCTACCATTTTGGTTTTCTCATAACAGTTTGCGTAAATGAGCACTCGTAGTAGCACTACCAGTAGTGTCAGGAAAATTTGAAATGGTAATGCCATCGTTCGAGTCAAATTCATCTTTAAAATTTAGCTGGAGCCCAGAAGGTATGTCACCGAGCACCATCGGGTCAGTTTGCATCTCATAATTTTCTCCTTCATCTGATTCAAGACTGCACACACTTTCGCAATCAGAAGGTGTAGTTTCCAACAAAACATCTTCTATATCACGTTCATTAAGCACACGCGGCATCATTATAATGCAATATAAATATGTATTTTATGAAACCTACTACAGTCACAGTGGTTAGTAGTCTAACCACCGTGCTACTTACCTTATATATCGTAGATTATATAATATACTATAATACTTTTGTTATAAAATAATTAAACGGACATTATACCATAGAGTAACACCGAATTCGTTAAATAATAAACACTCTGAGCATTTTTATTATATTCGGGAAAGTCCCGTTGAAAAACAACACATTTCCATATTTTCAAATAAATCTGTTAATCCCAGCATGCCCTGGAGTAAAAGTTACGAATTAAACGATATACGACGACTTAGCAAATGGTATCGGACGGCATAAACAGTGATTTTGAGAACTCTTAAATAGGTGGTTAGATAACTAACCACCAACCCTGAAAGAGTTAAGATACGGGAGAAATTATAAAAAAAGCAATCCACCGCACTATTTTAACATGAAATAATCAAATCAGTTTCGGTGGGGTCATGAATCCATTGAATGAGACAATCATCTTTAGATACCTAACGGGAGTTCATTCCTGTTGAATACATTATAGAGGGGACTACAATAGTAACCTTAGCTTCGTTACATTATCAAAATTACGTACATCTATTGACTAAACACGTCCAAATTTGTCATTAAATATTTGTTTTTGAAAGGCAATACGCCTACGCAAATCAAAGATGAGTTGGACTCTGTGTATGGGGACTCTGCACCATCATTTACCACAGTGAAATTTTGGGCAGCTGAATTTAAACGTGACCGTAAGAGCTTGGGAGACGATAAACGTTCGGGACGTCCAAAAACTGCAACTACTGACGATAACATCGCTAAAGTTCACCAATTGGTGCTAGACGACCGTCGAATTAAAGTGAGAAAGGTAGCAAAGGCTATGAATATGTCCAAAGAACGTGTTCGTCACATTTTAAATCAAGATTTAGGCATGAGAAAGCTGCCCGCGCGTTGGGTACCGCGTTCGCTAACGTTAGACGAAAAAGTTGTTCGAATTAACATCTCCAACGCTTTGTTGGCGTAGTTTAGGCGCAATAAATGTGAGTTTTGGCGCCGATTAATTACTGTAGATGAAATATGGATACACCATTATACGCCCGAAACAAAAATACAGTCAAAACAGTGGACTGTAAAGGGGGAACCGGCTCCAAAAGGAAAGCAAAAACAGTTTTTTCGACCGGGAAGGTGATGGCGACTATTTTTTGGGATAGTCATTGAATTATCTTAATCGATTATCTTTAAAAAGGAAAACTATTACAGGAACATACTATGCATCATCACTTGACAAGCTGAAGGCAGAAATTGTGGAAAGACAGCCACATTTGCAGAAAAAGAAAATCCTGTTTCACCAAGACAATGCGCCGTCTCACACCATGACGAAAATCCACGAATTACGGTTCAAACTGCTTGACCATCCGCCTTACTCACCAGATCTAGCCCCAAGCGACTTCTTTTTATTCCTTCATCTAAGTTTTTCGGGTGTGTTGTAGGACTCTAATTTGTAGCTACTGCTTTCTATTATTTTCATCAATGACTCGTTACTTTCCATGCTTTAAGATCTATCGTTCCACCTTAAATGAATTAGACCTCGCTTGTCTTCAGAATGGGTTGGATATTATAGTGGAATGGTGCCAGAAAAATAAACTCGACCTTAACATTAATAAATGTAGTTCTATCTACATCACTTCTTAAATGACCTATAACCATAAACTAATAATTCGAACATCTAAAAAGCTTGTATAGAAAAATAACTCTTATTTCGAATTTTTATTTCTTTTCCAAATTCTTTGTTACTTTACATTCTATTTTATTGACGGAAGATACTCGTTCCCAATGTGCGATATCTAAAAATTACGCTCGGAGGACAGAGATTTTCGTCAAATGAAGCAATCACCTTCGCGAACAATTATTTTGCAGAGAGAAACGCCAAGTACTATTTGGACGGGTTAAAGAGATAGGAGCATCGCTGGGAGAAATGTGTAGAGTTACAAGGAGACTATATAGAAAAACAAATATAAATTTGAAGAAAAAAATGTTTCAGACCACCCTCATATGTACATATATTAAATGTAACCAAGCAATAAAGATCAATAACACTCTTATTTCAAAAAATACACCATTACTTTGTCAAAATTCCGAATCGATTGTCCAAAATTTCTTAAATATTCTTCAAGGCTATCTCTGTCTCCTTATTTCCACGTAAATCATTTCTTTTTGCAGAAAAAATGACGTTGTTAAGGATTTCTACAAATATTAAATATCAGCTTGAAATAAGCAGTATCCGACAGGATTTCGAGGAAACGTAATCAAATGACTGAGAGGAGAAATACGTTTAGAGTAAAGGATTAAATGAATCGTGGTTTTGCGACAACAAATGGTCCGGATAACAGAAATAATTGAGATAAATTATTCATTTAATTTATAACTGATTCGCTAATGCAGTTGCTTTTAAAGGTATAACGATATACGCGTGTATATATGTACATATATATTTGCCTACATATACATGCATGTAGAGGTGAGCATAGGAAGGTATATACGAAAAACTTCTTGTGATGTGATTTTTTTTTTCAAATAAATCGGTACCTATGTTAATGTAGAGATATCTCTGCAAATTTATTTTGCATTTTTATTCTTTCGCCGTGCTGAGATAGCGCGTAAATTATCTCTAAAAGAAAATAACTCTCGTAGATACGCGGTCGTGGAACACTGGAGAAGAAAGGAGCTATGAAAAAAGAGAAGGACGACCATCAAAAACAAATAAAATTAACCGTATAAATATTTATATGCTTATGGGTCTTTTAGTTAATTTATTTGCTTCGCTCGTTGACTTAATGGAAAATATTTTGCGTTTAAAATGTGGCCGAATCCATTTTCAGGTTTTGATAAAACTGATCAGACTATGTCAGGAAATGGCTTTTGTAATAAATATTTTCAGCTTATTGTTTCGTTTTTAAATTGCTTTATATTTTTTATGATAATAATAAACACAATATATTTATACCAAAGAATATTTATTTTCCTATCAGTTTTATAAATTTTGTTAGTATTTAGTTTTAGAGACGTGATAAGTAAAGTACCAAAATCTTCTATAAGTATTAGTTTGAATGTCTATGTATTTTCTATTTTACAAACTAATACTTACAGAAGATTTTGGTACTTTATTATTTATATCATTTAATTCATAAAAGCGAAATGCGAGGGTAGTTTGACAAGTAGTGAGAATGGAAAAGAAAAACGAATTTTTTAAATACAAAATAATTTTTATTTTTCAATATATTCTCCTAAAAGAGCAATACATTTATTCCAACGGTGCTCCAATGCCTTTATGCCATCTCTAAAATGCGATTCCGGAAGGCTTGCAAAATACTCATTTACGAAGATGATAAGCTCGTCATTAGACGAAAATTTCTTTCCACCTAGTGCCGTTTTCAATTTTGGAAAAAAGGTGGAAGTCGGAAGGGGCTAGATCCGGCGAATAAGGCGCATGCGGTACTAATTGGAAATGCAACTCGTGGATTTTGGACATCGCAACTGTGCTGGTATGCGAGGGAGAGTTGTCTTGGTGAAACAGAATCTTTTTCTTTGCCACTCCTGGCCGTTTAGAACGAATCTCAACATTTAATTTTCGTTGAAGTTCTGCATAATATTGTCCGTTTATTGTGGCACCTTTCTGAAGGTAATCAATGAGCAAAATGCCCTTTGAATCCCAAAAAATTAATGCCATCACCTTGTTTGCCGATAAAGTGGTTTTCGCTTTCTTTGGACGTGCAGAACCACGTTCTAACCATTGTTTCGACTGTTGTTTAGTTTCGGGTGTACTGTAGTGTATCCAAGTTTCATCGCAAGTAACAAATCACCTACAAAAATCAACCGGATTCCACTTATAAAGGTCCAAACACTCATTGGAAATGCGTAAACGAGTGAACTTTTGATCGGTCGTAAGCAATCGTGGCATCCATCTTGCCGAAAGCTTGGAAAGGCCCAATTCATTCGTTAAAATGTGGTGTACGTGTTCTGTTGAAATGTTTACCATGTCTGCTATCTCTCTCACTTTGAGTCGTCGATCTTGCGTAATAATATTATGGATTTTTATAATCATTTCCTTACAAGTCACGATTTTGGGTGCTCCAGAGCGCGCTTCATCAACGCAGCTTGTTCTACTACGTTTAAATTCATTTACCCATCTACTTATTGTGGCGGATGATGGAGCAGATTCACCTAATGTTTCCCGTAACTCATCTTTTATTTCGGTAGCTTTCATACCCTTAATTACGAAGTATTTAATCACCGCATGATACTGTGCTTTTTCCATATTAACAAAACGACGTGTTGCTTCTTTTCCAATCAGCTGTCAAAAATAAACTACTCAACCGATTTATCTAAATATCGGAATGTAAACATATAAATAGCCAACCTAAATTACAGTGCATTTGTTTTACCAATTAGAGCGCCATCTATGTGTCATTCTCACTACTTGTCAAACTATCCTCGTATATACACAGTCCGTCGCAGAGAAAACCGAACTTTTTTAAAATAAAAACAAAACGTACTGTTTTGGTAAAATTCATTTATTTGATTCAAAGTAGTCCCCTTCGGCTTCAATACAACGTTTTGCACGGTCAATTAACAAGTCGAATGAATTTTTAAGTTCATCTTTAGAGAAGTCCTTCAAGATCGCTGTCGACCCTTTTTTAATGGCTTCGACGTCGGCATAACACTGGCCTTTCATAGGCAAATGTAGTTTGGAGAATAAATAGAAATCACAAGGGGCCAAATCCGGTGAATACGGTGAATGGTTCATAGTTAGAAAATCAGTGATAAGCGTCGAGTGATGAGATGGTGCATTATCATATAACAAACGCCAGCTACCACTTTCACGATATTGATCGCACACACGACGAATACGCGCCAAAAGAAGCCTCATAACACCAAGATAATATACAGGATTGACTTTGACTAGTTGGTACAAACTCTTTGTGTACTATGCCTTTTGAATCATAAAAATAAATCAATATTGTCTTCACTTTTGACTTCTCCAAACGGCTTTTTGTCGGTTTTCTTCGCTTAGATGCTTCCATTCGAGCTTTGAAGCTTGGTCTCTGGATATTGAAAACACCACGTCTCATCGCCAGTTATAATAGAATACCTGAAGTTTTCGTTCTTTTTTGAGTCTTTAATCAAGTCTGTACAATGTTGAATTCAGTTAGCTCGTGTGGTACAAATCTTTCACAATCCCAAATGCTGTGTCAAAATGCGATGAATTGAATCTTTGGAAATATTTAATTCCATTCCTACGTATCGCAATGAGGATATCCGCTCATTTCTAAATTTACGCATAAGTTCAACGTTACTTTTCGTAACCACAGATTTTTTTTGCACCAGGATGTTCGTCGTCATTTATGTCCGTATGACCGTCTTTAAACCTTTTATACCACTTATATACACTCGTACGTGATAAACACGCATCACCGTACACTTTCATCAAATTAAATGTTTCAATAAACGATTTACCCAGTTTAAAACAAAGCTTGATATTTACTCTTTGTTCGAAATTCACTTTTCGACCTATGCCAAATACATACTGTTAGTTTATGCGCAGATTCTCTGCATCTAATGATGTCATATTTTGACATAATATTGGCGAAAGATCTACCTTACCGAGGCATATTTTTTTAAATAAATGGCGCCACTAGCAATTACTATTAAAAAGATTGGGTTTTCTCTGCTAAGTTGTCATTATCAGTAGCAGTTAGGCACAGTGTCGCACATGTACCCGTAGTAAGGCTACGCAGAATAAATTGCGAAACACTAAACATACACTCTCGCGCAGTGTTTGGTCTTCGTCTAAAGCTCTCACATCGAAATGAAGATGACATTGGCTAAATGCAGTCGAAAATATAATATATAAATAGATGCTTTATTGCTTGGACATCATATCTCCTGAACATTTGATCCATAATCTTTGCGCTTCTAACCAAGACTTTCAAAAGAATGCTTTCGAAAACTACTTAAAAAGTTTGTATAGCAAAACCGGTCGTACTGCCAGCGATTCTCCGATGGAAACTAGTCGCGAAAATCTACAATCGACAAGTTTAAAGATGTCGTTTGACTCTTATAAAATGTAAGGAAGTAGACTTGATTTTGGTGGGATGGAATGGTCTAGATTTTTGGAAAGATCTGATTGAACAGTACTTAGCTATGTATGTGGATTTCAACACGGTAGCATTAATTTTCCAATTGGTTACAAAAAGTAATTTATTTCAATAAACTTCCAAACTTGCCCCTCCAAATAAGAGGCATCTCATATTTCTTCAATGTTTCCAATCTTCATAATATTTTGGGGCGTTAATAAACGATCTTATGTATTTATTCAAACGGTTTAAGAACTTTCGCTGAGAATGTAATAATAAAAACGGAAAACGACGATACTTTACGAAAAAAAATACCGAAATAAAAGACCATAGAGAACAGAAACAACCAAAAAGAAATGTTTCATTGTTGCCGTTTAATGTAGCTTCCTTCGCAATAAATCTCCTCCACCGAACCGAACGTCGCAACAGATAAGAAATAAAAGGTGATCAGAACACAGGCTTAAACGTTATTACGTCCCGAAGTGTAACGGCACTGCCGTCCATACCAGAAAGATAATTTATGTGTTTTGATGTCCTTTGTGTGTCGTGGGACGTACGTCGTGAAATTATATTAGTAAATAGGTAAAGATTGTTATAATAGAACAGCTAAAAAATATATGTTTTTTTCCTAATTAAAATTGCGATTGTTATAATGTATTTTGAAAAATAAAATATTTTTCGAGTAATAGTGTTTGTAATTTTGACCTTATTAGCCTTCTGTTTCTACGAGGGAGCGTTTTTATATTCGCGGAATAAGCGGGTTGTAGAGGTGTGAGTAGGCGCATTGGGGGCGTGGCCTGTGCAGCGACTCATGATTAGTATAAATACGAAGTTTCATTGTTATTAGACAGTTAGTCTTTGAGCTATCGTCAACCAAGTAACATAATCAGGAGTGAAAAGTGAAATATGGAAAAAATCGAATATCGTGCCGTTATAAAGTTCCTTACCAGGCAAGGAAAATCAGTCGCGACCATAATGAATGAGATGTCATTGGTTTACGGCGACTCTTGTCCGTTGGCATAGTTTATTTAAACAAGAAAGGAAATCCCTTGAAGACGAAAATGAAAAGAGAGCTGCGGGGTAAAAAATTTACTGCCGATGATGAAGTTAAGGAGGCAGTTTCGGCGTATTTTGCAGATAAAGAGAAATCATTTTTTTATGAGGGTATAAATAAATTAATTGAAAGATGTGAAAAATGTATCCGTCTTGCAGGTGAATATATTGAAAAAGAAAAATAATTTGGTTTTTTTATTTCCACCCCTTGTCCCCCATTCCGCGAATATAAAAACGCTCCCTCGTAGTAGGTCTAAGCATAAACAGAAAGGATACTCGAAATCATAGTATTAGATATTATGGTTTAGCATCTTCTTCACCGTTACTTCTGGAATGCTCCATGTGTGAAATATGGGCCCATTATTCTTTAGTGCCTTTAAATAATCTTAATATTTTAAATTCATCTATATCTACACACAGAACCTGCTCTAGGCGGAAAACAAGATAGGAAGCGGCTTACGGAAGCAAAATCTATAGGCACCCGAACTACTAGAGCGCAAAAAATAAACACAATAAACCCAAATATATTTCAAAGAAGTATCCAGTAGTTCTGGGTATTTCTATACGTAAATTGTGAGATGCGCCCGTGCCAGTTCTGCGAACAGGATTCAACGAGCTCTTTCCATTCCACGAATTATTCATGAGAAACCTATGCATCCTAAATGAGTTACTGTTTGGTGTGCGTTATGGTCAGGTGGTGTAATTGGACCTTACTTCTTTGAAAATGCTGCTCTTGAAGCTGTAACTGTCAATGGTGATCGATGTCGTTGGATGATAACCGAATTTTTGTGGCCTGAATTAATGAATATTGATCTAGGTTTCAACAGGATGACGCTACACCTCACTTTGAACACGAATCAATTGATTTATTGAGAGAAAAATTTCCTAGACGTGTAATCTCAAGAAACGGTGATGTTAATTGGCCACCAAGATCATGTGATTCGACACCGTTAGACTAGTTTCTTTGGGGTTATATGAAAAATCAGGTTTATAAAAACAATCGACAATCAATTCCTGCTTTGAAAGATGAAATTATTCTTGTCATTGGTGAGATAAAGCCTCGATTATGTCAAAATGTTATTGAAAATTTTAACAAAAGAGTGGACGTGTGTGGAACTGCAAGAGGAGGCCATTTAGCAGATATTATTTTTCGCATATAAATGTCATAACTGATACTTCAATTACCAATAAAAAGTTTCCGAAAGTGAATGCAAATTATGTGTTTTATTTCTTCTTTTAAAAAAACGCGAAATTTGAAACAGCCTTTACTTTTACTTTCATCTTGTCTTCTGAAGAAAAACTTCTGAAGAAAGAGCACATCATTTTTGCACTTTATTCTATTTTAAACGCGCCAATACCGTATCTTGTTTGATTGTAAATCGACCATAGCGTCTTTTTATCAAAGCTCATTCCGCCGATACAACGCTAAAAATATATATTTCACGTCGTCAGTTCGTACTTGTATCGCGATATATAATTTATTATATATACGGCATGTGTACTTGTCACAGTTCTAATAAGCTCCCAGGTAGTTTGTAATTGAATTTTATTTGACGCAGTTGGCGCTGGAAAATGCGCAAAAAAAGGAAAGATGGGGGGGAAAAAAAAGGAGAAGAAGTAGAAGAAGAGCGGCGCAGCACGGATGCAAGGGAAGAACACGCAAGTCGTTCGACCAGCGAATAATTCAAACAGAGAAAGGAGAAACGGTTTTCAATTATCTGAAAAGGAGATATCTTAATATGTGTGCTTTTAAAGAAGTGTAAAAAAGAAGAAAAGGCAGAAGAAGAAACCGTGTTTCACTTCTTAACGTTTGCCTGTCCTCGTCTGAGTTCGTTTGATTCACTCGCGGATTTGAAATAGCGAAAACTAGTGCTGAACAAACACAACCTGTTTTCTATTCTTTCGCGGTGCGACATTAAATATATGTGGTCGCCTTCTAGTCTATGTTGGGAACAGTTAATAATTGTCGATTTATTTCTCCTTAATGCAAAAGTCGATCATTCTCGAATCAAAAGTACTCTTAAAAATAAACTAATTCGGTCTTTATTATTGAATAATTATTAACAATTATTAGGTGGGCAACTAAGTTCTCGCTGTTTTTTTTGATGAAAATGCAACTTTATTGTGAAAAAATGTCTAGAAATAAATCATTCAAAATATTGTGCATCGCTAGCGACAACTTTTTCCCATCTTTCTGGTAGAGCTCGAATACCGTCACGGTAGAAGTGTTCGTCTTCTGAGGCTATCCACGAATCAAGCCATTTTTGAGATATCTTCATATGAACGGAATTGCTAGTTAACCAGACCATGTGCCATCGAACGGAACAAGTAATAATCGGACGGCGCAATATCTGGGGAATATGGCGGGTGGAGTAGGACCTCCCGTTTGAACGTTTCTAAGTAGGTTTTAACGGATTTGGCAACGTGAGGCCGAGCGTTGTCATGCTGTAGAATCACTTTTTCGTGCCTCTGCTCGTATTGTGGCCGCTTTTCGCGCAGTGCTCGGCTCAATCGCATCAATTGAGTTCGATACCGTTCCCCAGTGATGGTTTCGTTCGGTTTCAACAGTTCATAATAAATAACACCGCCCTGGTCCCACCAAATACACAGCAAAACCTTCGCAGCGTGAATATTCACCCGAACCGACGACATAGAAGCATGACCGGGCAGTCCCCATGATTTTGTTCTCTTTGGGTTGCTGTAATGAATTCATTTTTCATCACCCGTAACGATGCGATGAAGAAAACCCGTCCTTTTTTGCCGCTGGAGCAGTTGTTCGTAGGCGAAAAAACGACGCTCAAGGTCTCTTGGCTTCAAATCATAAGGAACCCAAGTTCCTTGTTTTTGAATCATTGCCAACGCATGCAATCGCTGAGAAATGGCTTGACGGGTAACTCCTAATGCTGAAGCAAGCTCTTTTTGCGTTTGGCACGGATCCTCATCGAGCAATGCCTCTAATTCTGCGTCTTCGAAGGTTTTTTGGTCTTCCTTCACGCGAACGGTCGTTAACATCGAAATCACCGTCTTTGATACGACGGAATCAATCACGGCACGTTGTTTCACTTAGAACAGCATCTCCGTAAACTTTTTGGAGTTATCGATGGGCTTCAGCCGCCGTTTTCTTCGAATAAAAGAAGAAAAGCAACACTTCCCGCAAATCACGATTATTTGGCACAAAATCAGACATTTTCACACAACCAAATGTATATGACGCAAAAACAAAATCACTAATATGTCAAAGCGGTTTGTTTACCATGTGTCTAAGCTTGGTTCATGACGTTTTGGTTATGTCACAATCGACCAGCACTTACTACTGGAGCGATCTCTTGAAAAACAGAGAGAACTTAGTTGCGCACCTAATACATTAAACATTATACAACATTTGTATTTGTACGTAACATACTATGTTCAATTGTTTTCTTTTCAAAATTTGAACAAGTGGATCAATATATAGAGGCCCTAAGTTGGGCCCAAATATGCATTGTAAGCGTATAATAATACCTTGATCTTTACACCTAATTACTAGTAAATGCCCAAAGCGCACTTTTGAGTATCTGCGTGACTAATACAAAGAAAATCACGAAGGCACATACTTTCTAATATGCAGGTGCATTTTTTACACTCACATTTAAATTTTTTCCCTGACAATCTTGGAGCTGTAAGTGAGGAACAAGGGAGCGTTTCCACCAAGATATAAGGAAGAAGGAGAAACGGTATCAGGGTCGTTGGAATGTCAACATGATGGGAGATTACTATTAGACCCTTCTGCCAACAACTACAGAGGCATCATATAAAAGCAAAAGCTACACTCGAACTTTTACCGTGAAGAGGTTGAGGAAATACAAAACTTTAGATTAATAAATAAAAAACTGTTCATATTCAAACTTACACTACCATTGTACTACATATAATAATAAAATGTTAAATTTTTCAATTATACTCTGATAATAAATTACGTACCTTTAAATCTTAACTATATATTTTAATACTGTCATACCCAACAAAAGACAAAATGAAAAAAAAATTGAAAATTTGGATTCAGCACACCAAAATACAAAGGGTACTGGGAAAGGTTTGTAATATGACGCAACAATGAATAGTAGGATGCTGCTTGTTGCTGCATGTTGAGACATGTTCATACGTGCATCGTAGCCGCCGCGCGATGTCGATGGGCTCAGTCATTCATTAGTAGTGATAGTGTAAAGTGCTTGCGATGGCATCATGGTCACGAAATGAGATAAGAGCAGTTTTACTTTATAATTTCGTGCGTGGTTTAAATATCAAAGAAATGACTCCTGCACTAGATGGTGTTTGTCCACACCGCACAAAGATGTTCAGGTGGTACAGAGAATTCCAATGGGGAAATTTAACTGTGTAGGATGCTGAGAAGCCGGGAAGGCCATATACGTCAATTACGGAGGAAAACGTTACTACTGTGAGGAAAATGCTTGGCGAGGACAGGCGAGTGACCCATCAACAGAGACAGGATACTTCAGGCCTAAATACACCAGCAATTCGTTCGATTTTGCATGATTATTTGCACGTGAAGGAACTTTGTTCTCTCTGGGTGCCGCATCGACTGACTGAAGAGCAAATGACACGACGTGTGACTTGGTGCCGGGAGATGCTAAAAAAGTTTAATAAGGGACAATCTCGGTATGTGAACAACATCGTGATAGGTGGCGAAACCTGGTCTGGATCTGTGATGAGGACAAACCCGTGGTTGTCAGAAAATTCCGATCTGTAAAGAAGAAAATGATAGCTGTATTTTTCAAATCGAATGGAATTGTGGAACGCGTCATTTTGGACACACAGAAGATAGTCACAGCTAAGTGGTATACTGAACAGCGTCTGCCTAAAGTCATTGGATCTATGAAGAACCTGCGGCCAAAGTCAAGAATGGACACCTAGTTCCTCCATCACGACAATGCTCCAGGTCACCGCGTCAAAGCCTGCACCGAATATTTGACCACGACAGGATTGAAACTTCTCGAGCACCCTCGCAACAGTCCAGATCTTGCTCCCTGCGACTTTGCACTGTTCCCGCATGTGAAAATGCAGCTAAAAAGGAGGCGGTTTTCCAGTGATGAGGACCTTCTGCGGGCTTGGGACAACGAGTGTGCTTTACTCCCTAGTGAAACTTGGCAGAACTGGTTTAAAGATTGGTTTCAGAGAATGGAGAGGTATATTGAGTGTAGAGGAAATTACTTTGAAAAAATTAAATAAACAAAGCTGTATTGCCAAACTTTCCTAGTACCCTTTGTATATTACATTATTGTTATTAGAACTAAAATTTTTCAGTTTCACATCGAAAAAACGCATAATTATATACAATATTAACTACGTTTGCTTGTTTTCTCAACATTTTGGACAAATAAATCAATTTAAATTTTTTTTCGACTTTAAAAGTTATTTTAATTTTTTAGATCTATCAAGAGAATAGCTTTTAAATTTCAAATGAAGTGGAAATAAATAAAATAAAATAAATTTTGATATATCTACAATAACTTTTATATTTCCTCCTGCATCTCCAACTCTAAATATTTTTTGTCAAAATTTTACTTAAAAAAAGACAGACTCATACGAGGTGGGAAGCCGAAAAATGAAAGCATTGTACCTGTACATATTTATACATACACATGTCATGCGGAGGCATGCGTATATCTTTGATAAGCACCACGTTCCACGGCCAACTGAAAAAGAGTACTAAACGAAAAAAAAAAAAGAGCGCGGACATAGGATGTCGTTGGACCGCAAAGTGGGCGTGTCCAATCACCAGGGTCATTATCAACTAATGTTTTACGGGTGACAATTGCAAATCATCTTTATTCATCTGCCTCCGCGGCCAGCTAGTTTTTTACCACAGATTCGGCCATATTTTCGGACAGTTTTAATCGTCGTTCCTTCGTGTCAAGCCAAGACGTTCACTTGTTTCCACTTGGCCGGCAAGTGAAAGAGGCGAAAAACTCTTTCGATGTTAACAATGACGATGGGTACGAAATTAAGATGAAAGTAAACTAGGGTCTTCTTTTTTTTTTTTCTTTAGGAGAGAGAAAGGTGTCCGAATTTTCAATTGTGGAGAAATTTCACAATTCAGAAACAGTACCTCATTAAGACGCGTTATGAATGTTATTCTTTTATTGCGATAGGTTCTCAGATCCCTTTGTGGATAAATAAATATGTGGTTTTCGCCAAACCACGATTGTTATGAGTATTGGGAGATGGGAATGGTTTTTATTCCTTTAGGTAATAATAATATTGCTTTATTTTGTGTCGTAGTCCCTGTACCAACGTTATGTTGCGTTCAAGTCAATTTTAATGGTTACTTCTTTTTGGAAGACTGGACAGGCGATAAATTTTTCGAAATTATGACTGTATTAAGAAAAAAATTTAGTACATTTCGCGATACGTTTTTGCATATTTTTGATTCGGTAATATGGATGAAAGAATTACATATATTACAATTATACCTACATAAGGGCAAATTATGAAGCATATTTTTGCATATACAGGTGCCCAATCAATGTATAAAGGATATATAAGATCATTTAAAAAAAATGCGAACTAGAAAACATTTTTACTCAAAGTAGATATCCTACTATTTGTTTACTCTGAATACAAAAGAACCCAACTTAAAATAGTAATAGAATTCGTCAACAAAGTTTATATGACGTATCTAAGAAAGTAACACACATATTACAAAGACATCGTATAATCAATAAAATCTAAAATTTGTGTTTAGAAGATTCGTCGATTGCGTAAAAAGTATATCGCAGGAGAGTCTCTCTCACTGTCCTACCGAAATCAACATCACTCATGACTAGAGCGGCGACGAAAGTGGCAATACCATAGGCGGTACGGTAGAACGGGCAATTGGTGCGCAGTGAATGAGATCATTCACATCAAATACAATACGGTTCACGGTTGGTGTTTAAGTGTAAATTATAAACTGCGGCGAAAGTGTCCGTAGCAGTGCCGTGTCTAGACTTATTCTTACACAATTAGTGCTTACCTAGTAATATGTAATTTCATAACCCTGGTAATGTGTTGTGGAAGTAACTGTACATCTGCATCATTGCATATGTCTCTACGGTTGCTTCTGTAAATGACGTCCTTCGCGACGAGAAAATGTTTTTGTATAGAGAAAAAGATCGTTCGGCGTCTATTGATGTAATTTTGGCAGAAAGAAGCTGTTGTTCAAAATCATTCCAGGGCTCACTATTTGCACATTTGTCATAAATAGTTCGTAAAACATGCAAGTCCGGATTTTTTTTAAAACACTTAATAATTTTTGATGAGCTCGTACACCAGCAGCGTCAGTTAAACTATGCAAATGAGCGGTCACATTTTGCACTATGCATAGTAATGCGTCTAAGGGCAGCGAATCGTTTTCGTTTTGAAATTTTGTAATTGCTTCTACTAATGGATAGTAATTGTTATATATTGTATGCAGATCTTCCAGAATTTGGGGATTTTCAAATTGATGTTGACTGTCTCTGATTGCTTGGGATTCGGTTGGCCTAAATTTTGATATAACGGATTTAACTTTGTGAAAATTCTTATGGTAATAAAAAGCTGCATTTAGCCACGTGCCCCATCGTGTAAGAATGGGTTCCGGTGATTCCGAAATATCTGGACAAGTTTTATGAAATTCTTTAAGTCGTTTAGGGGATTTAAGAAACACTTGTTTGGTGGATCCAATCAAATGATCAACGTTTTTATAACTACTTCTAACATTTTCAGCCACTAAATGAAGAGCATGGAGTACACAAGTTATGTGTATTAATTTAGGAAAAGTTACTTTTAGTAAACGTCCGAGTAGTAACATAGTAGCAGCACCATCTGTTACAAGCATGCAGACTTGAGTACTATGAATGTGAAATTTCTTTAAGGTGTTCATTATTATTTGCCGAATATTTGCCGCAGTACATGCTTGTATACGTTTACAGGCTAACAAATAGGGCTGTGAAAATGTGTTGGCTGATAAAATACGTACGATTACGTTTATTATACTATTTTTTTTTTAATCAGTAGTCTCATCTACAGTAATCCACACATTTTTATTATGCAATTCTGTTTTTTTGATATTTTTTTAAGCCTCTCTCTTAAACGCGGCAAATGTTTCTGTAAAGTTCTTCTTGCAGGTAATTTATAATTTGGCAGATATTTATTCCAGAACACTTGAAAAGGGCGTTTGCTGATTAAACGAAGCGGCAAATTACATGCAGTCAACATAAATAAAAAATCATAAAGGAATGTTGCATAAGGTATTTCATTTCTTTTGTTCAGTTTATGTATTGCACTGTTCACATGTTTTTTACAATTGTCTTTCTTCCGTGTTATAAGTCGCTTATTACAAACCAAACACAATACTGCACATCCATCATACTTTAAATCGGGAAATTCTGCTATGTATTTTCTAACCGACGTAGCAAACGGCACAGACTTTCGCGACATGTTTGTGTGAAGTTATTATAAACACTAACCGTGAACCGTATTGTATTTGATGTGAATGATCTCATTCACTGCGCACCAATTGCCCGTTCTACCGTACCGCTTATGGTATTGCCACTTTCGTCGCCGCTCTACTCATAACTCTAACCAATGCTAGTTGTATAATTTGAACCTTCAAGCTGCTAAAATAGATTCACTTATGGCACAATTTTAAACGCTCCTCTTACTTCAAAATAAACTATAATATAGTGGTATACATATACCACAGTTAGAATTTATTGCCAGTTCTAATATCGCAGAGAAAAACCAACTTTTTTAAAATAAAAATAAAAGCCTATACTATTTTGATAAAATTCATGTATTTTATTTAAAGTAGTTGCCTTCGGTTTCAATACAACTTTTTGCACGGTCAATTAACAGGTCTTTAGAGATGTCCTTCAAGATCGCTGTCGACGCCTTTTTAAAGGCTCCGACGTCGGCATGACGTTGTCCTTTCATCGGCAAATGTAGTTTGGAGAATAGATAGAAATCATAGAGGGACAAACACAGTGAATACGGTGAATGCTTGATGATTAAAATGCCATTTGTAGTTAGAAATCAGTAATAAGCGTCGAGTGATGAGATGGTACATTATCATATAGCAAACGCCAGCTACCATTTTCCCGATATTGAGAGCGCACGCGACGAATACTCACCAAAAGACGCTTCATAGCATCAAGATAATATACACCATTGACTGTTTGACTAGTTGGTACAAACTCTTTGCGCACTATGCCTTTCGAATCATAAAAACAAATCAACATTGTCTTCACTTTTGACTTCTCTAAACGGCTTTTTTTCAGTCTTTCTTCTCTTAGATGCTTCCATTCAGAGCTTTGACGCTCGGTCTCTGGATCGTATTGAAAACACCATGTCTCATCGCCAGTTACAAGAGAATACCTGAAGTTTTCGTCCTTTTTTGAGTCTTTAATAAAATCTACACGATGTTGAATTCAGAGCAATTTTTGATCATCAGTGTGGTATATACTTTTCACAAATTTTTCTCAGTACCAAATGCTGTATCAAAATGCTATAAATTGAATCTTTGGAAATATTTAATTCCATTTTCACGTATTGCATTGAGGATTTTGGCTCATTTCTGATAAATTCACGCACAAGATCGATATTACTTCCCGTAGCCATAGATTTTTTCCATCGTCGTCATTTATATCCATATGACCGTCTTTAAATCGCTTATACCACTCATACACACTAGTACGTGATAAAAACGTATCACCGCACATCAAATTAAACGTTTCAGTAAACGATTTACCGAGTTTAAAACAGAACTTGATATTTACTCTTTGCCAAAATTCATTTTTCGACCAATCTAAAATACACACCGCTACTTTATGCGCAATTTCTCTGCTTCTAATGATGCAAATGTTATGATATTTTGACATAACATTGGTGAAAGATCTACCTTATCGATACACGTTTTTTTAGTAGATGGCGCCACTAAGAATTACTATTTTAAAAAAGTTTTCTCTACGACAGACTGTGTATGTGTAGTTACTATGCAACATTATGTTTCTGTCGATATATTTAAAGCTTTCCGCGTTCACTTCGAAATCTGTAAAGTAGTATGTAATACTTCATAAAAAAAACAGTTTTAACTATTATAAATTAAAATACCTATGGGGTGATCTAATAAAAACGTTTGGCAGTGTTCACAAAGAAGTTCAAAATCTCGCGTTATACATAAACAATAAATATTATAAATATTTTAGATAATATAATAAATCTTTAATTGAATACATCAAAAATATACTGTAATATGACAATAAATATTGATTACAAACATAATTGACATTAATGCAAGCTATCACGGTAATTATTCAAATATTTCCGTGAGTCACAAACCAATTCAGCCAGCAATTCAACCTTGTGCCTATCTATAGATATGCTCGTAGAGAAAAAAAGGAAATGGTGGCAAGCAATATTGCACTCTGCGTACAAGACCGAGAGACCCCACGATTATACTTGAATTAAAGATATAAATCGTGATAGGTCAATATTTGCGTGCCCGTTATACTTGACATGAGAAATATTAACACTGTAACATATTCATTAAATAAATACACTGGAATCGATAATAAAGTAAAGCCAAACGATAAGAGAAAAAAGAAGACAGAGCAATGAGTAGCAAAAACGACAACGGAACAAAAAGATACATGTTCTTACTACAAAAGCGACGCCAATTATCCAGGTTAACCATTTAAAATGATTTATCAATAATGCTGTTACATATATACCTATATATATACAACGATAGCATGTTGTATGTAGTTCGACTTTTATTTTCTGTATTTTTGTGGTATTTTACAAAAGTAAGGAACAAAGAATTCTGCTAACGGGGGTTTACTAATTGTTAATTAAGTGAATCGACTACTGCTGGAGATATTAAAGAAGAAATCGCAGAGGCAAACTAATTATGATAATATTAGGTGGTGGTGCACATACGAGGTGTGGCTATTAAATAACGAGACGCGCTGCTACGGAAGAAATGCGCATGCGCCAAACACCAACGACTGACAGCTATTTATCGTGAAGCCTTCTCTTTCGAATGCAGTGCCTCTCGCCTCTGTAAACAAGTCAGTATAGCCGTAGCGTTCGTTCGTATTAGAGTCCTTTTTTTTGTTTCGTCAGAAAGTTAAGTGTAACAATAGAGCAACGAATTGTTGTAAAATTTCACATGAAACTTGGAAAAACCGCTATTGAAACTTATAATTTATTGAAAGAAGTGAATGGCAATAAATATTTATCCCGTGCACGTGTTTTTTAGTGGTTTAAGCATTTTCAAGATGGCTGAGAAGACGTTGAAGATGATTCACGCCCGGGTCGCCCTTCCACCTCAAAGACGGATGACAATATCGAAAAAATCGGTAATTTGGTTCGATCTGATCGTCGTCTAAGTATTCGTGTGATTGCTGGAATTGATAAAGAATCCGTACGGCAAATATTACATAATTTTAACATGCAAAAAGCGTGTGCCAAACAGTGCCTAAAATTCTCACGTTTAGACAACAAGAAACTCGCAAAAATATTTGTACTGACACTTTGAATGCCATTGAAAATGACCCAAACTTATTGGAAAGGATAACATGTGACGAATCGTGGTTTTTTACTTATGATTCTGAAACGAAGCGCTAATCCATGTACTGGTAGAGCCCATCTTCACTGAGAGCCAAAAAACTCGAATGAGCAATTTGGTACGTAGACTTCCGCGGTCGTGGTCCATGCTATCTGCTTCTGGGTTTCCGGACTGGAACCGCGTCACTAGTATATCTGCCGAAGTTTCGTACTCATTTGTATGGGACATCTTCAGGGTTGGACTACTGCACTGAAACTGCAGTTTCAGTGCAGTAGTTCAAAGCAATGATGATTGTTTTTTTCGATATTCACGGGATTGTGTACCTTCACTGGGTTCCTGAAGGTCAAACTATTAATCAACATTACTACCTTCACGTTCTTGTTCAACTACGTGAAAGAATAAGGAGAAAACGACTCGAATTATGGAAGGACAAGTCATGGGTTGAATTAAGGGGAACAAAATTTGAGTCCGTTGAAGCTGTGAAAGCGAAAGCGACACGCGTCCTGAAGGATCTGACAAAAGAAGACTTCCAACACTGTTTCGGACAATGGAAGACTCGCATAGAGCATTGTAGGGATAGAGGAAGGGTGTATATTGAAGCTAATAATAAGTAAATATGTATGAAATCAAAATAAAATGTTTTACAGCGTTAGTCTCGTTATATAATAGCCGCACATCGTACACTATATTACGAGTGTAAAATAATGTACAGGGTGGTCAGAAATTCACGGATAAAAGTCAGGCAGGGCGATTCTATGAGTAATGCTGAGTCGACAATCTTAATACAGAAATGTTATGTTCTCATTAGTTAATCCGTACTAATTGCTTAAAAGTGGTGTAGATTTGGCAACATTGTATAAGACCATTGATTACTCTGTAGGAATAATATGACAAAATACGAGTTTTATTTAAACCTAATGAAACTAATAATGATAATTAATATAAACGCCGAAACCGGTAGCCATTGCTTTGAAGACAAAGATGTAGCGTTGGTGGAATTGAATTTAAGACGCGTTGCAACATATTTGGAATAATAAATTATATTGTGTCATTCATTCTATTCATTAGTTCCTCTTCGTTTGCAGGAGACGTCGTATAAACTCTTTCCCTAAAAAAACTCCAAACGAAGAAGTCAACGTGATTCATATCAGGTGAATTTGCAAGCCATAATATTGGTTCATTTCGTCCAATTATCCTCTCTGGAATCATGTTTTCTCTAACATTTAATAGAATATTATTCCATACTTTCTCCAACACATTTACATATTTATTTGCTTTTAGTTTATTCGAAAAATATATTGATCCAGCAATTCGAAGATTTAAGATGCCTAGCCAAACATACACAGAAAACTTTTTTTGATGTCGCAGTTCTTTAATAGCTCTGGTAAAAATAGAAATTGTAAATGTAGAAGACACTATCTCTTGTGAACGTGCATTCTTCACTCCATAAAATAAGGGATAAAACGTTTGGATCTTTTTGAATTTTGTTAAAAATTATTGCAAATCACTATTCTTTGTAAATTGCCATTTTCGTATAATGATTGTCCTTTTATAACATGGAACGGCTTAAAAGTCTTTTCATAAGTAGTGAAAGAACTGTTTCCTTAGTTGGAATGTTCATTTCCTGGCCTATTTGTCTACTGCTTTTTAAATTACAGACATTATACTGAGCCAAGGTTGCTATATGCACTTTAACTTATAAAAGCAGTTAAAGAAATGGTTAGTAAAGCAAAATATTGGCATAGAAAAGATTAATTAGGCCCACATGCTGTTGCATAATTTTATTTGACAGTAAACAATATGGTTTTCCAAAGAAAATTTCAAAAATTCTAAATATTTTTTATTGCATATTTTCAACATTGATGGTCTCATGAGCTTTAACGACTGACAGTACAATAATTCACTCACTTTTCATTCACTTCCCTTTGATATTTCTCATGCAACACTGAAACTGGTCCACCTGATTTCTTTTCATCAAACACAGTTTTGCTCGTCGAACTCACAACGTTATCCATATTCATAGAATCGTTTTCATAAACACCTTTCAAATGCCTGTAAATTCTGATGGGCATAAAACCTTCCAATGTTAAAAATTCTATTACTAATCATTACTTAGAGAGCATCTCAGAAATCGAACTCATGATAAAAGACACTGTCATTCAACGACAGTATCTTTCTCTCTCTCTCTACAATAACATTACAGTCAAAATTACATCTTGGACTCTTTTAGCTTTTGTCCCCAGCTCCGCTAATGAAAATCCACTCTTTTCCATGTCTTAATCCTCATCAACTCTTGCACGTCTTGCACCACTTCGTCTTCCTATCGATTTCGTGGTCTTTCCTTTCTTCTTCTGTCGACTGATAACTCAGTAGTAGGTCACTAGTTCATCACGCCAAGGAGTATCGAATTCGAGACCGATAACCTGCTATCCGTGAAGAGTTTTTCATGGTTTCCCTTTCCCGTTTAAGACAGACAAAGATCTTAAGTCGCACCACGAACGCAGGCGTAATAATAACTCATGATCTGCCAAAGTGTCTGTAATTGATGTTAAGATGTTATGGAATGTGAATCCATGGATTATTATTATTATTTTGCTCTACATTATGCTCCCTAGGACTCTTTCTGATAACCTGTCATCCTCCATTCGTACCACAAGATCAGTGCATCACAAACTTATCGTTTCTCCATATTTGACCAAAGTATTTCCTTTTTTCAGAAACCCAAATATTATAACGCCTAATAACGAATAGCTAGAGATCAAGTATAGCTCGTAGGTATAACCTACATGAATGTTATATATAAATTAGTTTTTGGAAGTTTTAACCCTTGTAAAAATCAGTCCATAAAGATTTTTATTGCTTTATTCAATATGCGATTTGAATAAAAAGAAAAATTCTGTTTTACTAATTCATGGACTGCCCTGTATGTATTCGAACCACTATTAAATTGTGAACATACATATGTAGATATTATTTCCATTAATTGGATGATTTCTCAGACAGTCTCGTTAGGTCTTGAAATTGTTCGCGAGCAAGCTGCAACAGCAGCAGCAATACCAGCGATAGAGGACGAAGAAGCGAAACGTAAAGGACGAAGAAGATGATGTTTATACAATTATCGCTCGTCAAGGGAATATCTCTACCGTTTATTAAGTCCGTGTGCAAGAGTTTGTGAGTGCCAACTTGTGTGTCTGTGCCCGTGTGTGTGTGTGTGTGTGTGTGTGTGTGTGTGTGTGATTGAATCAAAGTAATTTCGAAATGCTTTTATCGACTGACGTCTGGACGATCTGTTTGATTTTTATTAAATTTCAAATGTGAAATATCATTTAGCTCGTCGGTTCTGAACTGACAAGCAAATATCATAATTTTATTGGGTTCGTTTATGAATTTATTCCGATTAACTAATGCAAGAATATAAATAGAAGTTCTATTAATAGGAAAAGTGCACCATCATTAACGAGAGAAGAAAATTTGCCAATGCCTTGAAAACAAAAAAGGGTAAATAAGAAAGACAAATAACCACATAGGAAATTATAACGAAAAAAAATTTAAAAACAGAATGAGTAAAATGAGGTTTTTAGTCAAAAGACGAAGACATTAAATTCAGTTAATCTTCAATCGTATTCACTACGTAAATACAACTACACATACAACCTATACCAGTCCATGCAGAAGTCTACATATCCACGCCCGACACGTTCATCCCAGTCGGCGAGCAAATCATAATTGAGAATCGAGAATATTTGTGGAGTTTTCTACAATTATGCTCATATGCATAGCAATATTCACGCCTTTATCAATTAGCTTAAAAGCGTGCACATTTGCAAATTGCATCTTCATGAATACAGAGAAAAAACTGAAACACAACCTAAATAGTTATTTATGTATTTAGATTCTAATGTCCGGACGTCGAATACCTCTTAACTCCAAGGTCTCTGACTCGAGAGATAGACATCACATAATAAGAATTATAATCCAATAACGTCCGTGGTGCGTATGAGTTTTTATGTTTCACATTGGTTTTATTTAAAGCTGTCAAAGTGTCAGAATTATCATCAAATAAATTCGATAACGTTACTAAGGGCACTGAATTGGTTTAAGAACTTTTCAAACAAACTACGTATTCAAAAAATAATCAGTGAAACAAGTACGCCAACGAAAGGCGTATAGAAAGATCCGGCAAACTGTTTTTGGCTTACGAGGGTAGTTTGACAAGTAGTGAGAATGGAAAAGATAAACGAATTTTTTTAAATACAAAATAATTTTTATTTTTCAATATATTCTCCTAAAAGAGCAATACAACGGTGCTCCAATGCCTTTATGCCATCTCTAAAATGCGATTTCGGAAGGCTTGCAAAATATTCATTTACGAAGATGATAAGCTCGTCGTTAGACAAAAATTTCTTTCCACCTAGTGCCGTTTTCAATTTTGGAAAAAGGTGGAAGTCGGAAGGGGCTAAATCCGGCGAATAAGGCGCATGCGGTACTAATTGGAAATGCAACTCGTGGATTTTGGGCATCGCAACTGTACTGGTATGCGAGGGAGCGTTGTCTTGGTGAAACAGAATCCTTTTCTTTGCCATTCCTGACCGTTTAGCACGAATCTCAACATTTAATTTTTGTAGAAGTTCTGCATAATATTGTCCGTTTATTGTGGCACCTTTCTGAAGGTAATGAATGAGCAAAATGCCCTTTGAATCTCAAAAAATTGATGCCATCACCTTGTTTGCCGATAAAGTGGTTCCGCTGTCTTTGGAGGTGCAGAACCACATTCTAACCATTGTTTCGACAGTTGTTTAGTTTTGGGTGTACTGTAGTGTATCCAAGTTTCATCGCAAGTAACAAATCGCCTACAAAAATCAATCGGATTCCGCTTATAAAGCTCCAAACACTCATTGGAAATGCGCAAAGGAGTGAACTTTTGATCAGTCGTAAGCAATCGCGGCACCCATCTTGCCGAAAGCTTGAAAAGGCCCAATTCTTTCGTTAAAATGTGGTGTACGCATTCTGTTGAAATGTTTATCATGTCTTCTATCTCTCTCACTTTGAGTTGTCGATCTTGCGTAATAATATTATGGATTTCCTTAGAAGTCACGATTTTGGGTGCTCCAGAGTGCGCTTCATTAACACAGCTTGTTCAACAACGTTTAAATTCATTTACCCATCTACTTATTGTGGCGGATGATGGAACAGATTCACCTAATGTTTTCCGTAACTCGTCTTTTATTTCGGTAGCTTTCATACCCTTAATTACGAAGTATTTAATCACCGCACGATACTCTGCTTTTTCCATTTTAACAAAACGGCGTGTTGCTTCTTTTTCAATCAGCTGTCAAAAATAAACTAATCAACCGATTTATCTAAATATCAGAATGTAAACAGTGCATTTGTTTTACCAATTAGAGCGCCACCTGTGGGTCATTCTCACTACTTGTCGAACTATCCTCGCAAACAACGGTCAGGAATACCTGCATATTAAAAGTCATTATTCCATTGCTGTTTATTTCTTAATTTCAACCGCAGAAATAAACAACGCAAAACTCGTAATACGTTAACAAAACGGTACCTAAAGGTTAAAATTTCCATTATGTTGGTGCCTTTTTACAACATCTCGGGGAATAAATCATGAACACATTAATAAAAATGCATGTGGAACAATTAATTACAAATTCATATTCCTAACATTTCAAAGTTTCCTGTCGTTCTTTATTGCGTGGCATTTTTTCCAATTGGTAAGTATACACGGGCATAATCAAAACGTGTCCGTGTAGTTAAGTTATACATATGTACAGTTATGGACTTTGCAATAAATCATTAGTTTCTCTACTATAATGTCATAGTTTTCTATGGTCATTCGATAAAGGTGTCAATGACATTGGCACGTTCTAAAATAAATATAAATTACTTGATATTAAAAATTACACGTGAATATTGTAGTGGTACAATTGATTTTACGTAGCTATTAGATATTTAATTATTTCGCATAGAAACATCTCGGAGAATCATGTGTTAAAATGTTAAATACCGTGAATATATTTTATAGTGCAACATGCACATACATACATACATAACGTAATAGTGAAATGACAGCAATGTATTTTAGCGTGTATTTTATTTTGCAACATAGGATGTGAAATACAGTATTTGAACAAAATTTAAAAACTAATTAAACAAATTTTCAAAAATGTCACCATTGACGGCCAGACAGTATCCTAAGCGATTGTAGAATTCATTTATTGTGTTTTGTATCTGCTCTGGAGTTATTTCTCTTGCAGCAACTCGTATTCTATTTTTTAATTGGTCAATATTGTTTAGAGGTTCTCCATGAAAAACTTTATTTCTGATACATGACCAAAGAAAGAAATCGTTTGGAGACAGGTCTGGTGACCTTGCGGACCATTCTACTTCTCCTCCACGGCCTATCCAACGGTTTGGAAATCTTTGGTTGAAAAATATTCTAACCATATGAGAATTATGTGCCGGCGCTCCATCATGCTGGTACCAAATCTTACCATCAATATTTAAAGCGTGGAGGGCTGGCATAACTCTGTACTCAAGCAATTCTAAATATTTTTCTCCTGTAAGAGTACCCTCAATAAAAAACGGTTCTACAATATGGTGTCCAATCAACTCAGTCCAAACATTGACTTTCTGTGGCCGCTGAGTCCTTGTGATATGATATCTATGCAAATTTTGTCTACTCCAGTAGCGGCAGTTCTGTGAATTTACTTCACCATTTACATAAAATGTTGCTTCATCTGTAAAGCAAATTCTGCGTAGTAAAGTATCATCATTATGAAGCTTATCCAACATGATTTCACAAAAGTTACTTCTTCTTTCTGCATCATTCGCAATTAGTTCCTGATGGTTTTGAAAATGATACGACTTAAAATGTTCTCATTTTAGTAGTTTATGCACGGAAGATTTGCTTACATTTGTAGTTTGTGCTAAAGCTCTTGTGGAAAGCATATTATTATTTTCGATTGTAGAATTTCATCTCTTTTGGCGTCAGTAATAACATATCTTGGCCTATTCTTTTTTTTATGATTAGGAACGATGCATCCATTATTTTTATACTTCTGTACTAACCTACTTATTGTAGTTGGACTCGGTCTTGGACGGTCAGGATATGTAATTTGAAACAAATCTGCTACTCTCCTCAAACTCATATTCGAGTTATACCAGTTCACTAATAACAGTTTTTCTTCTACACTATACATACCTCAAAAATAGAGTAACTTATTTTGACATCCTATGTTGCAAAATAAAATGCACGCTAAAATACATTGCTGTCATTTCATTATTACGTTACTCTAGCAACTAGTGTATGTACATATGTGCATGTTGCATTATAAAATATATTCACGGTATATTTGATCGAATATCTACTTTATCGCTCTGTTTCGAAATAATTAATTTTAACATTAAAATTTTGGTGCGCAAAGTATGTATACATAGAAGTTTAAAACACGAAGATACGAGGATGAGCTAAAAAGTTCGTAGAATAGAAATGGAGTAAAGAATTTTGTGGTTCTGAAACTGCGTTTATTTCTGAACGTAATCTCCTGTTAATTCGATACATTTGGATCAGCGATTCGGAACTCTCTAATTTGTTAAAGTAACCCATAGCAGCTTAAGCATAACCAGCAATGTGTACCAATTGTACAGAAAAGTCATTACCGATTCTTGTAACGGATATCGCTAGGCTTAAGTATGCAATATTATTATTTGACACATATAACTGATATCCTACTGACATCAAGCTTCAAAGCCATACATGCTATAGTTTGGAATATAATACTGTCATAGAATTATACATCTTTGAAAAATGAAATTACAAAAGCATAATTTTTCTTATTTAATCTAAAGAAAAAAGTTGCTGAAAGTCATCGTTTGCTGGTAGAACCTTAAAGTGAGCATGCTCCAACCATAAAAACACGTGAGTTGTAGTTTCAACAATTTAAAAGTGGTGATTTCGATGTGCAAAAGATACAACGTTCTAGTAGATCGAAAAAGTTTGAAGATGCGGTGTTGAACTGCCGGAGTTATTGAATGAAGACTCAACCGAACCTCAAAAACACTTGGCGGAAGCGTTAAATGTGGCCCAAGAAACGATTAGCGACCGATTACAAGCAATGGGAAAAATCCATGAGATAGGAAAATGGGTACCACATCAATTGAATGACAGTCAAATGGAAAGTCGTAATATCATCTGTGAAATGCTGCTTCAAAGGTATGATCGGAAAGCATTTCCGCATCGAATAGTGACGGGTGATGAAAAATGTATTTATTTCGAAAACCCTAAACGTAAAAAATTATGGTTATCACCTGGCGAAGCCGGCCAATGGACTCCAAGCTCAAATCGTTTTGCCTGCAAGACAACGTTCTGTTTGGTGGGACCAGAGTGGCACGGTGTATTTTATGAACTGTTGAAATCTGGTGAAACAGTTAATATTGATCGCTACTGTCAACAAATTATCAATTTAAACCATGCATTGATAGAAAAACGTCCAGAATGGGCCCGAAAATATGGTACAGTAATTTTACAGCATGATAACGCGCCGTCTCATACAGTAAAACCGATCAAAAAAGCGTCGGAACCTTTTGAATGGGATATAATATCGCAGCAGCCGTACTCTCCAGACCGTGCCAAGTCCGAATATCACCTGTTCGTATCAATAGGACACGTGCTTGCCGAGCAGCACTTCGCTAATTTCGAAGAAGTTAGAAAATGGCTCGATGAATGGTTTTACTCAAAGGACAAACTTTTTTTTTAAATAGCATCCATATATTGCCTAAAAGATGGGCAAGATGTGTAGAATCAAATACTTTGAATAAATAAATTTTCCCATTTTCTTGAAAATTATGTAGTTTTTTAAAGAAGAGACCGGTAATGACTTTCCGGTTCACCTGGTAAATGTATAAAAATATTTAACAGCCCCGAAGAACGTATTTCCTTAGAACTTTAGCTTATTTATGCTCAGGCAACAGACTTATTAATAAATTACTGATAAAAAACATGTGTTATTACTAATTCATATAAAAGCCGAAGCTATGTAAGAATCTAAACAAAAAAATAGTAAAAATTAAAATTTAATTTTTGAAGGAATTTGAACACAAACAAATATATAAAAATTCGTAGAAAGTATACTGTCTGCTTCTGGGCTTCCAGGCCTGGTATAACTGACAGACAGTAGCAGTAGTTGAGCCCTGAAGATGTCCCATACGAGTAGGTACGAAACGTTGGCAGCCCAAAAGTAGATACTACTGACCACGAGCGCGGAAGTCTACGTACCAGACTAAGAAAATATATGTACTTTAAAACAAAACAAAATTATGCCCCGAATTCTATTTTGACTGTAAATAAATTATTCACTTTTTAATTAATATAAATATGTAAAATTATTAAAATAAAATTAAATATTCTATTTATAAAAAACATTGTCTCAAAGTTTCCCCTTTAAATTTAGAATCAATTGGATTTTAATTTTTCATCTATAGAAAATGTCAAATATTATTTACAAAAAATAAACAAAAGTTACAGATTCTAAAGAACTCAAAGTACTTTTTTGTACAATAAGCATTTAATGTGACCTTTCAGACACAGTATTTCCTCACATATTTAATGAAGAAGTGGAAACGAATATGACAATTTAGTTTAGTGAAATCTGTATCGCCTCTGACCAAAAATTATGCTCCCTACACTTTGTCTTACAGATATTACAACTGTTTTCTTTGTCTTATTATTATTATTACATTAGTCTTTCTGTAAATTGTCCAAAATTGCAATCCTTTTTGAAGAAACTACCTTCTGGTACCAGAATAAAGAATTTCATCATACCGTCTTCTTACTAACACTTTCGAAAATCTTAATCAACTGCAAATACACACATCAATTTCTAACTTTTCCTCCACACTGTATATGTACACGTACAGCTGTATAGACGTATGTTTAACGAAATCAGGCCTGTCAACACTAGAAAAGGAAACGTTTTACAGTGGTAACAACGTTACCAATAAATCAACAGAAATCAATTACTTGTTAGGACCGCCGCACGATATTACGCAGGGAGTAGCAAACGAAGAGAATACGGTTAACAGGAAGTTATTAGAAAATTTCAAATTCCCTTTGACGTTTGAATAATGTATGAAGTATTATTTCAAGTTCTCTTCTCTTGTATATGGTGTAGAGGATGAGAAACACAAGTAAGGGGATTATATATTCTACTGATTGCTGGATGTGGATATAAATAGAACTAATAAATGAATTAAAGTTTATATTCGCAGTAGTTTTTTTAAAAATTTATGCTGAGTGTTGTATACTACAAGAACTTTTTAGGAAGATAACAGAATCATGAGCGTACATTATCTGGAATGTTTCTTTTGAAGATCTTGTATAAGTTGCAGCATAAGAAATACATACATAAATGCAGAGTGTAAGACGCTATATTTATGGAGATGAATGACATCGAAACATCTATTGGGTTGGCAACTAAGTACTTTCAGTTTTGTAGTATAAAATAAAACACTTTTTTTTTAAACAAAGAATAGTTTTTAATGAATTATATATTTTCCATTTTGCTCAATGACCTTTTGCCATCTTTCTTTCAGCTGCATAAAATTTCTGGTCCTTATCAGCAAAAAACTGAACCAGGTGGGAGTGAAGATCATCATCATTTGTGAAAGTTTTACCATTCAAAGAATTCTGCAAACTTCGAAATAAATGGTAATCAGATGGTGCTACATCAGGGCTGTAATGTGGGATGTGGCATCACATCCCAGCCAAGCTCCAATAGTTTCCCCACGAGTTGCCAAAGATGTGTGAGCCCTTGCATTATCTTGGTGGAAAACTACACCTTTCCAATTTGACAATTCTGGCCGTTTTTCTTTGATTGCTTCATCCAGTTTTATTAATTGTTGACAGTAAACATCAGAATTGATCGTTTGGTTCCTTGGAAGCAGCTCAAAAACACCTTTGTAATCCCACCAAACTGACAACATGATCTTTTATGGATGCAATTCAGCTTTCGGTTTGAGCTGGTTTATCATATTTGCTCCATGATCGTTTTCGAACTATGTTACTGTACAGGAACCATTTTTCATCACCAGTGATGATTCTTTTTAAGAAAGGGTCGATTTCATTTCGTCTAAGGTGCATATCGCAAAAGTTGATTCTTTGTGTTAAATGAATTTTTTTCAATTCGTAAGGTACCCAAATATCAAGCTTCTTAACTAGCCCAAGACACATTAAATGTTTTTCAATTGTTGTGTGCGATACATGTAGCCTCTCCGCAACCTCTCGAACAGTTATATGACGATCCTCTTCAATTATGACTTTGATTTGGTCATCATCAACTTCAGTAGGCCGACCAGAACGTTGCTCATCTTTGAGGGAAAAATCTCCAGAACGGAATTTTTTATACCAATTCTGACACATGCGCTCTGTTAAGCAATTAGCACCATAAACTTCACATATCTTTTTGTGAGCCGCAGCAGCTTTCTTTCCTTTACGGAAATAAAATAGTAAAATATGTCGAAAATGTTCGTTTCTGCACTCCATTTAAAATTAACCCACAACTAATAGCTTTAATAAAAATCACGCACTACTTGCTTCTGAAGTTACGTCAATGTGACTAGTATCACGCGACAAACGGAAAGTACAGCACTAACATACGTTATACAAAAAATAAAGCAACGCTCTCTATCAGTAAAAACCGAAAGTACTTAGTTGCCAACCCAATATATTGCTTACGCAGTACGTTGGTGCTATTTAATCAGTTGAACAAAATTAATAGGTGTTAATATCAGCTCTTTTTCGTTAGAATATTTATTATCACAAATATCGCACGTTACTGCACAATATTTATGCATTATGAAAAATTTTTTTATTTCATGTACGCCGACCATAGCTCTTTAATATAATCATGCGCCCTAAACCAAATGATATACTTTGTTTCCTTTTAGCAGAATATTAAAGCCGAGAGACAAATAAAAGCATCTTTGCCATTGAAGAGTTCTTCAGAACACCTCCTGAAATAGACTCCAAGGGAATTAACCCGATAGAACAGTAAAATCCAAACGAACAAACTCCTATTCTTCAAAGTGGCGTGTCCTTTATACTACTTACACGGTTTTTAAGAACCCATAAACATATTCGGAATGGATAGGAGAAGAAAGCGCATCTTTTAATTACATTTAATGACACCCGTAAATTAAATAATGACTGCTCGTACCAGTTTTACCAACATAGAAAGAGCACAATACACGAGCTTAACAAAATAATCTTTTCTTATCTTTATAGTCGATCAACGCCAAGAAAACCACCGCTAAGAATTAATTCTTCGTGTTCTAACAAAACATCAATCAAATCGACTTCCGCTATTGCAATTAACTTTAGAAATAAGTAAAGTATACGTTGTGCACTATTTATTGCGGATGTTGTGCATAAATATACGGTGCGTTTCAAAAAAATTTGGATGAAGTTGTTTTTATTGCGCAATTTTGGTCAAAATTTCCGACAATATCGAAAAGTCTATAAGAAAATATTCTTTCTTCAATAAAAGACGTCTATATTGGACAATAACTGTGCTCCAATCACAAATAATTTTTATATTTTTACGTAATTATTTTATAAAGTATTGTACTTTTACGATTCGACAGTATTACATTGTAAAATATCATAAACAGGCATTTAATTCTGTTTGTTTTAATCGAATGACAAATTTCAAAAAATTAATAAATGATTATAGAAAAATTAGAAAAATCAAAATTAAGTAAAAGTCTAAATTCTAAATGATATAAAAGAATATTAACTTCTAATTAACAGCTTTTTTAAATAGAAGAATTGAGAGTCAAAATATCTTTAAAAAGTAATAATACGCAAACATTAACTCGAGTTATTTTATAAGTTCATTATCAATTTTTTTTCGAAATGAAATTTCGTTTTCGTTTTTTGGATATATGAGGGTAGTCTGAAAAGTTTCCGATCTCAACGTGAAGATGGCAGGACTCATTAATAAAAACTAGAGGAATGTGGTTGTGTATCTATTACCAGGTACTCACCAAAGTTTGAGTCACTTTGGACGCGCAGTTTTTATTTGACAGTCGTTTAATTGAGTCGACGTGAGTGTCGAGTATCGAGCTGTCATTAAATATTTGATTTTGAAAGGCAATACACCTACGCAAATCAAAGATAAGTTGGACTCTGTGTACGGGGACTCTGTACCATCATTTACCACAGTGAAATTTTGGGCCGCAGAATTTAAACGTGGTCGTAAGAGCTTAGGAGACGATGAACGTTCGGGACGTCCAAAAACTGCAACTACTGACGATAACATCGCTAAAGTTCACCAATTGGTGCTAGACGACCGTCGAATTAAAGTGAGAGAGATGGAAAAGGCTATGAATATGTCCAAAGAATGTGTTTGTCACATGTTAAATCAAAATTTAGGCATGAGGAAGCGGTCCGCGCGTTGGGTGCCGCGTTTGCTAACGTTAGACGAAAAAGGTGTTCGAATTTCTGACGCTCTGTTGGCGCAGTTTAGGCGCAATAAAGCCGAGTTTTGGCGCCGATTTGTTACTGTAGATGAGACTTGGATACACCATTATACGCCCTAAACAAAAATACAGTCAAAACAGTGGACTGCAAAGAGGGAACTGGTTCCAAAAAAAAAGCAAAAACTGTTTTCTCGGCTGGGAAAGTGATGGCGACTATTTTTTGGGATAGTTACAAAATTATCTTAATCAATTATGTTCAAAAACGAAAAACTATTACAGGAGCATACTACGCATCATTACTTGACAAGCTGAAGGCATAAATTGTGGAAAGACGGCCACATTTGCAGAAAAAGAAAATCCTGTTTCACCAAGACAACGCGCCGTCTCACACCATGGCGAAAATCCACGAATTACGGTTTGAACTGCTTGACCATCCGCCTTACTCACCAGATCTAGCCCCAAGCGACTTCTTTTTATTCCTTCATCTAAGTTTTTCGGGTGTGTTGTAGGACTTTAATTTGTAGCTACTGCTTTCTATTATTTTCATCAATGACTCGTTACTTTCCATGCTTTAAGATCTATCGTTCCACCTTAAATGAATTAGACCTCGCTTATCTTCAGAATGGGTTAGATATTATAGTGTAATGGTGCCAGAAAAATAAACTTGACCTTAATATTAGTAAATATACTTCTATATATATCACTTAAATGACCTATAACCATAAACTAATAATTCGAACATCTGAAAAGCTTGTATAGAAAAATAACTCTTATTTCAAATTTTTTCTCTTTTCCAATTTCCTTGCTATTTTACATTCTATTTTATTGACGGAAGATACTCGTTCTCAATGTGCAGTTTATTCATTACATAATATCGTTCATTACTTTTGACATGCAGTGTATATAAGGGAAAAGAGGTTTAACAAAAGGAAGAGAAGTTTCTCGGAGAGTTTGCACAACAAGAAATTACATAAAAAAAAGACGGAAAATGAATACAAGTCATAATTGCACACCTAACTAGACTAGATTCAGATAATTACAGTAGTAATTGGCCGTGTAATTTATATCGTCGGCAATTAAACCATTAACGGTGAGTAGTATTTGATTTCAAAAGCACGCGTAAAATAGTGGACATCTGAATAGTTTGAGGTGTCTCTTAAGGCATTCGTTGTTTCATTTATTAAATTAAAGAGCACTTTTTCTAGAGCACTTCTAAGTGAGAAAGTTGTTTTTTTTAATTGGCAACTCTGTGGCGTATTATAGAATTTAATTGTAGTTAACAATCGAATTAAATGATTTTTTCTTAATAGTAATATGAAAGATGATTTTAAACATTCTTGGAATTAATTATATACAAATACAAAGTGTGTACTGGTAACCACTTGAGATAATGGGTCTTCCAATAAAAGGTTTCATTTTGATCAGTAAAAAAAAAAGTATTTTTAAGTGAAATCATCGGATGTTTATTTAATTGTAAAGAGGAGAGTATGCCATTAATAATGGAAAACAATATCAGTCAAATGGGCACCACGGCTATGCTTGCAGGACCATATTCTTTTGAAATTTTGCCAATTCGCAAATTTGGGGCTGTATCTCGTCGATAACTTCACGAATTCCATCTTTGAGGTCTTGAATCGATTGTAGGCTATTGGCATAGACTTTATCTTTCGCGTAGCCCCAAAATGTCTAAAGGTGTTAAATCACAAGATCTCGGTGACCAATTGTGATCGCCTCTTCGAGAAGTCACACAGTCAAGAAACTTTTCACGCAAAAGAGTGATGGTATTGTTACTTGTGTGGCACGTAGCGCCGCCTTGTTGAAAATAAACGTCGTCCACATCAATATCTTCCAATTCCGGCCACACAAAATCATTAATCAACGTTCAATAGCGCAATCCATTCACTGTAACAGTTGTCCCAGCCTTATTTTCGAAAAAGTAAGATCCAATGACCCCGCCAGACTAAAAACCGCACCAAACAGCCACACGTTGAGGATGGAGAGGCATTTCAACAATAATTCTTGGGTTTTCCGAACCCCAAATGCGACAATTCTACTTGCTAACGAAGCCTCCCAGGTGAAAATGGGTCTCATCACTCAAGATGATTTTTCGATGAAATTTCGGATTAGTTTGATGCATTTCAAGGAGCCAATCAGCAAATACACGACGTTGTTGATGGTCGGTAGACGTGAGTTTTTGTATTAATTGAACTTTAAAAGCCTTAAGCCCTAAGTCTTTATGCAAAATACGGTATGATATCGTTTGTGGAATGCCCAATTCCAAAGATCGACGAGGAATGGACAAACCTGGATTTTCCTCAACACTGTAGGCTACAACAGCAATATTCTCAGTTGTTTCTGAGCGACGTGTTCAAGTTCGATTCTTCGCATCACTAACTTGTCCCAACAGCTCAAATTTTTTTACCAATTTCAAAATTGCTGGCCGAGAACGTGCTTAACGACGACCCAAAAATGCTTTAGTTTTGCAAACTGTGACCACGAAATTTTCACCATTTTTGTAGTGAATTTTAATCATTTCAATGCGTTGCTGAAGCGAATATATATACATTTGGTCAGCATGGCTCGATAACGCTCGCCATTCACCGTAACGGCAGCTCCTTCCTCATTTCGAAAGAAATAAGGACCGATGATGCCGCCAGTGTGTAAACCGCACCAAACAGTCAATTTTAATGGATGTAATAGTGATTCGTTAACGGCTTGTCTTCGCTCCAAATACGGAAATTTTGCTTATTGACGTAGCCATTTAACCAGAAATGAGCTTCATATTGAACACAATTCTTTTTTGATAAAAATGCTCATCTTCGACCAGTTTCAAATGAGCCCAATCAGCAAAAATGCAACGCAAACGATGATCGTTTGGCTTCAATTCTTGCATGAGCTGTATTTTATAGGCACGTAAGCCAGGATCCTTACGCAAAATTTTCCACGTAGTCGAAGGACAAAGGCCAACAAGTTGAGAACGATGATGAATCGACATTTCGGCGTCTTTTTCAATACTTCGCGCTACAACAGCAATATTCTCTCCGGTACGCACATTTCTTTGTCTTGTTGATGGTTTTGAATCGAGAAGAGTAAAATTAGTGCGGAAACGATCAATAACTGGGCGATTATGTTAACCGTAAAATGGACAAAGTACTCCATGAACTTCGCGAACAGATTTATTTTTTTCAAAGTAAATTTTCACAATTTGGAAGCGTTGTTCTGGGGTTAAACGATTCATGATGACTTGCCAAACTTTACTGAATAGAAATGTCAACACAGTTTGACATTATCAGCTGTCAAACCATAGTTATGATATCGATAGTTCTCATGCAGCTTAAAAAACGACCATTATAAGTATTTTTCAACCCTAAAAGCTCCCGACACAAAATCAAACAAATAACTTCCTGCTTTACATATACTATCCCAAATATCTGTTTTTCCAAAACCAAAAAATGCCGACTAGCAGAAATATTTAAAACTTTAAGCGATTTAAAAATGCCAAATCCCATCTACGCCACTGTATGTACAACTGCAGCACGACAATCTCTAAAAGACAAACGACATTCTAGTTTTTGCCGTTGTTCTGTTCGAAATGCTGTTTTCTTATTTGTCTGTCATTATTTGCCGGGGTCTACTAGCATGGGAAACCGCGTTTCGACGGACCGGCACACACACAGTTCCACACCGGCCGAGACCTCCAATTCAAACTATCACTCCCCGAAGGATACTATACAAGCCGATGTAAGTACGCGCGTACATATATTTCCAAAGTGAAATTACATTACCCACATGGCGTACAAGGATAAAGTTATCTCATCTGTATATCGTTTTAAAAATCTATGCAATGTATTTATTTATCATTGTTGTGAGTTGTTTTTTTTTAATTTATTGGCGATTAAAGAAAAATGAGACTGAGAAATCGGAGTGGAAAAAGGATGAAGGATAAAGAGAATATTGTGAAACAATCGAGAGACCTCTAAATCGTAAAAATAAAACCTGCTATTCTTAGAAACAAATTTCCTATTGTTTTGTTCAGTTGTTTTCTGTAGCATAAAATGTTGTCATTACTTGATTCATAAAAAATAAATTACAAGATCGCAAAGGAAATTTTGTATTAGAAAAAGAAGAAAAATTGAAATATTTGCATACTTTGTCTTACATATGATTAAGGTAATTTTGATGGAGCCTGTGGTTGATTAACTTAATCACTTAAGATTGATATACAACCCCTTTCCACATTCACTTTCGTATTTTTCTTATTCTGTATACGTATTTCGATAACTTAGTTGTCGAAATACGAGGGTGATCCCATAAGTATCCGGTCTGACCTAGAGATGGCGGTAGTTGTTTGAAAATTATCACTGTATTAGAAAGTACACAATATATAATGCATATGTTTCAAGTTTGAAGACGTCACGTTGTTTAGTATTTGTTTGGCTTTTGTTTTTCTTCTTCGCTTATTTCTCTTCACGTCTCCTACTCACAGAGACGATGTAACTTTTCTTCTTCTGTGTCTATTTTTCTTCATGTCTCCTCTGCTATCTCATTCTGCACCTGCAATCCGATTCATGGTAAAAGAATCCTAACAGTGCAACTCGAAAAAAGATAATGACGACGTTACTGTGATAATGTTCTTCTTCTTTGTCTATTTTTCTTAATTTCGCCTCTGCTTTTTTATTCTAACCTAGCCCGTTGTTATTTTCTTTTTGTTTTACACCAGCGATCCTTAAACAAGTTCGTGAGAAGTGCTTTTATATATGAATATCTTTCTACGAAGACAATAACCAATAACTACAATAGCCAAAATCTACTATCTTCTGAGAATCTACTATCAGACTCTAGTAGAGTCTGGTATCAGCTCCTAAAGAAATTGGGAGTATGGACAAAGAAACGTCAATGGAAACTACAACACGGCGAAACCCGCAAGAAAATATTAATACAATCGACACTGGCCGTGAAAACCTACGGAACTTGAACACTTCTTTTTATTATAAAAACAATATACTAATTTCAAAAATTCCGCCATTACAGAGACTATTTTTACTTGCATCAATGAATAGCATTTCTTACGTTTATATTTTAATTTATTCGTGTGTAAAATTTATTTAAAAACAACGAAGCAAATTGTTCTGATGTCGTTAAATTTCTTTAACACAAATACTTGGTGAAGATTCGACATCATTTACACGTGCAATACAATATAAAATTTGATTGCTTACGTTTTAACGATTTCACAACGTCGATTGTTGAATTTGCATTGTATTTTATGGACGTGGGGAATATAAACACTGAAGATGATCACTTAATGACGGAAATTTTCATTTAATAATGGTTTTTATGAGGTACATAATTCACGCTATTGTAAAGTTCGCGAAAATATTGTTTGAAACTATATGTCATAAGTTTATAATAATGGAAAAAACTCGTATTGTTATGAGTTTCAAGCAAAGATGGGAACGTGCAAAAATAGAAAATGTAAATGCCTTCTTTTTTGTTAGTTATCTTTGCAAAAAAAAACAGATTGTTCTTGAGATATACCTTTACATCTTCATCGTTAAAGCTTTTGCTAATACGATTTAAACATTATCCAATTCATACCATACAAATGTAGTTTAAAAAGAAAGAGATACAAGGATATAACAATTAGTGTCTTAGTTTTATTTTTTAGCATTTAACAGACCACACTATAAGTGCTTGTAAGCGCTTTGTAAATTTTTCTTGAATTCGCGTTTTAATTGGTACGTGATTATTAAAAAAACTTACGTTATGCTAAGATATTTTATGTTTCAGCTTTTTGAAATCCTTTTGTAGCATCTATTTGTATATTACATCCACCATGCTGTATTTTTCCTTTAATTATAGAGCATAGTCTGTACACTTATCTATTCTAACTTCATTTGACTATTATTATGGCGTAAATTCTCGCATTTCCCCAACCTAACACCATTCAACTCACGTAAATATGAGTTTGAGCTCGGGTTGTACACGGCTGTTACTGTAAGGTTTTATTGTGCTTTACGTAAGGGTTCTTATTACAAGCTTTGTATTTTGTATACCCATTTAATGGTGTTTTAATGCGAAGTTGACCTAGATCTGACATTTATTTTTGATTTGCTTGTGCCATCTGAATCCAAGAATAATCTTTCTTTGTTCCAAAAGTCATGCAAAATGCGCATACAAAGGAAAATAAAGGAAAACTACCAAATATACTGTTCGCAATGAATCATTTATTCATATAAAGGTTATATATTGTTTCTGTAAACAAAATTGTGTTCGTCCAAGTAATAAAGTTCTTTTAACAACCGGCAAACATACATATTACGGTAAAAATTTTCCTTTATAGCTTTCTCTGGAGTGTTCAATCTGTGGACAATCCCGTTTGATGCTCCAACAATAGTCAACCATCATATGTACATTCTACCCTGATACCGGGCCCCCATGATCTTCGAGTCTTGGTGGAAACGCTCACTCTGTTAACAAAGCGGTCACATTATTATAAGTTATTTAACTGTGAAACAGCTGAAAAATCGAACTCAGCAGAAATTGTGTTAAAAATTGTTCCCCAGTGTTATTTAAACTAATTCATTTAAAAGCATCTTAACGAACAAATGAGCAAATAATTCAGTTACTTCTCAGACTTAAAGAATGATTAGATGTGTTTCCATGAAGAAGTCATTTCTGCTATGAGTGAATAAACAGAAGACATCAAAGTTTTCCAAATAACACATGGTTCAATTGAAATCAATGCTAAAATCAAACTAAACGCTCCATAAGAGCCCGGTGTATAGAACATATCAAATCTAATCGGTCTGAGAAATTCAGTTTAGCGAAACGCGTGCTAGAAAATAATCATAGTGTAACTGTGACTTGTTTACATTTAATCAAAAATAAAATTACGAATCGCGAAAAATATGAACCATGTGTTAAGCATAGATAAATGTCCGATAACATATCCTCGCCTTTTTGAGTTCTGGATGGTACAACCGTTTAAAAAGTCCACGAATAGAAGCTGTGCTTTAGTATAAGTGTTAGAGTTATGACTAGAAAACATAATATGTGTAAAATAAATCGGTGTGTATTTAGTGGCGAGCGGGGTAAGTTGTCCGGATTTGTTTTCGAGTGAATTTGACCCCAGATCCACGTGGAACGCTGTGATTAATTATATGATGATGATGACAACTTAGTAGTCGAAATACGTGTACAGAATACGACTATTAATGTGGTAAGAGGATTCATTTACCTTTTTTAATTAACTACACTTGAAAGAAGAGCAGTTAGCAACGGCTAAACTATTTCAAGCAACAGATATTGTAAAGGATGTTTCAAATTTCGAGGTTTTTTTAAAGAATAAATAAAACACATAATTTGCATTCACTTTTGAAAACTTTTTATTGGTAATTGAAGTATCAGTTATGACATTTATATGCGAAAAATAATATCTGCCAAATGGCCTCCTCTTGCAGCTCCACAGACGTCCACTCTTTTGTTAAAATTTTCAATGACATTTTGACATAATTGAGGCTTGATCTCACCAATGACACGAATAATTTCATCTTTCAAAGCAAGAATTGACTGTGGATTGTTTTTATAAACCCGACTTTTCACATAACCGCAAAGAAAATAGTCTAACGGTATCAAATCACATGATCTTGGTGGCCAATTAACATCACCGTTTCTTGAGATTACACGTCCAGAAAATTTTTCTCCCAATAAATCAATTGATTCGTGTGCAAAGTGAGGTGTGGCGCCATCCTGTTGAAACAACATATCCCCTTGATCAAAATTCATTAATTCAGGCCACAAAAATTCGGTTATCATCCGACGATATCGATCACCATTGACAGTTACAACTTCACGAGCAGCAAGTAAGGTCCAGTTACACCACCTGACCATAATCCACACCAAACAGTAACTCGTTTAGGATGCATAGGTTTCTCATGAATAATTCGTGGATTTTCCTTACCCCATATACGGCAATTTTGTTTATTAACATAGCCACCAAGTCCAAATATACCTCATCGGAAAACATTTCTTGAGAAAAATCAGCTGGTTGTTCTTTAATGGAATCGACAAATGAACGGCGTTTTAAATGATCTAATAGCTTCAGTTCCTGTGTTATTTGAACATTATATGCCTTCAGAGCTAAATCCTTGTATAAAATACGCCATGTTGTTGATCCACTAAGTCCAAGTTGTTGTGAACGTCGTCTAATGGACATTTCAGGATCTTCAGCAACACTTTCACGAACCAAACCAATATTTTCTTATGAACGACCACTACGACTGTATTTTTCACTTTTTTGATCTTCCACGGAACCGGTCTCTTGAAACTTTTTAATAATTCGACCAATAGTGCTTTCAGATGGACGATTATGTAAACCATAAAATTCACGTTATTTTCTAAAAACTCTTTTCACAGAACGCTGATTTTCATAAAATAATTCAACCATTTGAACGCGTTGTTGTACCGTGTACGAAGCCTTTTTTATAAATGTCACACATCACACTTTTTAAATGCCCACATACCCAGACAAATTCAGTGCGCAATCTATATTTTATTTATTCTTAAAAAAAACCGCGCAATTCGAAACAGCCTTTATAAACTAGTATTATTATTACTATTTTGTCTAATTTTAAATAATATCGTCACCATTTGCAGCAATTTCTAACTCTGTACACGGTTCGAGCAGAAATTCGTGATAGTTATCTTGCCTAACATTTCAATACGTTTTAAAACAGAAACCTCTTTTATCGATGAAATCTGTACATTCCGTCAATGCCATCGCAAATGGGCAACGGTTCACTTTCTAATTTCAGTAATTCACGCCGCCGTGATCTTTCATCAAATACCCGCCCCCAATCGTTCCAAATCTTTCACTTCGCTCTATACCGTTTCATACCTATCTTCAATTGACTTGTCAGTACTCGTTAGGATTGAACGTGCCGTGGCGGCCGAAACAAAAGCTGTCGACGCACAACGCGCTCCTCGAGGCGCGGGAGGGGTATCCACCAGTCAATATATACATGCCACAGCGACTTGCTGCCCCTTGCGTTCTAAATAAATCGGAAGTTGCGGAAAAAAGTCGACCGTACATACTACGAGTATATCATGCTGCTGTCGCTCGGAGGAGGAAAAAATGACAGTCGAACGCATTTCGTCACAAGCGTCGTCGTAGTCGGCGGTGAAAACAATAAGAGAGATCGCATGTACGTAATGTATTTATGTATGTATAAGACGAAGGAGATCTAGATGGTCGTGCACGGTCTCTTTATGTGGATGTGTTTGTGTGAATGTGTGTGTGTCTGTATGTATGTTTGTGTTGCCGTCATGGCACACTGAGATCTATTGAAATGTATGGTTCGTGGAGGAATCGAAAGGATTCGTTTCTATCTAGTTTAGTTCTACTTTTGTGTTTTATATAACAACAGACTGTATAAAGGGCTGTAGATTTGATAGAAATGGATGAGGTTTCCTTGAAACCAGTGGCGTTTCTTAAGAAAGTGGAAGAGGTGCCTACACAAAAACATTCATTATTAAAATTGCTTATAAATCTACTTGACGGAAATAATTACTAATTTTCAAAATTACAAACTTTTTAACTGCCATTGAAGCATCACGTCAAAATTCAACAAATTCAGATGCACCAAATTGAAAGGCGGATTTAAATTTCGCATCGCAGTTGACGACTATAATATTTTTGCAGATATAATCTATGATTCTCAAGTTTAGGGAGTACGAATTTCTAAACAATTCAAAGAGCAAAGAACAACGCATTATTGTTAGTGTTAAAAAGCGCATTACATGTCTAGTGAAAATTTTGTACAAAAATTCACCTAATGAGTCGGTCGATTAGGTACAAAAGTTGGTAAAATTGGATCCTTAACAAATGCAAAAACCCTGCGTGTGTTAATAAGAAACCTTTTGTGATAATACTTGGTTGGCAACAAAGTACTTTCGGTTTTTACTGATAGAGAGCGTTGCTTTATTTTTTGTATAACGTATGTTAGTGCTGTACTTTACCGTTTGTCGCGTGATACTAGTCACATTGACGTAACTTCAGAAGCAAGTAGTGCGTGATTTTTATTAAAGCTATTAGTTGTGGGTTAATTTTAAATGGAGTGCAGAAACGAACATTTTCGACATATTTTACTATTTTATTTCCGTAAAGGAAAGAGAGCTACTGCGGCTCACAAAAATATATGTGAAGTTTATGGCGCTAATTGCTTAACAGAGCGCACGTGTCAGAATTGGTATAAAAAATTCCGTTCTAGAGATTTTTCCCTCAAAGATGAGCAACGTTCTGGTTGGCCTACTGAAGATGATGATGACCAAATCAAAGTCATGATTGAAGAGGATCGTCATATAACTGTTCGAGAGGTTGCAGAGAGGCTACATGTATCGCACACAACAATTGAAAAACATTTAAAATGTCTTGGGCTAGTTAAGAAACTTGATATTTGGGTACCTCACGAATTGAAAGAAATTCATTTAACACAAAGAATCAACTTTTGCGATATGCACCTTAGACGAAATGAAACCGATCCTTTCTTAAAAAGAATCATCACTGGTGATGAAAAATGGGTCCTGTACAGTAACATAGTTCGAAAACGATCATGGAGCAAACACGATAAACCAGCTCAAACCACATCGAAAGCTGAATTGCATCCAAAAAAGATCATGCTGTCAGTTTGGTGGGATTACAAAGGCGTTGTGTTTTTTGAGCTGCTTCCAAGGAACCAAACGATCAATTCTGATGTTTACTGTCAACAATTAATAAAAGTGGATGAAGCAATCAAAGAAAAACGGCCAGAATTGTCAAATCGGAAAGGCGTAGTTTTCCACCAAGATAATGCAAGGCCTCACACATCTTTGGCAACTCGTGGGAAACTATTGGAGCTTGGCCGGGAAGTGATGCCACATCCCCCATACAGCCCTGATCTAGCACCATCTGATTACCACTTATTTCGAAGTTTGCAGAATTCTTTGAATGGTAAAACTTTCACAAATTACGATGACCTTCACTCGCACCTGGTTCAGTTTTTTGCTGATAAGGACCAGCAATTTTATGAGCGCGGAATCATGCAGCTGAAAGAAAGATGGCAAAAGGTCATTGAGCAAAATGGAAAATATATAATTGATTAAAAACTATTCTTTGTTTAAAAAAAAAGTGTTTTATTTTATACTACAAAACCGAAAGTACTTAGTTGCCAACCCATTATTTATTAAAAGTTCACATAGGACATTGTGATGAAAATATGAAAAACTTTATCAACCTTATTATCAACGCTTCACTTCCTACAACATAAATGAATTAGCAAGCATTTCACATACCAAAATAATATCAAAAATTACATCTAACGTTACAAATTCTTCTATGCAATACTTACATACAATGATAGTATATATAATATATAGACTGTGTACATACAGTCCACATAAGATAGATTAGATAACCGAGAAACCAAATAACTTTCTTTCATAATCAACAACGGAGCAACAGAGAACGGTCGACTTATATATATATATACATATACATTGTAGATTAATTGTCAGAGAACACAGGAGAATGAACCGGAACTTTCGATTTGAATACGTTGGCAAAAGTTGTTATGAAATTAAGTCACTAAGTTTCTATTTCGATATATTTATCTTTATCGGTTTATTTATGTACAGTATGCATTTAAAATAGATCATTTATAAAAATAAATAATGGATGATGTAACGAAAACTGCAAGTCAAACGATATAAATCAATGTGTATAACGTTTCATTTTTATATTTGGTAGCTTTCTAATCAACGCTCCAGTCATCAGACTCTTTGTTTGCGTACCTTTTTGAATAGCTGCTAAAACTTTCGATAGTAATTAAATATGTGTATGTTAAATCTGTTTTAAACCTATTGCATCGACAGCAAGTGCGAAAATTTACTTTCCGGATTGGCTTCTTTAAAAGATATAATAATAATAATGAAACATGAATGGTACAATGTATAAACAGATGCAATCAAAGGACGTCACTATGATGAGATATACAAATATCTTGTCGTAACACAAAATCCTTTTGTTAATCGTGCATTAATTAAAACACAAATTCGAGAAAAAAGTTGCCAAGCGCTTTCAAAAAATATTTAATATTTAAACGCTGAAAACAAAATTGAAGCAATTAACAAGTACGAGGGAGCGTTTTTATATTCGCGGAATGGGGGACAAGGGGTGGAAATAAAAAAACCAAATTACTTTTCTTTTTCAATATATTCACCTGCAAGACGGATACATTTTTCACATCTTTCAATTAATTTATTTATACCCTCATAAAAAAATGATTTCTCTTTATCTGCAAAATACGCCGAAACTGCCTCCTTGACTTCATCATCGGCAGTCAATTTTTTACCCCGCAGCTCTTTTTTCATTTTCGGAAACAGGTAATAATCACTCGGGGCCAGGTCTGGGCTGTAGGGTGGGTGATTCACAATTTCGAAGCCCACCTTATGCAGGGCAGCTAACGCAACGCGGCTCTTGTGGACGGGCGCGTTGTCGTGCAAAAGCAGAACACCTTTTGTCAATTTTCCCCGTCTTTCTCTTTAATGGCTTCTTTTAGTCGCTCTAATATTGAAGCGTAATATGCTCCGGTTATAGAAACACCTTTATCTTTATAATCAATCAACAATATTCCTTCCGAGTCCCAAAATACCGTTGCCATGAGTTTCCCAGCTGATTGTGACACTTTAAATTTCTTGGGAGGTGCTGTGCCCTTTTTATGCCACTGCATGGAGTCTTGTTTGGACTCAGGTTCATAATGATGAACCCAAGTTTCGTCTCCAGTAACAATTCCACTCAATATACCATCCTTGTCTTCATTACAGAGGTCCAAAAATACACGCGAACACTCTACGCGCTGTTGTTTTTGCACCCATCTTGCGCTGACCTTAGACATGCCGAGATGATCGTGTAGGATTTTAAAAATTGTTGTATCGGATACTCCAACCATTTCTGCGAGTTGTTTCTTCTTAAGTCGAGCATCTTCGAGTACAATTTGTTCAACTTTTTGGATAAGTGCTGGCGTGGTCACCTCAATGCTCCTGCCCGGCCTCGGGTCGTCTTCAAGGGATTCCCTTGCTTGTTTAAATAAACTATGCCACTTGTACACCATGGTTTTTCCTGGACAAGAGTCGCCGTAAACCAATGACATCTCATTCATTATGGTCGCGACTGATTTTCCTTGCCTGGTAAGGAACTTTATAACGGCACGATATTCGATTTTTTCCATATTTCATTTTTCACTCCTGATTATGTTACTTGGTTGACGATAGCTCAAAGACTAACTGTCTAATAACAATGAAACTTCGTATTTATACTAATCACGAGTCGCTGCACAGGCCACGCCCCCAATGCGCCTACTCACCCCTCTACAACCCGCTCATTCCGCGAATATAAAAACGCTCCCTCGTATTTGATTCATCCCCATAATTAATTCTTTTAACATGACTTTCAACCCCTCTTTGTTTAAGTTTTACAACTAACAACCCTCCAGAACATCAGAACTTCTAAAAACACATTGTATGCGCAACATATACTCATGCATACCGAATTCGCGGTAGCCAGTTCTACATGCAAGAAAACGGGAGTTGGTCTCCGAGCCAGCAGATCCTTATCTTCGCGTTACGATCTCGCTATATAAATTTGTCTATTGTGTGTTAAATAACAGACCAGTCCAGTCGTTTATACACAAATGCATGTGTCGACACAATTGCTTGCTAATTTCTCCGTTTTGTAAATTGCAACGACCCCATTAGTGTTGTCAAATGACAGAATATATTTTCGTAAATAACATTAAAAGTATACGACAATCTAATATTTTTTCCAACGTGTTATTATTAATTATTTCGAAGCTCAAGAACTCAACTGGAAAGTTTGTAGGTTAGGTTCGATTATTTTAAAGAAATTACTACTTATTCGGTCAATTTTATAACAGGATTGGAATATAAATGATATCGTTTGAAAAAGTTAACATTTATAAACTAGTTTGAAATATATAGAATCACTCAATAACATTATACATGTACTATCTGTTAACTATATCAACTTTCTGATCTTGTGTCTATTTGTAAGTTGATGATTTTATATATTTATGATCACTTTAAAAATCTTGTTAGCTTGAATTCCTGTTCTTTCTTTGCATTGTACTAAAAATTGTAAAGATCAATGTAAAGACTGTTTAAACCCTCTAACTTAAAATAGTTCTTGTACTATATATGAAGGAAGGTTTAATGACCGTACTAATGATAACAAACAGGGAACTAGTAGGTAATTCGGTCTGTGAACTGAAATACTTGATATTTTTTTCTTCATCGTGACGGTATATGTCGTGTATTGTTATGTCTAGTTAGTGTGTGGCTTTGATAATTTTCTTGGTTCTTCTGAAGAAGCCACCAAGCAGTGGCGAAATATAGAGAGTCTAAAGAAAAAGATATCAAGTCTTTCAGTGCACAGACCGAATTACCTACTAGTTCCTTGTTTATTATATCAGGTTGTTATATATGAAATGTCCGATTTTGTAAGGAATAAAAAAAGTCTAAATTTAAAAAAATATAAATATTTATTCTGCAAAATAGTCTCCATTTACATCAATAGTTTATTGCCAACGGCCTGAAAGCTGAAAAATTCCCTTTGAAAAGAAATCTAGGTTTTGACGACTCACAAATTGCTCAAACACTGCTATTACAGACTCCCGGTCAGGGAAGTCCCTATTTTTTAAGTGATTGTCTAAACTTCGGAAAAAATGAAAATCAGTTGGCGAAAGGTCAGGTGAATAAGGTGGGTGAGGGAGAATTTCGAAACCAAATTCTGAAAGTTTTTGGATTGTCTGTCGTACAACATGAGGTCTTGCATTATCATGAAGAAGTATGGGTCCATGTCTATTGACTAGTGAGGGCTGCAAGCGGCTCAATTTTCCATGCATAGTTTCCAGTTCGGCACAATAGGACGCTGCCGTGATGGTTTCACCAGGTTGCAAAAATGAGTAGTGAATAAAACCCTTACTGGTCCACCATACAGTCACCATAATCTTTCGCGGGTGAAGTGATGCTCGTGCATGCTGTCTTGGTGCTTCACCTCTATCTAACCATTGTCCTGACCGTCTCCGATTATCATAAAGTATCCACTTTTCGTCACACGTTACCACCCGATGAAGAAACGGTTCAACTTTCTGTCGATTAGCCAAAGAGGTAGCCACCTCTAATCGACGGACCTTATTGGCTTCCGTTAATTGGTGCGGCACCCATCGATCGAGTTTCTTCACTTTGCCAATCGAAGAAAGGTGACGACTAATGGTGGCAATGGACACTTGAAATGTTTCTGCAAGGCTACGCACTGTTGTCGACGGATTACTTTCAAGTTCTACACGCAGCTCGTCGTCATTAACGGTGCTACGCGCATATCCGCGATGCTCATTTTCCAAATCAAAATTTCCCTCGCTGAATTTTTTAAACCATCGCCGTAATGTGCGTTCATTACACGTGATTTCACCGAACGTCTGATTAATTTCTCGCGTTGCTGCAGCTGCATTTAATCCCTTTTTAAATTGAAAGAGGTAAATTGCCCGAATATCTCTTGCCGACAGCATTTCCATAGGCGAGACAAGGACAGGTGTATTAATCTTTCCAAGAAATGGAACAGATACACACTTCAAATAAATACCCTTTTCTACAAATACAATAATAATTTTCACCAAAAATATACACGTCATCACACAGGTGCGATTCAGTTCAGACTGAAGGAAAAAACGGACATTACATTTGTAACAACCTGATATATATATATATATATATATATATATATATATATATACTTTTAATTGATACCAAAGTAGTTTACATTTATACATTTACGTCGACATCTTTCTGTATTGTTTACACGTTCAAATTTAATCGCTTTTTCTAGTAACTGCTTTACTTTTTAATTATTTCACCGTTGTCTAATGTATCTGTTTCCTTGTCTATTTGCATTAAATAAAGAGTTAGTCTATTATACTAGATTCTTTTGTCTTGCTGAACATCTTTGAGAATATCTCAGGCAATTTAGTGGGTTAATAAAGCTACGATCTGCTAAGAGACATTGCATGTGTACTATTTACTCTTGGTACCTGTTCATTTTCGCATATGCTACATACTTTAATATTAAATTAAAACATGTCAACTAACACAACAGAGTACCTAACAATTGTACAGTCCGATAAATCGATATCGACTGGCCGTGAGAAATACGATGCTTATTCCTCTCCACTACGGTTCGTCGACCGTCCACTGACCTCATTTCAACGTTATCGCATCGTTATATGTAAACTGTTCAGATATTAAAAGAGAGTTACCTAGATGAATGCCGCGTTCAGGGCATGCAGTGCTCGTTGATAGCTTTAATGATTACTTCATCTTGAATTTGGTGTTGGAGCCTTTTCTTCGGTAATTTTACTACTGACATTTCGTCTTCGTTTGCATAAGACATCCTCAAGGATTAGTTACTATTGCTTTTTTTGTTGCACTGAAACTGTTATTCACTTGGGCATGCTTCTAATATGTTTTATGGACTCTATCAGCCAGATTATCCAGAGATAAAGACCTATATATAAACATATTAAAAAAAAATAGAAGTCTAAATTGAAGTATTAAAATAAAAAAAAAGTACGCAGTCAGTAGGATTCGAACCTACGCTCCCAGAGGGAATCTGATTTCTAGTCAGACGCCTTAACCGCTCGGCCATGACTGCCACAAAAGCGGTGTTTTGTAATAATCAACTACTTCTGGATTTTTCTTAAATTTTTAAAATGTAATTTAACATTTTTTAATACTAATGGCTTACAAAATAATTAATAAATTCATATGAAGTAGGAGTGATTAAAACATACTGCAATTTGTTACCTTCGTAAGTTTTCTGTTAAGTGTATTTAATGTCAAATTGAGTCATACTTGTCTCTTAATAAAAGAATAGTTTTTCAACAAAACTTTAAAAATGATTATAAAAAAATAAAATATGGGATACGTGGAGCTCCAAAATAATGTTTTTAATATAGAATTTGAATAAAGCATAAACAAAAAGAGATTTGTGTGCAGTCTTCGCAGAAACACCACAACTATATGTGCGGTCTGTTTTTGTTTTTCTACTAATTACAACAACTTAGTTATCAAAATACGTAACTAAAACACAAATATTAAGGTGGTAAGTGTTTTTTATCTTGTTTATTAGAGTTAAAAACGGCTATTACACTAGGATCAATTTGCGTTGCTTCAATTTATGTTGCATCAAAACATAGGGTTTTAACTCTGATTTACATTAAGAAAAAAACAATACCTCACTTACGTATGTTTGTCGTTCAAGCATACGAATGTACAAACGAAAGAACAAGCGCGTGTCATTTCGATCAAATCTGTAACAAGGCTACTTGTTTGTATATAGATAAATACTTCAAAATCTGTGCGAATTACCAATAGATGAATGTTAAAAATATGATTCGCATATTAATAACACCCTTGTGCTATTAACGAACGATTCTTTGTGTGAATTCCTTGAAACGCGTAGTAAATAGAGTGTTATTAACACTTGAATGGTTCTCTGAACATTCTGATTTGCGCTGGTGATTCGATGGGAATTTCTTTCGAAAAATTAAATCGGATATTCCCCTGTCTTATGTAGGTGATTGGATCTTAGCACATTGATAATTAAATGTTTTGTTTATGTCATTCAATTTGCTTTGTTTCGATGTGCATGTCTCTTTACTGGAATACAACCACGGCGCAAATAAAGACCCTGGTGTATTTATAAAATTGACTTTTGAAAAATATGATTTAGAAACTTGTTAAATATTGTGGATGTTCAGCACTACCAACCCCATTTCTAGTAATACATTTATAGCGGTAATGTGTTAAACATCTTCGTATTCATAAGAATTCACAACGAGCAGACAGCTGTACGACGGTGGTCCCAGAAATACCCAACCCAACAAAGAAAACGTAAACATTTCGGAATGAAATATATTTATTTTTCAATATAATCTCCTTTTAGCTGTATACACAGTTCCCAGCGATGTTCAATACGTTCGATACCCTTTTTATAATAAGAACTGTCTTGCTACTCAAAATAACCATTAACTGCCCACATTACTTTTTCATTGTTGGAAAATCTTTGACCTCTGAGCCATTTTTTCAAGTTTGGGAACAGACAATAATCCTAGGGGGCTAAATCTAGCGAATAGGGTACATGAGGTAGCAATTCAAGCTTTAATTCATTAATTTTGGACATTACAATTACGGATTTGTGAGCTGGTGCATTATCTTGATGAAACAACACTTTCTTCTTAGCCAAACGCGGCCGTTTTTGCTTGATTTCTTCGCTTAAGCGTTGCAATAAGTTCGCATAATACTCGCCATTGATAGTTTTTCCTTTTTCAAAATAGTCAATGAAAATTATTCCATGCGCATACCAAAAAAACCGATGCCATGATCTTGTCTGCAGATGAAACGGTCTTCGCCTTTTGTGGAGCTCATTCTCCCTTTTGAGTCCATTGTTTTGATTGTCCTTTTCTCTCGGGTGTGAAGTAGTGGACCCATGTTTCATCCATGGTTATGAAACGACGCAAAAATTCTGCTTCGTTGCTGTGAAACTTCGCTAAACACTCAATTGAAACATCTTCACGACACCGTTTTTGGCCGAGTGTGAACAAACGCGGCACCCATCATGCACGCGGCTTTCTCATGTCAAAATTTTCAAATAATATGCGATGTACGACACTTTTTTAAATGCTTACTATGTCTGCTAGTTCGCGCACTTTCAGTCGACGATCATCTAGTACCGCTTTATGGATTTTCTTCACCATTTCTGGAGTCGTCACCTCATTTAGTCGACCACTGCGATGCTCGTCTTGGCAGCAGTACGGCCTCGTTTAAACTCTGCTACCCAATATTTCACTGTTGTAAACGAAGGAGCAGACTCACCCAGAGTAGAATCCAGTTCAGCTTTTATATCGGTTGGGCTGAGGCCTTTCAAATAAAAATATTGTATCGCGTAACGATGACCAATTTTCTTCATTTTTACAAATTCACTAAAAACGTTCACTATTGATGGCTGCGAAACAAATACTAAACAACGTGGCGTCTTCAAACTTGAAACATATGCTTTACAAATGGTGAACTTTCTAATACAGTGATATTTTTCAAACAACCACCGCCATCTCTAGGTGAGACCCGGTGCTTTTATGACAACCCTCGTACTAACAATTAAGCACAAAAAGGACAAAACGAAATGAACTGCTCCAGTTATATAACAATTCAGTATGGAATAGAAAGTATCCACCGCGTAAAGAATACAGAAAAATTACAACGCATTCCAGCAGTGATTTCAGTTTGATAAAATAAGTTTTGAGGTTAGACACATATCGCCAACAATGTTACCACATTAACAAAGGCAAGAATGATCTCAAATCAAAATCAACATATAAACACATCTCAATATTTAATACTTCATAAAATGCGATCATTACACATTGAATTTATTTCACATCTTCGTTTTTCACTATTATGAACCTTTGTATGTATAACTTTGAATTTTTTCAAACTAGCCACCACAAGCAGACACGCAGCTTAATTGTTAATTAAAAATGCAACCGTTCAGCTCGCCGACAATAAACAATTAAAACCGTTTCAATCAAGGGACTTGAATCGCGCCACCTATTGGTCAGTAACCGTATAAAAAATCGCGAGCGAAAAAAAGGGCGAACTGGTATCCGCTTTTTAATTTAAAATATACACGCCATTCGGTTATTGTGTATATCTGTATATATATATATATATATATATATATATATATATATATATATATATATATAGAATGGATGTATAAGATTATAATGCAAGTACAAATATATAATGACGGTATTTAAAATAAATGACACGATTATACGCCATACCGATAACTAATAATATCTACTGGTATCCAGTACAAAAGTAATTAAAAGCGACTGAAGCCAAATTATATTTTACGATTTCGACCTTGCCGAGAGAGAAATTAAAAGAACATAAAGCATTTTTGATTGGCCGTCTCATTGTTACAATTGTTAATTACTTGATGACAGACAGTTCGCCAACTGTAATTTTGTTTTATCCACTTTGAAACAGTGGCGTGCCTAATATGGTATGAATAATGACAAAGAGTCAAGGGTTGGCAATAAAAAAACTTGTAAAAGATGTAGATCGGTATCACTGTGTCGTTAATGAATTCCTTTCGCATTTTATTGGTTATATTTATTTATGTACGGCGAAACAAAAGGGATTCAAAAGTCGACTTTTCAAATATGTAACGTTTTAATAATGCCAACATACGAGGTGTACCGGAAAGTCATTACCGGTCTTTCTAACAGATGCCGCTAGGCTTATGTATGCAATGTTATGATTTGACACATAGCATCAAGCTTCAATACGTGTTATATTTTGCGAAAGCAACACTGTCATAGATTTATATGACTTTGAAATTGTCGAGTTTCGTTCTTGAAAAAGTGCACTTGCGGCACGCGTTAGTTTTCTAATTTAATCGAAAGGAAAAAGGCCGCTGAAAGTCATCATTTGCTAGTAAAAACTTACAGTGAGCATGCTCCAACCATAAAAACATGTGAGACGCGGTTTCGAAAGTGGTGAATCCGATGTGCAAGGCAAAGAACGTTCTGATAGACCGAAAAAGTTTAAAGATGCGAAGCTGCAGGAGTTATTGGAAAAAGACCCAACCCAAACTCAAAATGTGGCCCATGACACAATTAGCGACCCATTACGAGTAATGGGAAAAATCCAAAAAATGGGAAAATGGGTGCCACATCGATTGAATGACAGGCAAATGGAAAATCGAAAAATCGTCTGTGAAATAGATTTATTTAGAAAACCCTAAGCGCAAAAAATCATGGTTATCACCTGGCGAAGCCGTACCATCAACTCCAAGGCCAAATCGTTTTGGTAGCAAGACAATAATGGTCTTTGTTTAGAGGGACCAGAGTGGCGTGGTGTTTTACAAACTATTGGAACCTGGTGAAACATTTAATAGTGATCGCTAGCGACAACAAATTATAAATTTGAATCATGCATTCATAGAAAAACGTCCAGAATGAGCCCGAAGATACGGTCAAGTGATTTTACAGCACGATAACACGCCATATCATACAGTAAAACCGGTCAAGGAAGCGTCGAAAGCACTTGGATGGGACACAATATCGCACCAGCCAGCAGTTCCAGTATCAACTTCTCGCATCAATGAGCACGCGCTTGCAAAGCAGCACTTCGCCAATTTCGAAGAAGTTAGAAAATGGTTTGATGAATAGTTTTGCTCAAAGGATAAGCAGATTTTTGGGATGGCATCCATAAATTGCATAAAAGATGGGCAAGATGTTCAGAATCGAATACTTTTGAATAAATAAATTTTCCCATTTTCTTGTAAATTATGTAGTTCTTTTACGAAAAAAAAACGGTAATGACTTTCTGGTACACCTGATATATTGTACACAATTGATGTAGTTGGATATCAATAGGTCTAAATGCAGAGTACTTTCCTGTTCCAGGACATTCCGTATCATACATCAACTTCACCACTTAAATGGCTGAGAACATGTACAGGCTGGAGCAGAGGAAACGCATGTTTTTCGAACTACTAGTACGCGGCGACGTGAGGGGGTTTGTCCTTGAATGAATGTTTGCAGACTGCCCATACAATGCAGTTTCAGTTGCTATGGAGCGTTGGAGCGTAGAGCATCGCGTGTTCGTTGTCGAGCAGTACTTTAGAAACAATGATTCCGTAGTCACAGTGCAACGTCTTTTCCGTCAAAATTTTAGAGTTGGACGTCGAGGTGCAGTGCCTGATCGAAATACTGTACTCCGATGGGTTGAAGCGTTTAGAAGTACTGGATCTGTGATGAAAAAGTAACCACCTGGTCTTCCCCGTTCAGTACGAACTCCAGAAAATGTAGAATGAGTGAGAACGGCAGTTGTTGCTAGTCCGAAGCGATCGACTAGACGACAGGCTGTAGCGCTGGATATGTCACGTCGTTCGCTTCATCGCATCTTACATGATGATCTTAAGTTTCACTCGTACAAGTTAGTGATCGTCCAGCAGCTTAGTGAAGGGGATTTTGTGCAACGCAGAGAGTTTTGTCGCGTAATGGGCGAAATTTATACGGAAGATGCAGATGCTACAGTCCTCATGAGTGACGAAGCACATTTTCATCTAGACGGTTACGTCAATGTTCAAAATTGTCGGTTTCGGGCGTCGGAGAACCCACATCAATTGCACCAAAAACCTCTCCACAGTTTGAAAGTAACAGTGTGGTGCTGCATTTCAAAGATGGGAATTGTTGGACCCTATTTTTTTGAAGAGGAAGGAACTACAGTTACTGTGACATCAGCGCGCTACGTTGAAATGCTAACCAACTTTTTTCATCCAGAACTTGAAAGGCGTCAAGTGAATATGAGAGAAATATGGTTTCAGCAGGACGGTGCCACAGCTCACACGGATTTTTTTTCTCTGCATGTGCGGTCGTTTTTTTGCGATTTCCTCCTTCAAACGCACCAGTAAGTCAATATAATAATCACTGTTGATCGATTTACCTTTTTCGAGGTAGTCAATGAAAATCACGCCATGTGTATCCCAAAAAACTGACGCCAGGACTTTGCCAGCTGACTGCTGCGTTTTCGGGCGTTTCGGACGGCTTTCGCCAGCTGTGCGCCACTCAGATGACTGCCGCTTCGATTCTGGAGTGTAGTGATGTATCCATGTTTCGTCCATGGTCACGTAACGACACAAGAAATCTTTTTTTTTTTTTGTTGCGAGTAAATAGCGATAAACAGCTTTCTGAATCATCGACTCGTTGCTGTTTTTGTTCCATCGAAAGCAATCGCGGCACCCACTTGGAAAAAACCTTTTTCATGCTCAATTTTTCATGAAGGATAGTAAATACACTTCCATATGATATCTGTGTCATCTCAGCAATCTCACGGAGCTTCACTTTACGATCTTTCATTATAATTTTTGTCACTTCACTCACATTTTCCGGTGTAACGGCTTCCACAGGTCTACCCGAGCGTTCCGCGTCATTTGTGTCGGTACGACCACGTTTAAACTCGGCAAACCACCGACAAATCGTTGCTTTTGATGGACAAGAGTCCGGGTAACATTTTTCAATCCATTGTTTTGCTTGCGTGGTGTTTTTACCCATTAAAAAACAATGTTTTATCAGAACACGAAACTCGGTTTTTTCCATTGTTTAAACAAACTACAAAACGACTTTACTCCAACCTCGATAACTCAGCTGTTTCTGGTCCGATCGACTTAAAATTTTGACACGTTTCAAGCAAAGGTTAGTACTCTAGAAAGACGTGGTTACTGGTTTACTACGAGCGCCATCTATGGGTTAGTCTCGGGACTTATTGATCCATGTGTTATAATTAATAAAAGGATTTTGTGTTACGACAAGATATTTGTATATTTCATCTTAGTAAAGTCCTTTTACTGCATCTGTTTATACATTGTTCCTCGTACTAGCTACTACTGCAACTAAAAACAAGAAGAAAAAAACGTTGGTTAATCATTACTAGATCCAAGCAAAAGGAAATGATTCATAGTGATATTTCTGGAAACTAAGTTTTAATCTTCAAATACCAAATTTTATTACATAAAACTAATATGAAATATAAACAGCAAATTGTTTTTTTTATTCTTGATACCCTTGCAATGACAAAAATATAAAAAAATCATATATACATTCATCACCTTTTTTCTTTTCCTTATCTTCAATCTACCGCTCCTTACAACCAACCAGTTTAGTTGCTTGCATCTTTTAATTTTTTTTTCTTTACCAAAATATCCAACAAAGTGAGTTTATTTTGTGTAGATCTGCGTTTTAATTTATTAAAATTGCTGTATTGTCATAATAATATCGTGGTATATATTGTAGCAGTAAAATCATTCTTTTTCTCTTTTTTGGCATAAAATGCAACTTGTTGTCTTCATTCAAATGAACAGAGCAGATATGAAATGATTTCCAATCTTAAATTTTATGATGCTGCTTTTGTATTTGTCTCCATTGTATACATATAACTTTATAACTCGATATATACAAAATAATAAACACCAATTGTAAGACGATTACATCAGTAACTTATCAGATAAAACGTATTCAAATAATATATAGAATTGGACAAGATAAGTAATAATAATGAGTAATCTTTAACTTCAAAATGACACAAATTGCTTCCAAAGTAACTTATTTAGACAAAACTATCTATTGGCAGAAACATCATTAAAACAATTAAAGACAAGAAAACACGATGCTGGTCTAGTCGACAGCTGAGTGGACTAGAAGCTTAAAGTTCCTAAGATTTAATCACAAACGACTTCCAACATTAACGACATTTTCTCGATCGCAACTCCATCTAAAGTACATAATAATACCCAGTTGATATGTAACACTATAAACTCAAAGCTAGAAGGCATGCAAACAAGAAACATATAGTTAGACCTACTACAAATTAAGCCATCTATTTTTTAAGTTTAATTTACACATAGAAATAAGTTAATTGTTAACATCTATAGAGGTTCCAAATATCCATTTTCAAATCAACTTGCTCACGACTAAGTTTGGATATATCATGAATACAAACATATTCTTTTTAGTTAGTGACGGCTGTTTATGGCTTTACTTTCAAGCCTAGTTGAAAAAGGAAGAGGATTAAAGAGGTGAATGAAGATCTTAAAGGAATCAATGACGCCAATAGACGAAGACCATAAATACTAAGGAATGTTATAAACATGAACACAACTGTACTAACTCTGTCCCAAAAAAAAAGAAATAACTCCTTCCACTATATGGATGTAATTCAACGATTCCCTCAAACCGGCTGTGTGATAACACTAGATATATCATTACACTTTCAAGTCTGGTTGAGAAAGGAAGAGGACTAAAGAGGTGGCTAAAGATTTTGAAGGAATCAAAGATGCCGACAGACGAGGCCTATAACTATTAAGAAATATTATAAAGATGAACACAACGATACTAAATTCTGTCCCAAAAGTAGAAGTAACCCCTTCCATAGTATGGGTGTAATTGAAAACTGAAACCAGCTGTTTGATAACACAATATATATCATAAATACAACCATATTCTCTTTACTTAGTGATAGCTGTTCAAAGATACCGCCAGACGAGGCCTATAAGTATTAAGGAATGTTACAAAGATGGGCACAATGATATTAAATACTATCCCCAAAAAGAAGTAACCCCTTCCACTGTATGGATGTAATTCAACGATTTCCTGAAACCAATTTTTTGATAATACTAGATATATCATTACACCTTACAAAGATGGGCACAATGATATTAAATACTATCCCCAAAAAGAAGTAACCCCTTCCACTGTATGGATGTAATTCAACGATTTCCTGAAACCAATTTTTTGATAATACTAGATATATCATTACACCTTCAAGTCTGGTTGAGAAAGGAAGAAGACTAAAGAGGTGACTAAAGATCTTATAGGAAGCAAAGACGCCTACAGAAAGTGGAAGTTCTTTTTTTGGTATAGAATTTACTATCGTTGTGCCCATCTTTGCACATTTCTTAGTATTTATAGGTCTGATAAATACTAGGAAATGTGCAAAAATGGGAACAACGATACTAAATTCTATCCCAACAGAAGAACTTCCACTGTTTGAGTCAAAGTAGCTGTTTGATAACACAATAGTCTTTCAAATTGAAAAATGATATGCTAACGAATTAAGCAACCTAACTTAATCCTCAACTTAGCTGTCCAGGTTAAAAATTAAACAACAAGCCAACGATTTGCTGTCGGAAGAAGAAATATGATTGAAGTATTAACCTTCTAAGTATACCAAGGCTTGAATTTGCTTGTGACACAATTTTTAATTAAAAAAAGACACTATTTTGTTTATATAATTTAAAGACCTACGTACTTTAACACTGCTATTTCCAAAATGAACAAAAATAATTTGACGTTAGATATATAAGTAAGATCAGATGCTTCAAATAAGTTTTAACTTCAGTTTTTAGGCTTCTAAATTCATTGAATGAAATTCAAAAGAATCTTATTATCTTCGATGCCTCTTTAAGAATCATCTAGGCCTAAGTTACCAGATATTCCGAGTATATCTGTTCATTTAGAATATGTATTCTGAAATTTCTCTTACTAAATAGATGTATACAGAATAGAAAGATGGAGTTTTATCCAATTATAGATAAATTAAACTCGCGGCTATCTTAACGGTTGCGAGGCTCTGGACGGCAGATCTTTGCAAGACCCCTGCCCTTTACGTAAAATACATAAAATGTAAAGCACTTCTGTATATCACAATATAGTTGGCTTGCTGTGCGAAGCCCTGCAACAAATATGAGGCCCAGGACAATTGCCTAACTCGCCCCCGTTCGCCTAAGACCGCCATTACATTAAAATTTCTCCTTGCTAAATCAATATCAAAACATGAAATTATTACCAAAGCAAAAAATTGAATTTGCAAATGTACAAGATTTTAAGGACTGTTTTTTGATCATGATACCAACGATACTAAATTCTATCCCAAAAAAAGAACTCCCACTGTTTTGGTCAAACTAGCTGTTTGATAACACAATAGTCTTCCAAATTGTGAAACGATATATTAACAAATTAAGGAACCTAACTTAGCTCTCCAGGTTAAAAATTAAACAACAAGCCAACGATTTGCTGTCGGAAAAAGAAATATGACTGAAATAGAAGGTTATTTCCGAAGCATAAAACAGTCTCGGAATTATTATCAATACAAATTGATAGAGAACTAGTGACGAGTAATTATATTTATTTTGAATAAAATATGTATATATTCCTTCTTACCTGCTTCTAACATTTTTTTCATAGGCCTCAAAAGATCTCCCTAACAATTGTGCTTAAAATCTATTTTGGATAAGATTACCCCAATTATTTATATAAATCAAAATAACAAGTTACAGAATAGATAAAACAACCAGAATTCACCAACAACAAAATGCTTAATTTAAATAGTTTAAATAAATGTATCTCAACCACACAGTATACAAAAAAACAAGGCCGGACATTCTCCCAGAAAAATTCCTGTAATTCTATAATTTATCTCCCGTTCCATAAGCATTTATAATCGATGTTTAATTAAATTTTATATCTCAAAGTACCATGAAATGTTTCCCTTGGCAACAACCAATTACATATGAAAAAACTACCACAAAGACCAATAAACATTAATACACGCAGAACAATTCAGAATTTTTACAAAGTGTTCGTTCACGGAGTAGCATCGATAAACTTTCAGACGAGTTCAGATGTCCCTGCACAATAAAAAACACTAAAATCGGAACTCCCAACAATTAATTGTTTTATAGGTTCGCATTCATTTTCATTTTCTTACAGAAAAGTAGCAAGTCAACCATTTTTCTGGTACATAATATGAATATAAGTTTATTGCACGTCAAATAGACGAAATTCAAGATTTTTTACTGATATTTTGTACATCAAAGTTATGTATTATGTACTATCTTTAGACGACATCTATTGAAAATAATAAATATTAACATTTGTATGTCCGCAATTATGTTTCTGATGCGACATCTATCGAAAGTAATCTATATTAATAGTGATTCCGTTCCTAATTCTCACGCGACACCTATCAAGAGAGAGCTAAAATGTCAACCCAGCCGTTTGAATAGTGAAGAACTTATAATCGCAATAGTACTACAAATAAAAATTAGATGGCGCTGAGATGAACCTCTAAATAAAATAAAATTATTTCTCTTTTTAAGAACAACGAAACATTTTATATTTATTTCTCATCATAAATTAGAATAGGCAAATGCATATACTATATCATTAGCTGAAATTTACAGTAAAAAAAATCGCATACTGCATTTAAAACAATAATCTCTTGACAATTACAATGCTTACGATATTAATATTTAATGGTTTCCTAACCTGTAATTATTTTTTTATAGATAAAGAACAATATTAAATTTAGAAAATACATAATTTAATAATATTAGAAAATAAATGAAATTTTATGTATACAACTATTTCTATCTGTATTAAACATTACACTGTTGTAACTAAGACTTAAATCTTAAATAGATGCCTGTAATCGTGGTAATAATTATTTAATTTCGTTACAATATCTGAAGAAATATGAAAGAATTATCTACTCGATTAAATTCTAAGTAGTATTTATTTAAATACAGAGTACAAAGCAAAAATTAGAATAGATCATAAGGGATTTATTTACACACATATTTTTGCGCCATCTATCGGCAAAAATATTACATTAATTGTATTGCATGCACATCATAAATATCACACGTAAATATTGTTAATGCATAAATAAAAATATTTATTATTTAATGTGAAAATAATAAATGTTAATAGTTGTGAGCATCTACCATTAGAAAATTAAACGCCAACAGATCGTTTGGCGAAAGGCTTAGATATTAGCTTGACACTGCATTTGGGGGTGCAATAGTAGTAGTTTTGGGAATTAGTACTAGATGACGCCACAACATCCTTTCGGGAAAATTTTAAATTATTTTTCAATTCTTGTTTTTCATAAAGAAGATGTTCAAATAACTGCATTATTTTGAACGATTTTAACTTTAGCACAATATTTGCACTTCGAAGTCGTATTCAAGTTCTTTCCGACGAGAAGAAAATTTTATAGAAACATTTTGTATTCATTTTTATGAAATATGATAAATAAAAAGATAAAATTATTTATGAAACTCATGTGCTTTATTTGACAAATAATTATAGTCGAATTTCGTAAATTAATACTAAAATACATTTATAAAAATATTTGTTTAATAATGAATAATATTAATTTCACAAAATATATAATTTCAAAATATTAAAAAATTTAAAAATTTTAAAATACATTGATATTATATAAAGTTGTTATTTTAGGCACTACATTATTCTAATTCTTACGAATTTATATAGAGTCCTGTAATTATATAGCGTTTTCTTTATTATTAAATACTATTAGTATTCGTAAATATATTTAAAATATATTCTTTGAGTTATTTATTTATTCTTACATGTAGAAGTTTTGGAATGCGCAACAAAAAACAACATTAAAAGTACTAATACAAAGGACTTATGCCAAATAAAATTCTTAGCGCCACCTACCGTTAGTAGCTTATAATTCTAGTCGACTGTCCTAAGGTAATTCAGTAATCTGTTTGATTGTGGATTTTGAATATTTTTGTAATTTTACAAAAGTTTTTAAATAGTAATTATAACAAATTCTCGATAAAACACGAATTTTATTATACATTATTTAACAAAGTTTCCATAAATATCTTTCTACAAATTAAAATCTAACCAAATATAAAAATTATAATATAATGTATGCTCAATGTCCCCTTAAGGATTAAAATATACAATTAGTAATCATTTTTTTGCCTATTAATATGTAAAAACGTTTTTATATTAAACATTTCTTGTAAATACAATTATAATCCAAATTTTATATTTAAAACAATATTAAACGAATGAATCAGAAGTTCCAAATATTAATTCAGTTCCCAAGCATTTTAAGTTGTTATTTATTAAAATAATGAGGAATCAAAATAAAATTAGTAGTAATTAAATTCACTATAAATATATATACGTGATTCATAAATAGTTACGTCAGAGTTATTATTAAGGTATGACGTATTTTAGGATTTTATTAGAGAAGATAACGTCACAAAATGATTCGAGCACATTCGTAATCGAGGTTCCGAGAATCAACGACAAGCGCTATCTACATTTAAAGATAAATAACATGACCAGCGTCTGTTTTCCGTTATTAAATCCAAAATGGCTGAGAGTGAATGAAGTATTGAAAAGTGAAGTGTTGGAAATATTTATATTTATTGTGTTATAATAATGGCTCTAATTAAGGATATCGAATTGTGCATCAACCAAGAAGTAGTAATTCCTTGTTTTCAAGATACAAAACACAGATATTTTGGTCGAAAAGCAGGATTTACGAGAAGACATCAATATTGTATTCAAGAACACGTTTTGTCACGGAATACAGTGTTCAATTGGCGAAACAATAACAACACAACACGGGACGATTGCAATACAGGCTCTTGTTGTTATAGCTGTTGTTTTGCTAGTGTTTAAACGAGCAAAATAAAGAATCCAAACATGTTCAGTTTTAACAACAGGATGAATGGCTATGAGCCATTCAGAGCTCGGAATTTTTCAACAATGTCTAGCAACAAGCCCCTGTTCAATACCCACATGTCTTCTTCAACAAATCTATTGAATGCAATTGGTTTGCAAAATATATCATCCCAAAAGAAGTTTGCGAATCCAAATTTTGTGAACAAAGAAAATCCCAACATACATAGTTGTCCTCCTCAAATAAATCTGCAACCTTACGAACAACTTTCTGAATTTTCAATGGGAGCTAATAACGGAGAAAGATTGCCACCGAAATCATTTAGTACAGGACAAATTTCAATGAAGGAGGACACACAAAGGAAAAAGGAATATATCCGTATTCCAAGTCGCAATTATAAAAAATCTAGGGATCATTATCACTCACCAAGGAAAGCCCACAAAAATAAAATGAATATCGATATTAAATATGAAATTGACGAGGTTGGTGTAGATGTTTTGAGTGATCAGTTTGAATCTGATTCCAATGACAACTCACCAACAGTAGACATCCAAATTCCACCTGTATTCATACACGAGGCATTGCCTGAATACGAAATCAAAAGTGAAGTCTGTAAGATACAATCATCACCAATATGTATTACAATTGGCACACCAGAACAAATGCCAACCGTGGTTGTATCAATTACAGAGAGTATCACTGGTCGCAGGAGATTGCCGTCTGATTGCAGTGAAGATAGTTTTATTGTTTTTCAATGTGGATCCACCGATGATACAATATCAACTTGCGAATCAGAAACAGATACAGATGATGAAGATTCGGATTCATCGCGCAGTGATGATGACTATGAAGAAGACGTTTCAATAAAGACTGATGAGGAAAGACCCAAAGATTCAAACACTAAAGTCATAAAAAAGGTATGTCAATTATGTATTGAAATAATTGTTTCTTAATTGCTATGTTAATAGTGTATAAATGTGTATATTACAAGTAGTAAAAGTATTTTTATGTATTGGACATTTTATTGTCATGCTTTTATAGTGTAGTATGCAATGCACAAGTTTACTATTTTTTTTTTAATGAACATAACCTCTGAAACATGGTACTTGTTCAAGTCACTTTTTAAAATAAAATATGAGTTTATAAGATGTGTAAACAAACATATAGTATATAAATTACTTTACACAACATTTATCTTTATAAAATATCTTTATTAACGTTTAGCATATGAAAAAAACAAAGTTGTTTACTTGGAGTTACTAGAAAAACTTTACAATAACACACAATATATGTAAGCACATATGTAATGATAAGATTCTGTAAAAATTTGTAAAAGAATCCACTTTCAAAACAGTATCATTATGCTAATGTCATTTTAATGGACAGATGTATTAAATATTAGTTTATTGCATTAATTTTTGATTACAAGATAACAGTATTTATGTATGTATTTGACAAAAATTTATTAACAAGCATTCCATTACATTAATATATACTCCTTAGATAATCTATTAAATACTTATATTGTTGTAACAAGTAATTGTAAAAAAATTTAATATATCGCAACGAAAATCCCTTTTAAATCATTACACATCGAAATAAGAAATTTTTAATGACATTTTTCTAACAATTTCATCACTTAAATAGCCCCAATGATTCAGTGTTAAATACCAGGAAACCACGTTGAAATAGAATTGATTTTCGTAAAAATATGCAAAAAAATAAGACCCCTTCGCATTTCTCAATTTGGTTGTTAATTTTGTCGAGAAAAATATATGAAATATTCATTTGAATGTTATAATTTGATTGAATTATAAATAAAATTAACATTTGTTGTCGCCAGGACTAGGTTAGTGCAATTTTGTGGTAAATTCAATTCAATTAGTTTAGCTTTAATGTTTTGTACTTGCTTTTAATCTTTTTGGGTTAATATTTGTGTATTATATACAACAAAGAAATATGCTTGCTATTATGTATTTATCTTTCGGTTAGGTGGCAACATAGAAACAATTCCCGCCAAAAATTCAGCTCACGCATGGCATAAATATGTCGTCAAAATAGCAAAGTAATTCTAATCATAACAAATATAATCCAAACTTGAATAGCATGTTTATCGTTCCACGTTTTATAACATTACTGCGAGGAAAATATGACAAAAATTTGAAAACAACATTCACCTAATGCTTGTTATAACCTTTTTTCAGTAGCACCATATTGAATTTTACGATAACAAATTCTTAAATTTATCTGTCGTGTATATTCCTCTATTACATAGTCCAACAAGCTCTTTGGTGTTGCTGATTTTTTAACTGTTTCTGCGTAAATTTTGGGGACAGAATCCAAAATAGCCGTCGAATTTGGTCTATCAAATCTAGTTTTTTTAGATACGTTATATTGGCCTCTTTCAGAATAAAATCATTTTATTTTTTCACTTATTTACATTTCACAAGATAACTATTGACTATTCGTTCCAACTGCCAGTTAAAATAAAATACAAAGCAAGTTATTTATTTAACAAAGTTGATAAATATACATTTTGATTACTTATCACTTAAAAATTTTCTTTTACATGGGTTTATAGCATAGAGTTGACGAGAATAATCTCGCTGAAGATTCCAAGGGTAGTCGATCATATGAATTCCAGTTTTAATGCCCTAATGGAATCCTTCTTGTTCCTCACTAAATTCTCTTTGATCTTCTGAAAACCGTTCCAAGTGGTCGTGGAGGTTGTGCATTTTTATGTTCACATGCAATTCTTCTACCTTATAGTTTTCAAAAATTTGTTACTTGAACAAATGAACACCAAGCATTAGATTTAATCTTAGTCAATATTTTGGTAAATTGAGGATATTTAATAAATTATCTTACCTGAAGACCATTAAATATTTCGGCTATCAACTTTTTCATAATTCCAGAAAATTTACGTATCAAAGCACCAAAACAAATTCCATCTCAACTTAAAAGCCTTTATAAAATTGCTTCATAAGTCTCAACTTGATATGCAAAGGTGAAAAATAGGATTTTCTCTCTCGCAACCAAATGTTCATTGATTACGCTTTGTTCTCATCATGACGTTTCTTAAAGACTAATTTTTATTAGCTGAATCTTAGCTCTATCCCACAGACATTAAAAAAAAGGGGGGCTATTGTATATAATGTAGGTATATTAATTTGAATAAATATTACGAGGGTAGCCGTTTATATTTCGGGAAGAGCAAACAAAAAAAAATTTTTATTATCGAAAATAGTTTTATTGCTTTTCAAAATATTCTCCTTGAAAATCAATGAACTTTTGCATTCGTTTAAACCAATCCAAAAAGCATTGCTGCCACTGTGAAGACGGTATCTCCAAAATATGAGTTTTGAATGCCTCAACTGCCTCTTCCGGCATAGAAAACCGTTGACCACGAAGTTTATTCTTCACGTGTGGGAACAAGAAGAAATAACAGGGTGCTAGATCAAAGCTGTACGGCAGCTGGCTAATCAATTCAGTGTTTTGCCCGGTCAAATATTCAATTGTTTGAATCGAGCTGTGATAGCTCGCATTGTCATGGTGGAGAATGATCTGTCGTTTTCGGTTTGTTTTCCTTATTTCTTCAAAAACTTTTGGCAAACAAATAGTTGAGACCATTCGGAATTGACCGTTCTACAACTCTCTAAAGACACGGTTGCAACGTGACCGTGGTTTTTCCGAAAAAACAGGCGACCATTTGTTTTGATGTGCTTCGAGCGCGAACAACTTTTGTTGGTTTTGGCTCATCTTGGAGTACCCATACAGTCAACTGCTGTTTAATATCAGGCTCATACGTATAGATCCAAGATTCATCATCTGTGACAACTTTATATATGTTCTTTGAAGCACCGCCATTGTATTCTTTCTACATTTCTTGGCACCAATCGACGCGTGTCCTTTTTTGAGCGGCTGTCAAAGTATGTGGTACCCAACGTGAACATAGCTTTTTAACGGCTAAACGTTCACGCTGGTGTTACTAATATCTAGAGATGCCTCGATCTCACGGTATGTCACATGACGATCTTGCGTTATCAATTCAGACACTACATTAATGTTTTCCGACACACAATATTTGTGGGACGACCTTCACGAAATTCAGCGTCCAAAGAACGCCGTCCAAGTTCGAATTCACTATACCAACGATATACTGTAATTTTTCGATGGTGCTTCATCACCATATAAAGAATTCAGCTCGTCGATGCATTCTTGTTGAGATAATCCACACCGAAAGTTATGAAAAATAATTGCTCGAAAATGTTCGCGAGTCTGTCAAAGTAAACATATTGTCAAAAATGACAAACTTCACGATGCAATCATCAGATCGGAGGCAACACTAACAATGTTATCAGTTCCCGAAATATAAACGACTACCCTCGTATTAATTTGAATAAATATTACATTAATACATGTGCAGTTTAATTCATACGTAAAATGTGTCCGAATACTCATGGAACTGACTGTACATAAATTAGGTATGTGTTACTAAAAATGATATTTGAATGGCATGCATAAATTTTATGCCATTTCTTAATTAAACCACAATTAGCATATCTTTTCCAACGCAAATATGACTATCTGCAAATTAAACATTGGTAACCCCTAGGGCAAAGGAAAGTCTGATTTTGAAATATATAGAAATGATATTTTAATGTCCTCATTAGTTTTTCATATATTTGTTAATGGATAATTCCATTACTCTCTAACTTAGTCATTATAATATAAAAGCAGCAGCATTTATTATTCGAAACACAAATCCGTGTGCCAACTTATTACTATTATCACAAAATTACAAAAAAATACAATTTTAAGTTCATAATTTTCGTTAGCTTGTTTTATGGGATTTTTTAATTACATATATCAATTTCTCCAGAAGGATATACTGTTATAATTAAATAATATTCAACTTTAGATCCAATTCACATCAATCACAGATAAAAATGCGAATTCTCATTATTTATTAAAGTCATATACACTACCGGTCATATTAGTTTTAGCCAAAATTATTAAACTATCAAATGTGTACTGAAAATTTATTTATTGTACCAATACAATAGTGTAAAATAAACATAAAATAGTTACATTTTTCTTATATAAAAACTTTATCATTAATTATTATTAAATTTTGCTCTCATCAATGTGCCCACCTTTATTTTTGATAATTTCGGCACATAACCGCGGCATCCTTTCAATTAATTTTTGCAATGTATCTTCTGTAATTTGTGCCCAGGCTTCTTGAAGTTGTTCCCACAATACAGTGGTGGAAGATAGAGCACGTTCTCAAACCTTCCGGTCCAATTCTTCCCAAAGAAGCTCTATCGGGTTCAGATCAGGACTTTGAGCTGGCCATACCATTATAGAGATTTGCCTTTGCTCTTCTAGTTGACGCAAGTAATCGCCATATAATCTAGAAGTGTGTTTCGGATCGTTGTCCTGTTGAACTACAAAGTTTTCGCCAAGAATCCTTAGTCCTGAAGGAACAGCGTTATTTTCTAAAATTTCCTTGTAGCCTTCTTTTCTTAGGATTCCCTCAATTTTGATGAGATCGCCTACAGATCTTCCACCAAAACACCCCCAAATCATTACTGAACCTCCTCCATGTTTTACGGTAGGCGCAATACATTCTGGCAGTACTCTTTCTCCTGCGGATCTTCTTACGAATATTCGCCTTTTACTACCGAAGAGTTCAAACTTCGATTCGTCTGTCCACAACACATTATTCCACTGATCAATCGTCCAATTCTTATGTTCTTTAGCCCAATTTGGTCGTTTTATCTTGTTTTGCTTTCGTAGTAGTGGTTTTCGCAGAGCAATTCTTCCGTATAAACCCGCTTGCCTTAACCTTCTCTGTACCGTGGATACACTAATTGGTTTAGCACGCGTTTTATTCATTTCAGCAGCAATTTCTGGTGCTGTTTTTCGTCTAGCGGGTCTACTTATCCGTATTAGATGCCGGTCATCTGCAGATGTCGTCGCTTTGCGTCGTCCAGATCTTCTTTTGTTAGAAATGTACCACTTTCTTCAAATTTTTTAACGTTATAATCAACGGTTCTGCGATTTAATCTTAATTCTTTTGCAATTTCGCGATTACTTTTACCCGTACGATGATTAGCAATTATCATAGCACGCACTTCAACAGATAATTCCTTCGTCTTCGGCATTGCATTAAAATATTCACAATAACTCTCTATTTCACTGTTTTCGCAACAAAAGATGAACAATGACTGACATAAAATTTATTTTCCTTTTTGAAAGAACACATCCTAATATTGTAATTAGTTAGTACAATAACACAATATTGGTAATACCTTTCGGAAATGCAGGTAAAACTGTTAATACTGTAGGGATTAGCCTATATAATATTTATGGTATTTTTCCAATTTATGACACCTTTACGATATATCATAAACAATTTAAGATTTTCGTAGAAATTCATATGGAATTACCTCCACTAATAATATTGTTGAATAATTATAATACAGATTTTTCGAAAGATAATCCGTATTTCAGGAAACACATAAAATTGTGGTGGGCAAATAAATATGACCGGTAGTGTATATCAATTTCTCCAGAAGGATATACTGTTATAATTAAGTAATATTCAACTTGTGGTCCAATTCACATCAATCACAGATAAAAATGCGAATTCTCATTATTTATTAAAGTCATATATATATATAATGAACGTCACAGGAAAACCATTATTTTGAAAACACCTCATGTTTTTAACCTCGATACACTTGTTTACAAGATACATTGGTGTTTGTCCGTAATGAGTGTGGATTTGAAATCGAAGCTGACGAAAATACACGCGAACAACCAATTCTTTAAAAACAAAACACAATCGACTATCAATAGAAAGAAGCCTGTAAATGTAAAAAAATACTGAGATATTAATTAAATCTCTAGGTCTTCATTGAGTTGGTATTTTTTTAAATCGTGTGCAAATTATATTAGATATAAACAGCGTTGTTGTAGTGAAAAATAAATCAATTTTCCTTTCCCAACTTATCAACTATAAGACAAAAAATTTTAATTTTTGTGATTGTAAATTTAAAATTAAATAATTTGTCAGTATTAACAGATAAAAAAAATATATAAAAATCAAAACATAAAGATTAATTTTATTACAAATTATCTATAAATACGTAAAAGTATGGCAACATATTTCAAAGTCCATTAGAGAGACCGTCATTTCATGTAAGATATTCTAGATTTATAACGTTTATTTATACTTTTCTTGAGCAATAAATACATGCATTAGATCGTTGTGCATGAAATGCCTTTTCCCTTGATTTAATAATGCGCAGTATTATACAATTTGTGATGTGAGTGATCTTTGCGCTGTTTAGGAGAGCATCTATTTAATCAAAGGAAGTGTCGTTTTGTGTTCCTAAATCAATTTTGTTAACAATTTTACGTCATTTGTCTTGATTTCCTAAAATTAAAAAAAAACCTTTGAAATACCAACAGAACAGAACCGACTATGACTTGACTCTTGACAATTTGAAAGAAACTTCCTTAACTTTGTTCAGTATTCAGAATAATCCCTACGTTTCCTTCCACATTTGTTGTTCATTTTCGAAGAAACATCAGCACAAATTTTAATTGCGTCGTACTGTTTTTGAGCCACATTTCGAATTCTAGACATACTTAAATTTATTAATAGAGACTCAACTGTAGCTTTATTTATAGCACCATATTTAAGCTCCCAACCTTTCAAATGCAATATTTTTTGCAATACACCACCACTACGTTGGTTACCAGTTGTTTGAACTTTGGAATTTCTTTCGAACATTTCATTATTGGCATGGATGTTTTTCATTTTGTAAACAGAGCGGGAATTAAATTATTTTTCAACTAACGAAATTTTGACCTTGTATAGCTTTTTTTTACACTAACAAAATCAAAACACCAGCCACCTATGTATCAATAGTTTAACAAACCTATGGATTTTTAAATAAAGATACTTGACTATAGTTCTTCAGAGGTATACCATATTTTGGAACCAATGGAGTAATATTTAATAGGAATTTTAGATTTAATCACTTAAGGTTGATATATAACCCGTTTCCACATTAATTTTCGTATTCTGTATACGTATTTCGACAACTAAGTTCTCATCATCAGCAGATAATTAAACAGTGTTGCTGTGTTGTTGGAAAACTACGGCAAAAACCCGCACGAAACAAATGCCTTACACGATGTGTACCGTCGAAAGACAGAACTTGTCGAAATACGTATACAGAATACGAAAATTAATGTGGAAAGGGGTTATATACACATATGACCATTATAATAGGTACACTTTACATTTTTATTTTTTAAATAAAACCTTAACCACTTTAATGAGATGAAGAAACTAAAAAAAAAATCATATTTATTCTTTATAATCCCAAAAGTTTAAAATTTAACAAATAACGCAAATAATGTAAACAACAACCAAAAACAGGTTATCTTTGAACATAAGGTAACTCAATTGCTTCTCATAATAATAGGTACATTTCAGTAATACTAAAAAATTAATAACATTATTCTTTTATTTTTAATAAATAATTTTTGAAGATCAAAAACGGACTAGTATCCAGAATAACCACCTCTATTTTGTGCCACTTTCTTCATTCTGTTTGGCATACTGGATATTAGTTTTTGGCAAGTTTCAGGTGTAATTTCGTACCATGCTTTCTTGGTTTTCTCCCACAGATCATCTTTATTTTTGAAAGTTTCCTTCGCTAATTTTTGTTTAAGATCACCCCAAAGATTTTCTATGGGGTTCAGGTCGGGGGATTGACTAGGCCAACTTAAAAGGTGGACGTTGTTTTCTTTGAACCAATTCTTGACTAAGGAAGAAGTATGTTTTGGGTCCTTATCCTGTTGAAAAACCCAAAGCAATGGCATTTCTTCACGAGCGTAAGGAAGCATAATATCTTGCAAAATGCTTCTGTACCCCACTGCGTTTCATTGTATTAAATATGCGATATAATGGACCTACGCCAATCCATGAGAAACACCCCCAGACCATAATATTTCCACCGCCATGCTTAACTGTTTTCTTTGTAAATCGAACATGGAATTCTTTTCCTTTTGCACGACGAACGTTCCTCAGGTAATCATTTCCAAACAAATTTATTTTTGTTTCGTCACGCCAAAGAATATTGTGCCATTTTTTCTCACCTTCAATTCCACACCAATTCAAATGTTCATTAGCAAACTTTAGCCTAGCAGTAGAGTTTTTTTTACGCATGAGGGGAACCTTTCGTGCTATTCGGCCGGGTAAGTTAGCTTCTTGAAGACGTCGTCGAACGGTTGGAGCGCTGACTACATTACCAATTTCCGCGGCAATTGCTTTCGAGGACTTAAACGGGTCTTTCTTTGATATTAAGACAATGTGGCGACCAATAGCTGGACATGCTTTGTGTGGCCTACCGCGACTTTCTGTTGTTTTCTTCCATTTTAATGCATTTTGGACAAAATTCACGGAATGCCCTAGGCTTTTTGAAATTTCTCTTAATGATTTTCCTTCTCTTCTTAAGTTTTTAGCTATTCTTCTTTCATCAATGCTGCAATGCTTATTTCTACCCATTTTTTATCAAAAAGCACACTTAATACTGAGTAATTTATTTAAACTGTAAAATATTCTTACCACTTTTTATGAAGCAATAATTATAATCAGCAAATGCCACTTTTTAAATTTCACAAAATTAAATAAACTTTTCTTGTACCTATTAATATGATCAGCTTATTTCAGCACTTTGCTTAAACCGTTAACTGTCAATGAATACATAAAGCGCTATTTGCAACAATAATGCAAATAGCGCGTAATCGGTAACGTTGCCACATACAAAATATTTACAAAATACACATTTTTTTTCATTTTAAAATGGGAATTTGTTATTTATTAGTATTTTAATGTTTACAAACTAAATGTACCTATTATAATGATCATATGTGTATATCAACCTTAAGTGATTAAGTTAATCTACCCTTTATTTAGAAAAACTTAAATAACTGACAATAATTGTCCTAAAATCCGGTGCTCCGCCCGGATAACCAATCTACCACGGGCTCCGTCAATATTACCACCAGGAATTTTAGTTTTCAAAATCCTATATGAATACCTTAAAACGGCAAAGGTTCGTGAGGTTAGCGAGATTCATTTCGTTATTCGATAACGACTGTCATTGTAAAGAAACGTTAAAATTTTTGACTCTATATAGAGACGAACCAAATTTCAATCCACTGCTAGAGATGAAACGTGGGTTCGTCCTTATATTTCTGAATTGAAAAAGAATTGATCCACTGCTATGTTAGGCACATCAGTTTTTTGAAGACGTTAAGGATTATCCTTTCCAAATGTTTTTAAAAGCCGATATTTCGTATGCACCCCAATTTTGCATGACCGTTTAACGATATAATAACAAATCGTTTTTTTTTAAATCAAAAACGGTAAAAATAGCTCTTCTATATTAACGACTGGTATGGGTTTACGAATGGGCAGCAGAAAAATAACACAAAAAAATCTTAGAGGCGCGCAATCCGAAAAGGAAAACAGGAAAAGATCAAACATGAATACAAATATAAATACAGAAGCAGAAACAAAGCAATGAGGGAAATGGAGGTAATGGCAGAGAGCAAAAAAGCATAAAAGCTTTGGGTATTGGAGAGCACAGTTTTGTATAATTGCATAATCAAAATTCCAGTGGATTAAATACAAATTCAAATAAAAATGTTTTTGCCCCCTATTTAAAAGAAGAAGCATTGCACACCAGTTAAATTCCATAAAAAATATATTTTGCGAAGAATATTGACTCGAAAAAAATTTCAATTTTAAGTTTCTTTCTTTCCCAATCTTTTTCGCTTTGAAAAATTTCGTAATCGCAATCGTTATTGCATAAATACAACTGTACCCTGTTTGACAATACATTATACTGCCACTGTTTGCAATAATATTAAAACTTTTATTTACACGAGTCTACTGCAATATACGCAGAAATTAATCCCCAGCAGCTTACTGAATATACATAAATATTTGTAACTGTCGTACGTGTGTTATATCAAGTGGGAAAATTTGCATATGGAGCATATATTAATATGCAAACATATAATATTAATTAACTGATAATAAAAGCATGTTCAAGTGAATTTAACCACATGTAAAAACCTTATCAATATTTTATAATTTCCTTTTTTTTTATTGTTTACGCCCGACCTGTGATATCAAGCGTGGTAGGTAAAAAAAATGTTTTATAAATACCTGGGAATTACACCAGAAAATTAAATTTGATGTGGAAATACACCGATGAAAATTGCGAAATATATACCGTGTTAATTTTTTTGCAGTAAATATTATTTAATATAGTTTTTATCCATGCACACTTCCGCAAACTGTTTAACATTTATTTGGTTAAAGATACAATGTGTTCCTAAAGTTTTACACTACAGGTTGGTAGAAAAGTTTTGAAAGCAAAAAAAACAATGTGAATTTTTAAATTAAATTAGTTTTCGTATTCAATGTAATCTCCCTCAACTTCAATACATTTATTCAAATGATCCTCCAATAATTTTATACCATTTCTGTAATGATTTTCTGGAAGCTCTGCAAAATACTGCTCCACGGCTGAAATAGCTTCTTCATTCGATGAAAAACGTTTTCCACGAACGAATTGTTTCAAGTTTCTGAAGAGGTAGTAATCACTCGGAGCCAAATCTGGTGAATACGGTGGTTGTTCAAGCAATTCGTACTTTAATTCATTCAATTTAGCCACCGTCAAAACACTTTTGTGTGAAGGCGCATTGCCCTGATGAAAAATTATTTTTTTTTTTCGGTAAATCAGGTCTTTTTTCACGAATTTTTGCATCCAGTTGATTCAAAAGGTTACAATAATACTCTGAGTTAATTGTCTTACCTTTTTCAAGATAATCAATCAATAAAATTCCTTTTGCATCCCAAAACACTGATGCCATAACCTTTTTTGCCGATCGCTCTGACTTCATCTCTTTTGGAGTTGAACAACCAACCGTAGTCCACTGTAATCGTTCTTGTTTCAATTTAGGATCATGGTGGTAGATCCAAGTCTCATCCATAGTTATAAAACCACGCAAGAAATCGGTTTTATTTCGCTTGAAATACACCAAGTTACGCTGAGTAATTTGTTTTCGATCCAGTTTTTGTTGAATTGTTAACGAATGCGGCACTAACTTTCCAAACAGCTTTTTCATATGTAATTCTTCATGTAAAATATGGAGTACTCGTTCGTTTGAGATGCTTATGGTATCAGCAATTTCACGCTTAGTCAAATTCGGATCTTCACTAACCATATGTACTTGCTCAATGATTTCTGCTGTTGTTGCAGTTTTTGGTCGCCCGTTACGTGGTCCATCTTCAACGCTTATACGACCGCGTTTAAACTCCAAAACCCATCGATGTACTGTTGGAAATGGAGGAGCACATTCCTTTAACACGCTCACCATTTTTATATGAATCTCTGTTGCTGATAAACCTTCCAAAACAAAGAATTTTATCACAGCGCGATATTCAGTTTTTTCCATTGTTAAAAAATACACCGACACGTCTAATTCAAATGGATTGCTAACAATGAATGAATTGACAGATCGAGATAAAATTTTTAGTGTGTTCATATGACACATGAAATATTAAAATGGCGTATGAATTTTGATTCATCTACTGCTTAATAGGTGTCACTTTCAAAACTGTTCTACCAACCTGTATATAAATTTTAGTTTTTTTTTTTGAGTGAGAAAAATGCCTAATTTAGAGAAGAGACCCACTTCTTTATTGTGTGGGGTTCGCATCCACTAAAAAACCTCACTTTGTCAAGGTGAAAACTCCATCCTTGAATCGTTGTTTACATTACTTCAACTCCAGGATGTCACCTAATAATTAACTTTGATTGGCTGCCGCCGTTGCTTCGATCTTACTTTTCTTCGTTTTCAACACCCTTTCCGCGAATCTGGCAGTCGTTTTCAAGCAACATTTCCACGTGGTCCGGAGTCAAAGCGCCTACTTACTCTTATAATGCCTTTCTGTACTCAGTATATAAATTTTAGTTTACTCTTTTTGTGTATTTTCGTACTTCTTCCCTATATTTATCATTTTGCGTCCAAAACGCTAAATATAGGGTAAAATATTGTTTGCCTGGAAAGAGACTTATTTCGAAACCTTGAGCCCTTCTTTTCCTCACATGGTTGACACATTTTTATCTTTGTAATTACTGTTTATGCTTCCAGTAGAGCTTCAAATGTCTTGGTGTCCCCATCATCAATATGCTAGTCAAATTTGCTCATATAAACCCATAATAAATATTTGAATTTTACTCAACTTCAAGAGCATATATTCGGCCAAAATTTAACACATATTCTTTGATCCATTTTCTTCAAAAGTCAAAAATCGAAGAACACACACAAACGGGACAAACTACTAATCCAAATTGGCTGATAATGCCAACATATGACTAACACATGTGTACCAACATAACAAAAAAAATTTCGATAATCGAATGTACACAGCGTGCGAAAATTCAAAATTCACCTTTCCTTTTGAACAAACCACGTATATGAAAAAACCAATTTTACCGGACAATGTAATTACTGTTTATGCTTCCAGTGAAGCTTCAAATGTCTTGGTATTCCCATCATCATCTTAGTCAGATTTGTTGATAAAAACCCATAATAAATGTTCGAATTTTACGCAACTTCAGGAGCATATTTCCAAGATTTTAAACTTTCAAAATATGTGAAAAAACCATTTTTACCGGACCAAGTAGGACAAACTCTTGAAAATTATAAACAATCCCAATTACTCATTCAAGAATGAGTAAATAAACGTGTTACTTCCTCATTTATAACAGCGAATTGCACTCTGCGCCGACAAAGACCAGGATGGGTTTTAAATTTCTGTATTTTCAGCAGATGTAATAAAGTGTAAGCCTTTTATTTCGAATTCTTTTCCTCACAGGGTTGACACATTTTTATCTTTGTAATTACTGTTTATGCTTCCAGTGGAGCTTCAAATGTCTTGGTATTCCCATCATCATCTTAGTCAGATTTGTTGATAAAAACCCATAATAAATGTTTGAATTTTACGCAACTTCAGGAGCATATTTCCAAGATTTTAAACTTTCAAAATATGTGAAAAAACCATTTTTACCGGACCAAGTAGGACAAACTCTTGAAAATTATAAACAATCCCAATTACTCATTCAAGAATGAGTAAATAAACGTGTTACTTCCTCATTTATAACAGCGAATTGCACTCTGCGCCGACAAAGACCAGGATGGGTTTTAAATTTCTGTATTTTCAGCAGATGTAATAAAGTGTAAGCCTTTTATTTCGAATTCTTTTCCTCACAGGGTTGACACAGTTTTATCTTTGTAATTACTGTTTATGCTTCCAGTGGAGCTTCAAATGTCTTGGTATTCCCATCATCATCTTAGTCAGATTTGTTGATAAAAACCCATAATAAATGTTTGAATTTTACGCAACTTCAGGAGCATATTTCCAAGATTTTAAACTTTCAAAATACATGATAGAACCATTTTTACCCGACAAAGTAGGATAAACTCTTGAAAATTATAAACAATTCCAATTACTTATTCAAGAATGAGTAAATAAACGTGTTACTTCCTCATTTATAACAGCGAATTGCACTCTGCGCCGACAAAGACCAGGATGGGTTTTAAATTTCTGTATTTTCAGCAGATGTAATAAAGTGTAAGCCTTTTATTTCGAATTCTTTTCCTCACAGGGTTGACACAGTTTTATCTTTGTAATTACTGTTTATGCTTACAGTGGAGCTTCAAATGTCTTGGTATTCCCATCATCAATATCTTAGTCAGATTTGTTAATAAAAACCCATAATAAATGTTTGAATTTTACGCAACTTCAAGAGCATATTTCCAAGATTTCAAACTTTCAAAATGCATGAAAAAAACATTTTTACCGGACAAAGTAGGACAAACTCTTGAAAATTATAAACAATTCCAATTACTCATTCAAGAATGAGTAAATAAACGTGTTACTTCCTCATTTATAACAGCGAATTGCACTCTGCGCCGACAAAGACCAGGATGGGTTTTAAATTTATGTATTTTCAGCAGATGTAATAAAGTGTAAGCCTTTTGTTTCGAATTCTTTTCCTCACATGGTTCACACATTTTTATCTTTGTAATTACTGTTTATGCTTCCAGTGGAGCTTCAAATGTCTTGGTATTCCCATCATCATCTTAGTCAGATTTGTTGATAAAAACCCATAACAAATGTTTGAATTTTACACAATTTCAAGAGTATATTTCCAAGATATCAAACTTCAAAATACATGATAGAACCATTTTTACCCGACAAAGTAGGATAAACTCTTGAAAATTATAAACAATTCCAATTACTTATTCAAGAATGAGTAAATAAACGTGTTACTTCCTCATTTATAACAGCGAATTATAACAGCGAATTTAGTCAGATTTGTTGATAAAAACCCATAACAAATGTTTGAATTTTACACAATTTCAAGAGTATATTTCCAAGATATCAAACTTCAAAATACATGCACTCTGCGCCGACAAAGACCAGGATGGGTTTTAAATTTCTGTATTTTCAGCAGATGTAATAAAGTGTAAGCCTTTTATTTCGAATTCTTTTCCTCACAGGGTTGACACAGTTTTATCTTTGTAATTACTGTTTATGCTTACAGTGGAGCTTCAAATGTCTTGGTATTCCCATCATCAATATCTTAGTCAGATTTGTTGATAAAAACCCATAATAAATGTTTGAATTTTACGCAACTTCAAGAGCATATTTCCAAGATATCAAACTTTCAAAATATATGAAAAAAACATTTTTACCCGACAAAGTAGGATAAACTCTTGAAAATTATAAACAATTCCAATTACTCATTCAAGAATGAGTAAATAAACAACGTGTTACTTCCTCATTTAAACAGCGAATTGCACTCTGCGCCGACAAAGACCAGGATGGGTTTTAAATTTCTGTATTTCCAGCAGATGTAATAAAGTGTAAGCTATATTGGCAGTGACTTGGGGATTTTCATTATCATAACAAACTTAGCGATATAATAAAATTTAAATGCGATACGCATTTGTACATATTGTTAATAATATCTTACACAACAAGCGGGGCATAGGTCATATTCAAAAGTATATGCTTGTACAGTTCGTGGAAAAAGTAATATCTCCCTACATCGACCGCGGTTAAATATCAATACCACCCTCTAAAATTGGTACGTCCTCGTTATCAAATATTTAAACGTTTCTAGCGAACCGAAGAATCGGAACTTACACGGGTCCATTTTAAAAGGTAGTATTGATAGCTGGCGGTGACGAGGGCGACATTACTTGTTCAACCAACTGCACATCAATTTGCGCATGTTAATAAGCAACGTCAAATGATTGTATGATAAGTTGAGTACTAAATGTGTTATCACGTCAGTGATAAAATACTAAAACACTTGTTAATGTGAGAGAATGATGAAATTTGACATATGTTAGCGTTTGTATATGTTGCAAATTAAATTTGTGAACAGAAAATTATATTAAGAGTATATAAAATATCGTGTAATAAAAATTGAGAATGTTGCAATATTATAAATTGTAGTAATGATTACATAACATATTATAATCGTAATAATTTTTTTAGCTTATCATGTAGAGGTGTTTATTTGTATTCTATCGCTTGTACTACTGTTATTTGCGTGTAGTAATGCTTTTTAATATTTGTAGCACGTAGCACTTCATTTCTGGAATTACTTATTATAAAAGGGCATAAATTAAATCAAATTGATAACCATAACACCATTGAAATAAGTTAAAATTAATAACAATTACAAAAATTTTGATTAATAGTCATCAAAATAAGCATTTTCAAGTAATATAGACAAAATCGAAGGTTATTCAGATTTTTTTGGATTACGAAAATAATACAATAACCTTGTTTTGTCTGCTTTATAAGACATTTAATATATTCTGTCTATGTTTTTACAAATTTTCATAAATTAAGTTATAAAACTATACGCGGTGTATTCAAAACATTCTGGAATAACTTTTTTTTAATTTAAGAAAACATCGATCAAACATTCCTTGTGATTACAATCTAGTCCATTGGCTAGCAGTAATTTACATCTAACCTAATCTGTATATAATTACTTAAGCTGAGTTCACCATCCGTTGGTGTTTTTCTCAACATGAATGGTACATTATATTGTTGTATGCACTTCACAAGCATTTTTCTAATTTACGACACTAATTCAAAGGGTTTTACCCTTTTCAGTTTCCTCACTAAATTTATGGTGTCGAGGAGCTGGATGGCCTCGACGTTAACATGATTGTGTTCCGTGCGAAGCATTGTACCTCGTCCATAACAATTTCTATTCCTAAATCCCTGCGGAGGCTATTGTTACTTATATACCTGGGTCAACTATGTCCCTCGGTACTTTGTTTTGAAAACCTTGAATAATATCTACATTACTTTGTTTAGTGCACCCCCAAAATTGAGCACCATAAGTCCACTATAGAAATATGAATACGTAGAAAATATTTAGAAAATTACCTGCGTGCAGAAGATTAGCATACAAGCGATTCTTCGAAATTTTAACATTGTATAAAAAGAATGGAATAATTCCTTAAGCAGTATTCAAAAAATTCGGGTTTAATGTATTTGAAATAAATAGAAACAGATTGGAAAAATTGTAAATACTTTGTTTTATTAAAAAGAAATATGTAGGCTAATTTTTTGGATGGCTTTTTACAATGAGAAAATTTCGAATATTAATATAAGATTTTTCTAAGGATTAACACCACCTAAAACTAAAAATACGAGGGTGGACGCATAAGTAGCCGGCCTGAGCTAGAAATGGCGGTAGTTGTTTGAAAAATATCACTGTATTAGAAAGTACACAATCTATAAAGCATACGTTTCAAGTTTGAAGACGCCCTTTGTTTAGTATTTGTTTGGCAGCCATCAATAGTGAACGTTTTCAGTGAATTTGTAAAAATGGAGAAAATTGGTCATCGTTACGTGATACAATATTTTAAACGGCTTCAGCACAACCGATATAAAAGCTGAACTGGATTCTACTCTGGGTGAATTTGTTGCTTCGTTTACAATAGTGAAATATTGGGTAGCAAAGTTTAAACGAGGCCGTACGTGCTACCAAGACGATCATCGCAGTGGTTGACTAAATGAGATGACGACTCCAGAAATTGTGAAGAAAATCCACAAAGCGATACTGGATGATCGTCAACAGAAAGTGCGCGAGCTAGCAGACATAGTAGGCATTTCAAAAAGTGCAGTACATCCATATTATCTGAAAATTTGAACATGAGAAAGCTGTGTGCAAGATGGATGCCTCGTTTGCTCACACTCGAGCAAAAACAATGTCGTGAAGATGTTTCAATTGAGTGTTTAGCGAAGTTTCACAGCAACAAAGCAGAATTTTTGCGCTGTTTCATAACCATGGATGAAGCATGGGTCCATCACTTCACACTCGAGACAAAAGAACAATCAAAACGATGGACTCAAAAGGGAGAACCGGCTCCAAAGAAGGCGAAGGTCATTTCATCTGCAGGGCATGGTCATGACATCGGTTTCTTGGGACGCGCGCGGAATAATTTTCATTGACTATCTTGAAAAAGGAAAAACTGTCAACGACTAGTATTATGCAAACTTATTGCAACGTTTGAGCGAAGAAATCAAGCAAAAGCGGCCGTATTTGACTACGAAGAAATTGTTGTTTCATCAAGACAATGCACCAGCTCACAAATCCGTTACTGCACTGGCCAAAATTAATGAATTAAAGATTAAATTGCTACCTCGTGCACCCTATTCGCCAGATTTAGCCCCCTCGGATTATTTTCTGTTCCCAAACTTGAAACAATGGCTCAGTGGTCAAAGATTTTCCAACGATGAAGAAGTGAAGTCGGCAGTTAATGTCTATTTTTAGGAGCAAGACAGTTCTTATAATAAAAAGGGTATCGAACTTATTGAACATCGCTGGGAAAAGTATAATAAAGCTCAAAATTTTTCTGTTTTATTTATTTGGTCTTGGCTTCTACTATTTCAAATAAAAATATCTACTGTAGCTATGACACTTAATAATATTAATTTATCACGTTTTCTTTGATAAATAACAAAAGATAAGATAAACATAATGCAACCTTATTCACGTGGAAAACAATCAAGCATTTCTTTCACAAAAAAGGGAATTATATTGGTGGTTCTTTTTAAAATTAATTTATTCATATATCTTTACATAATATCCGTTTCCTCTGACCTAGGTGTAACAGTCTCAAAAAGGTCGTCTTGTACGTATAGTTCTACAAATATTGTATTCTAAGGAGATAGTAACATGACAAGGTTGTTTGGTTCATTCACTAAATCACGTATTGCATGCGTGATTTCCAGTTGGTTACGAGTTATCAGAAAAAAGGTGTCTGAATGTGTATATATACACTACAGTCCATATTAGTTCGGACAGTCAAATAAATTTGGAAAAAGGGAAAACAGTTAAACTAATTTATGTCAAAACTTTCAATTTTTTTATTGCATTATTGTTTATAGATATTTATAAAGTATAATAATAAAAATTAAAGTAATTCTGACATTAAATAAGCGAAGATATCTTAAACAATCCGCTCATCGAAGAAACTCCGTTTTGCGCGAAGAACAGGCCGTACAGTTCGAGGCATCCGCTTCACGAGTTTTCAGGGGCTCTATTCGGTGTACTATTCCATTCTTGCAACATATTCCAAAAATGAATTGTTGAGGTAGGACAAACTTTTCCGATCCTCGTGTCCAATTCATCCCATAACTATTGTTGTACTACGCCATTGATCACACTGTCATTTTGAGGAAGTCGGGAATAATGGATCTTGGGATCCTGTTTGACTCCATATTGGAATTTACAGATCGTATTACTACTATATGTGCTTCGGCATCACGTGCCCTGGTTGTCCTTGTGCATTCCTGCAGACATTCCAATAATGTAGCTGCTCTCAAAGTCTTATATTATGCTTTTGTCCGGACGAAGCTTGAGTATGCCTCGGTGGTATGGTATCCGTGCTATATTTATCAATTTGTTTCTGGAGAGAATCTAAAAAAGATTTCTAAGGTATTTATCTTACCGACTTGATGGTACATACCCATTGACGGGAGTAGATTATGAGACGTTATTTGTTAGAGATTGCTTCCAATCTTTATCTTGTCATAGGGATGCTGCCAGTGCGAAGTTTCTTGTTAACTTGATTAATAATGGTGTGGATGCCCCTTCTGTGCTGTCTCAGATTTGTCTATTGGTTCCTTCTCATTCCACTAGGTCTTTTGATTCCTCTCTTCCGAGGGCCAGGACCAATTGACCTATTGAAAGCTCCGCTTACTCATATGTGCAGGAATGCAAATAGGTTGTTTCCAGATCCCTTTCATAGGTAATACTTTCAGTGGTTTAAGTGTTTGTGGTACAACTTTGGTTTGATCTCAGTTCTTTTTTTTTAACCTTAGATATATACTTAAGTTATTAGTTTTCATTTATTATTATTGTATGTTTTAATTTTCATATATATTTAAGTTAGTTTTATTTAATACTTGTACACTGTACTTAATGTTTTGGATTTGTCCTTTAAATGACTTGTCTGTTGGACAATAAAGATATTATTATTATTATTATAACAATTCTGTGGGGTTTATGTCGGGGCCTTGCGGTGGCCTTGTTATTATTTGTAAGGCATTGTTTTGTTCGCTATTTAGGTAATTCTTATATATTACTGCTGAGATTTGGGACCGTTGCCCTGCATAAACACAAAATTTTCGCAGATTAAACGTAGCCCCGATGTTATTGCATTTTCTTGTAATATTTCTAAATAAAACCCTGTTGATTCCTTCTAGTTTGAAGGAATATTGTTGATGTACTTTCACGTTGCAGAAATACGACTGTGGATTGTTTCACCACTGTATGTACACGGGTGTAGGACCATATACTATCTTCATATAAAAGATAAGTCAGAATTTGTCACGAACCGTTTTACTCAAACCGAACTTAACCTTATAACTACCACCTCGATAATTACAACTGTATGATAGACGGACTGGTTGTGAATCGTCGTGAAGAATATAGAATCTTGTGTGTAGAATGAATGAAAATTGAGTGAAAAATGCTGATGAGTGACCTCGACTTCTTTTTAGTTAGTTTCAGTTGGGGCTTGGCCCTTTTACTTTCAATCTTTGCGTTGATTAGTCCTGATGTGTGATTCCATTGATGCTATGGTTGTCTTCGCTTCGGATTTCCATTCTTGGTCGTTTATATTTGGAGTGTTGTGTATTCTGTTACCGGTGCAAATGTCGGGTTAGTGTGTTTTTTCATCTGTTTGTAGAACTGATGAGTGATAAGTCAATTTACCTTTTATACAAAAACGAATATCCCGACTGTACCCTGGTCGGTATGTACTACGAAGAGGGCATCATAAAACCCTTTCTAAATTATGCTGATTACAAAATTCAATATGGTAATAAAAGTAGAAATAAATGTAATCTCTTTCAAGAGTAAATGGCACTAAAACCTTAAATTGCCTTCTTGGAATTTACCGATGCCAATTTGTCAAACTATAATGGTCAGTCCCATGGTACTTGGAATTCCAGAATCACCAAACGGATAGTTTTATTATATCTATTGTATATGCAAATCTTTTGACAATCCGTAGATAAGGTAAATTGACTTTCTTAGATAAAATGCTAATTAAATACAACTTAAAGCTTAAATATTATTTAAGCCGACTACGAATGAATATAATTTTAAATTACTAAAACTATGAGTAATATTCTAGGATAAGATAAAGATTCAAATATATAATATTATTTCTATTAAATGAATAACAACTGTCCTGAACACCATCTTTCGCAAAATACCCTCGATTGTCAGGTAGCAAAAACAACCCTAAACAAGCACAGAACTTCTTCCCTGTTGCGCTGTACAATCCCGAAGCATTCTTTGACCATTCGCTATTCTTAGATAAACACGCCTTGATTGTCCAAACACTTTAAACTTTGATTTGTCAGTCAATAAGACCCTTTTCCAATCATCCAGTGTCTAATCTCTGTATTTCTGCCCATTGTTGTCGTTTCTGCCTGTTTGCAAGTCGAAGTAAGGGTTTTCTTCCAACAATGCGGCCGTGAAGATTTGCAGTTTTTAATCTTCTTTTCACAGTAGTAACAAAAATTGTTCTTGGAACGATCGCGATTCATTTCTGCGGCGATTTCGGGTGCTGTCAGTCTCCTATTTCGTTTACTCAGCAGTTTTATACGCTCATCGTCGACGTGAGATTTTATTAGCTTAAGACCTGAGCATGTCGAATCTCTTCAACTACTGCGTTGTTGTCGCCGAATGATATAACTAACAGTCGATGTGAAAACATGTGTCTTTTCGGAAATTTGACGCACTGAATAACCTTCTTGATGAAAAGCAATAATTACAGGACGTTTTTCTTCTCGGCATTTTAAGAAGTTCACATAAAAACTCAGTGATGCGCATGCTGGCAAGTTTACATATTTGAAAATTAATGCATATGTCGGTACACAAGACTCTTTGGGTGAGGGCAGGTAAGCGGTCCTTTTGCTTGCAGTATTATCTCAAAAATATTCGCATTTATGGCGGTATGAATTACCACAGTGAGCAATGAAATATAACTTACTTGTAGGTGCTCTAATAGATTGCAATTGGGTACAAATCTCGTAAATGACCTAATGCAAATATATTATTTATATTTAAACGCAATTATATTATTTTTTAGAAGAGTTTACTAAGTTTCACTAGCTGTCCGAACTAATATGGACTGTACATTACAGTCCGAATGGAAAATAAAATTATGACAGTTAAAAGAATAGGATACTTGACTGTAATAAGAACTAAAAAAAGAAAAACAATTAGATATATCATTCAATTATAAATTGAACAGATACTAAAAATCAACTTTATTTATTAATTATGGAATGTAATATATTTTTAATAAGATAATAACATAAAAATGCTGCATTTGTCATTATTTTCGAGCACCTATAAACGCGTGAGGCCTCACACCTTAGCAGAATGTCAGTTTTTCCATTATAAATTTAGAAAACTCAAAAATATTTAGAGAAAAAGCTTTTCCCAAATCGATAGATGCGGATGTTGAAAGGAAGAAAATATTGTACAGGTATTTAAAAATACTGCGTTGAAAATCGGAGATGTAAATAATATTTGAATTACAAAATCCAATTAAGAAAAGAAGCGAAGGTTAAAAGAATAAAACGTATTTTTATGCAATAAGTAATTATGTTTTTCCGGTTTTCTTTTTTCGCTATTTTAATTACGCGCACATATTTATTTTAATTTTTGGATTGTATGGATTCGTATTTTCATAATAAAGAAGCTCCCAATTATATTGATTGAACTATTTTTAAATGCATATAAAAACGATTGCTTATATTTAGGGGATGTGTATAGAGTTAGGATATCTTTCCCGCGGGTCAGGGTCGTAACAACCCGTGTGCACGAACAGACGGGCGACCCGCGATTCATACTTTATTTATATCACTTACGCTTTCTTTTACAAATAACGCATTTAAATTATTCACAGCTGTTGCGTAACGCAAATTGGATAAGACTGACAAAATATCTGCAGCATGACGTAAGTTTTCACATTCGGCCGTGTTGAAAAGATTTTTTTATGTTTAAAAAGTAACCGCTCGACATCTATGAATGTAATAGACGCATAATTAAAATCTTTTGAAATAGATAACGGATCTATACACGCACCATCACGAGTTTGTCTGAATCTGGTAAAATCGAACACACGTAGTTTTTATGTCAATTGTAGCACATAGCAGTGAGTGTACATCGTTCACAATTTGCATCGAATCCACTAACGACAACCCAGTGCTTTGAAATTTTTGTATTGAGGCAAATAAACCTTTATCATTGAATTTGTAAATTTGTTTTAAATCGGTATCAACTGGAAGTATTTTCAAATCTGGCTCTCTTTAATTGCTCAGCTTCGTTAGGCTTTAAGTCGTAGAACTATTGAGTTTGTTGGAAATTCTAATAATAATAAATAGCTACTTTCAACCATGTTCCCCAATGTGTAAGAATTGTCTCTGGTGACTTAGAAATACGGGGACGCACCTTTTGTGGAATTCTCGAATTCGTTTGGGAGATTTGAAAAACGCTCTTGGTATTTGAAATTAATGCATTCACCTCTGAATAACATTGACGAATTTGTGCTACAAGGTGTAAAGCTTGAACTTATAATGTGACATAAATTGTATTATGGAAACAGTTACTAAATGAAAACCCCTGGTAATTAATTGCATATAGTTATGCTCTTTTACGATGTTCAATTGAAAAATTCTATGCAATTTATGGTGAATTCGAAGAACTCGAAGTAACTATCTGCGTGGTCTAATGGTCAAAGCGCATTTCCGGTGAGAATAAGAGCGTGGGTTCGAATTCTGTGCGGAGAAAGGAAATTTTTTCAAAAATTTCCGCATTACATATACGATGTATAAAGCGGTTAAAATTCAAATTTTTATGTCATCTATTTTATTAGGTCTACCATCTTTATTATTTTGAACGATTCAAACTACTAATTAATTTACTTTTTATAAATTTTGCTGATGCGTAGATTTTAAATATTCGTTTAAGGCTACTTGAGCATCATCTGTACGAAAATTTTTACATAAAAAAATTTGTAACATTTCAAAAATGTAAAAATGTGGTAATTTTCAACTCTAGTTCTGTCAGCTATTTTCCGAAGTTGACAAAGAGGTACATATATGCTGTTAACACTACCAGATTGAAAAACAATTCTCTCTCTCTTAGCCTAAACTGTTTTTCTTCGATTCCTATATCTAAATTTACTTGACTCTGATAATACTTGTCAAAATAAATGGCCTTTTGCATCTGCTTCTGGGTTTCCGGGCTGGAACCGCGTCACTAGTATATCTGCCGACGTCTCGTACCCATTTGTATGGGACATCTTCAGGGCTGAACTACTGCACTGAAACGGCCTTTTGCAGTTACAAAATTCATAATATTAAACAGCATTCGTTTTTCTTCCAAATGTATAGATATCATCGACTTCTTGCAATCCAAATCAGCTTTTGCTGATTTCTCAAGACCATACGTCTTTCTTATCGACGTGTTACTTCAAGACCATACGTCTTCCTTATCGACGTGTTACTTCAAGACCATACGTCTTTCTTATCGACGTGTTACTTCAAGACCATACGTCTTCTTTATCGACGTGTTACTTCCTTTTCAATTGTGTGCAAAAAAGAATTAATTTTATAAACGAGCATCTTCCTGAATTGCAAGCACAGCACTGCCTGGCGGCTGCTTTGTTAATTTTGCGTATAACAAGTATAGATCTTTTAGTAATATTTTAAACGATCAGCAGTTATTACATCACTGACAAACTTAATAAAATAGTTAAAATACTATTTGAAAGATGAAATGGTGAGAAGTTTATTCCCCATTTTAGATTGCATCTAGATCTCTATGATTTCAGAAGAATAAGAATTCTAGAATTTTTTTTGTAAATATTTTTTTCCGCCTAAACCTAGTATTGTTTTTTATTACAGCTCTTGATAACAAATATAATTTTTATAATTTTTAAAACACTTCATTTCCTTTAAAAAAAGAATTGTGAATTTTATATAAAAAAGAAATATTATTTTTGTGTATATTTGCCTCTAAAATTAGTTATTGTTTTAAAAGATACAATTCAAAGCAATCTCTACTTTCATAGATCCAGACATCCAATTTAATCGTCAATACTCACTATTCGGATTATTAGACTTGAGTGCTAATGTAACAGTCGAACTGAAAAGTCTCCGGTCTACCATAGTAAAACACAGTTTTTTGGCAAAATTAGATTTTCTTATTCAACATAGTTGCCTTCGAGGGCGATACACCGATTATAACGTTCTTCCAACTTTTCGATACCATTTTTGTAGTACGAATTGTCTTTAGCCTCGAAATAGGCCTCAGTTTCGGCGATCACCTCCTCATCCCTGCTAAATTTCTTCCCGGCGAGCATTCTCTTGAGGTCTGCAAACAGGAAATAGTCGCTGGGAGCCACATCTGGAGAGTACGGTGGATGGGGAAGTAATTCGAAACCCAATTCACTCAATTTGGCCATTGTTTTCATTGATTTGTGACACGGTGCATTGTTTTGGTGAAACAGCACTTTCTTCTTCTTCGTATGGGGCCGTTTTTTGCGATTTCGTTCTTCAAACGGTCCAATAACGCTGTATAATAGTCGCTGTTGATGGACTGGCCCTTTTTAAGATAATCTATGAAAATTATTCCATGCGCATCCCAAAAAACTGACGCCATAACTTTTCCAGCTGACTGTTGCGTCTTTCCACGCTTTGGAGCCGGTTCATCGCGTGCAGTTCACTCGGCTGACTGTCGATTGGACTCTGGAGTGTAGTGATGAATCCATATTTCATCCATTGTCACATATCGACGCAAAAACTCGGTTTTATTACGATTTAACAGCTTCAAACACAGCTCAGAATCATCAACTCGTTGTTTTTGATCGAATGTGAGCTCGCGCGGCACCCATTTTGCACAGAGCTTCCGCATGCCCAAATATTCATGCACGATGTGTCCAACACGTTCCTTTGATATCTTTAGGATGTCAGCTATCTCGATCAACTTTACTTTACGGTCATTTTAAATGATTTTGCGAACTTTTTTGATGTTTTCGTCAGCGACAGCCTCTTTTGGTCGTCCACTGCGTTCGCCGTCTTCGGTGCTCATTTTACCACGTTTAAACTTAGCATACCAATCAATTATGGTTGATTTTCCTGGCGCAGAGTCTGGAAACTCCTCATCAAGCCATGCTTTTGCTTCAACGGTATTTTTTTTCTTCAAAAAGCAGTACTTCATCAGCACACGAAATTCTTTTTTTCCATTTTTTTAAATAACAAAAGTAGCTTCACTCTTAACGCAATATTTCAGTAACTAATGGTCGGATTGCTGTCAAATTTTGACACGTTTCGTTTGAAGGTTAGTACTATCTAAAAAACATATGGATTTAATAACAGTAACGCCATCTATGTGTCAGACCGGGGACTTTTCAGCCGACCTGGTATATTTACCTCTAAAATTAGTTATTGTTTTAAAATATACAATTCAAAGCAATCTCTACTTTCATAGATCCAGACATCCAATTTAATCGTCAATACTCACTATTCGGATTATTACACTTGAGTGCTAGTGTATACATATCGTATATAAATAAACACGTAATCCCCTCCATTATAATTGAATGTAGAAACAGTGAAAGACCACACTGATAAAAACGAATATTCATACAAAACCGGAAATAATATCGCCAATATATTATTTTTTACATTTGAAAATTTTTCAGTTAATTTTTCTAATAATCTTATAGTAGGCCAGTTAAATTCCCCACTCTAAAAAAATGCATAAATTCATTTGTTTATTTCCACATTAAATAAGAGTTCAAACTTTTAACGCAATGCCAGAGGTTAAGTGCTCGTTATATTTTTATTTGTTGCTCATAATTAATATACGTATACCTAACGTTCAAAGAGCTACATTTATTTAAAAACAACTTCCCAGCGTTAACGCTTGCGCAAGAACTAAAGTTATTTTCAGTATTATAATCACAAAAAACGTTGCACTCTTTTTATAAAAATGATGAAATATGACTTTCTCTTGCTCCTTGTGTGAACACAAAGCCCGCCATAGAAACACTACAACAGAAATTTGATTTAAATAACATTTTAAAACAGGGTCAAACTGCATGTGTTCTATTTAAGGTATGAGGGAGAAAATGGATTAAAAATATTAACTGAACCGTGTATTTTGCAATCGTTTAATTCACAATTCTTTACGTCATTTGTATATATTTGTACACTACCGGTCATATTTATTTGCCCACCCTTAGTTTTAGCCAAAATTATTAAACTATCAAATGTGTACTGAAAATTTATTTATTGTACCAATACAATAGTGTAAAATAAACATAAAATAGTTACATTTTTCTTATATAAAAACTTTATCATTAATTATTATTAAATTTTCCTCTCATCAATGTGCCCAACTTTATTTTTGATAATTGCGGCGCATAACCGCGGCATCCTTTCAATTAATTTTTGCAGTGTATCTTCTGTAATTTGTGCCCAGGCTTCTTAAAGTTGTTCCCACAGTACAGTGGTGGATGATAGAGCACGTTCTCGAACCTTCCGGTCCAATTCTTCCCAGAGAAGCTCTATTGGGCTCTATTATAGAGATTTGTCCTTGCTCTTCTAGTTGACGCAAGTAATCGCCACATAATCTGGAAGTGTTTCGGATCGTTGTCCCTTTGAAATACAAAGTTTTCGCCAAGAATCCTTAGTCCTGAAGGAACAGCGTTATTTTCTAAAATTTCCTTGTAGCCTTCTTTTCTTAGGATTCCCTCAATTTTGACGAGATCGCCTACAGGTCTTCCACCAAAACACCCCCAAATCATTACTGAACCTCCTCCATGTTTTACGGTAGGCGCAATACATTCTGGCAGTACTCTTTCTCCTGCGGATCTTACGAATATTCGCCTTTTACTACCGAAAAGTTCGAACTTCGATTCGTCTGTCCACAACACATTATTCCACTGATCAATCGTCCAATTCTTATGTCCTTTAGCCCAATTTAGTCGTTTTATCTTGTTTTGCTTTCGTAATAGTGGTTTTCGCAGAGCAATTCTTCCGTATAAACCCGCTTGCCTTAACCTTCTCTGTACCGTGGACACACTAATTGGTTTAGCACGCGCTCTATTCATTTCAGCAGCAATTTCTGGTGCTGTTTTTCATCTGTCGCGTCTACTTATCCGTATTAGATGCCGGTCATCTGCAGATGTCGTCGCTTTGCGTCGTCCAGATCTTCTTTTGTTGGAAAATGTACCACTTTCTTCAAATTTTTTAACGTTATAATCAACGGTTCTGCGATTTAATCGTAATTCTTTTGCAATATCAACAGATAATTCCTTCGTCTTCGGCATTGCATTAAAATATTCACAATAACTCTCTATTTCACTGTTTTCGCAACAAAAGATGAACGATAAACTGTAGAATAAAGCATATTTTTTACCAATTCAAATGGAGTAAATATCTGTTTATCAAGTGTTCTACATGGTTATACTTTAGCCCCTTTATATTACTTATTTTTTTTTATTAAGTATTTTAATGTTTCTTCGGTTCTTTATTTATTTAGGCTAATATAATGTTTAAAAGCGTTAATAACAATTATTAATTGCAGACAAAATTAATAACTATGGTCAAGGAATTGTATTGTATTACAAACATACTACAAAATATTTCCTTTTTATGTTAAAACTTGCCTTTTTAGACGTTTCTAATGTTTAATTTCAAAAATCAATATTAACTTAATTTTTTTTATCATTCGATCAACACGTAAAACATACAGTTTCCCTACGCCCAATGAATGTTGAAAATCATAAAATGTGAACATCCGACTATGATAAATCGTATTTATCGTCATTTAGCAGCGTTCAAAAACTTCAATATTAACATGAAAACTGTTAATTCAAATTTTATAGTTTATTGTTCTCATAAACAAATTGACATGCACCCTATTACTTTTTTTTATTTATATTAGATCTTACCAAAGGTTTTGTTCTATTTGTTGATTAAAATAAATCAATTTAAAACATTTTTTTTATGAAAATTTAATTATGTACAGTGGAATCGTGATATAGTGAACTATTTTCGACAAGGCGTGTTCAGTGAATCGAATTGTTTATTACACCGTCCAGGAATAAAATTAGAAATAAAATATTTCTGTAAAAAAATCTTTATTTCTGATTAGTAGACTTCCGCGGCCACTGTTTAGTTATTACCGAACACATAGCTGTTGTAAATTTGATGTATTCGTAAATTCTTCAAGTTCTTCAATGTTTAGTTCTAAATTTTTGTTAAATAATTCGTCAATTCAAGCTGGGATGATGAATTTTTCTCCCTATATTTGCAAAATACGTAACACATCGTTCAATAAGTTCTGGAATTAACCCACAGATGACACCACAAATCATAAATCCATATCATTTTTGGAAAACACGAACCTTCAAACTGTACGTGTCATTCCGAATATTTGTTGTCAAGCTAGTGGTTTAAGCGAGGCCACATTGGTAATTTTCAAAACAATAGAAAAAATCGAGTTTTGTGTGTTGATAAAACATTTCTTTTTAATGTGAAAAAATACTGTTCAAGTTTAATAATGGTTGGTGGTATGCCGATTCCAAACACGGTCGTACAGACACAAATGCTGCTGAATGCTCTAGTCGTCCAAATGAGACTGTTACATCAGAAAATATTTAAAAAAAAACCATCAAAATCGGACAATCGCAATGTGAAGTTGCATGAGATAGCTGACATCCTAAAGATATCATTTAATAGTATCTACACCATTTTGCATGAATATTTAGGCCTGAGAGAGCCTTTTTCCAAATAGGTGTCGTGTTCGCTCACAATGGAAAAAACAACAACGCATCGATGATTCAGTGCGTCGTTTGGCACACAATGGACGAAACATAGTCAAATATTACACTCAGAAAACAAATCGGCAGTCAACTGAGTGAAGGGCAGTCGGTGGAAGCTGTCCAAAGCACCCAAAGACCATCCATCAACTACATTGAAAACGGAAAAACCATCATTAGCGAATATTATATAGCATTATTAGAGCGTTCAATTGCAGAAATCGTAAATAACGGCCTTTTAAAGGGTTTTCCAATAAGGACTTGACAACTTTTTTTCAAAATAAAATGCAGACCATTCGAGATATTTCAAAAACTTTATTATCGAGTTGAAGTACAATCAAAACATTTATGAATGGAACTCGACTTCGTTCATATGGCCACCGCGGGCACGTTTGCAACGGTCGATTCGTTGGACCCAATTTTCGATGACTCGGCCACAAAATTCGGCCGAAACGGCTGCTATTTCGCGTTCAATGTTGGATCTGAGCTCTTCCAACGTTGTTGGCTTGTTAGCATAGACCAATGACTTGACGTAGCCCCAAAGGAAAAAATCTAGAGGCGTTAAATCGCACGAACGAGGCGGCCAATCGACTGGTCCATTTCTTGAGATAACACGCTCATCAAACTTACTCTTCAATAAATCGATTATGTAATGATTTTGCGGAAGCTCTGCAAAATACTGTTCCACGGCTGAAATAGCTTCTTCATTCGATGAAAAACGCTTTCCACGAACGAATTGTTTCAAGTTTCTGAAGAGGTAGCAATCACTCGGAGCCAAATCTGGTGAATACGGTAGTTGTTCAAGCAATTCGTACTTTAATTCATTCAATTTAGCCATCGTCAAAACACTTTTGTGTGAAGACGCATTGTTTTGATGAAAAATTATTTTTTTTTTCGGTAAACCAGGTCTTTTTTCACGAATTTTTGCATCCAGTTCATCCAAAAGGTTACAACAATACTCTGAGTTAATTGTTTTACCTTTTTCAAGATAACCAATCAATAAAATTCCTTTTGCATCCCAAAGCACTGATGCCATAACCTTTTTTGCCGGTCGTCCTGACTTCATCTCTTTTGGAGTTGAACAACCAACGGTGGTCTACTGTAGTAATCGTTCTTGTTTCAATTTAGGATCATGGTGGTAGATCCAAGTCTCATCCATAGTTATAAAACGACGCAAGAAATCGGTTTTATTCCGCTTGAAACGCACCAAGTTACGCTGAGAAATTTGTTTTCGATCCAGTTTTTGTTGAATTGTTAACGAATGCGGCACTAACTTTCCAAACAGCTTTTTCATATGTAATTCTTCATGTAAAATATGGAGTACTGGTTTGTCTGAGATGCCTATGGTATTAGCAATTTCACGCTTAGTCAAATTCTGATCTTCACTAACCATATTATGTACTTGCTCAATGATTTCTGCTGTTGTTGCAGTTTTTGGTCGTCCACTACGTGGTTCATCTTCAACGCTTGTACGACCACGTTTAAACTCTAAAACCAATCGATGTACTGTTGAAAATGAAGGAGCACATTCCTTTAACACGTTCACCATTTTTGTATGGTGATAAACCTTCCAAAACAAAGAATTTTATCACAGCGCGATATTCAGTTTTTTCCATTGTTAAAAAATACACCGACACGTCTAATTCAAATGTTAACAATGAATGAATTGACAGATGGAGATAAAATTTTTAGTATGTTCATACACTCCGCGCAACATGAATAAGACCACCCGACTTGTTGCAAGCTTTCGGTGGTTTGAAAAACAATTCATTTACTAAAAATACAATGCAAGTTTGTAATGGTATGATATGGCAAATAATACGCATTATTGCGCAATAGTGCCTAACGTTATGCATTGGGTGACGTAAGTACCACATACATATAAAATGCACCGCGCCGGTTGGATACGACCAGTATTTAATAGTAAGCTACCGGATGAGTGTCGAGTTACAACGTGTATCCGGATAAACAAACATCTGTAATTAAGGGTATTGTGCAACGATGGGACGACAGAAGTGCTTAAGTATGGAAGAAATTGGAAAAATTAAAGCGTTCCATCAAGAAGGGTATTCCTCAAGGGCTACTGCAAAGAAAATAAGTCGATCACACCAGGTTGTGAACAATTTTATTAGGGATACCGAGAATTATGGAAAACGTTTTAAAGGGCGAACTACATCCGTTACAACTAAGAGAGAACGTCGAGCCATATTACGCGAAGCATCGAATTCGGCATTAACGACAAGACAAATCGCGAATAACGTTGGAACGAATGCATCGGTAAGAACTGTACAGAAGTTACTGAAGACCTGTCCGCATTTAAAACGTACAATTCAGTTGCGCTGACGAACTAGAGCAGGCGCTGAAACGAGGTTGGGCGGAACTTCCCGTTGACTACTTGAGAACCCTGTATAATTCCATTCCATCCCGACTATTTGGGGTTATAAGAAATAATGGCAAAAGTACTCATTATTGAACAATAAAGTATTTTGTTATTGCAAACGAATCTTTTATTTTGTAGATTGGTCGTATTCAAGTGGCGTTTAATTACTCTACTTATTGTCATTAGTAACGTACATTTGCACTGACTTTTACAAAAATTATATTTGCTACCTACATACATCTTTTTATCAACCCTCTTATTTTCGAAAATAACAATTCCAGCGCGCTACCATGTTTATACCAACTACAAATGTCATATATACAGTTGGTCCTATTCATGTTGCGCGGAGTGTATGACACATGAAATATTAAAATGGCGTATGAATTTTGATTCCACTACTGCTTAATAGGTGTCGCTTTCAAAACTTTTCCACCAACCTGTAGAAAAAGGCATCGAATTCGAATCTCGATTTTCTAATTTCTTTTATTTAATATTTTGCTAAATTTACCATAATTCAATTGTTTCTTTGCCATGCGAATTGTTATTAAACGCGATATTAATTTCACTTCGTTACACCTCTCACCCCGAGCTTAAATATGCAAAATAAAATCAATAAATTATGCAAATGAACAGGATTTGCCGTCTATAACGTTTATGTCTTGTAAAAAAAATGCCTGGCATTGCAAACTTGTTATTTACAATTATGTAAAATAGTATGTATCGAAGCAGATACAGATTAAAAAAAATGTATCAAACATACAGAATATTTCAAGTTATTTATACAATCCATGTAGATAAATGTAATCAAGGCAAATATACAAGTATATTTATCATTCATTAAAAGAAAAACAATGTACGATCGAATACGAAATTAAAATTCCATTTAAAATTGATAACTTAACTATGGGAACAATAATCTCTGTAATACTCTGAATGTTAATAATGTGTTCAACGATATCTCGGAGTTTACAGAGTAATCTATTTGAATGACTTTTACGGAGCATGTTTTTGCAAGTTTGTAATTTTACGGTTTCGAAATCGAACAAAGGAATTTATCAAATAGAATGACTTTATTATTATATGGTAAAATTGGTTTTTGTTCTGCTAATATTAGAATTTGTTTGGTCATTGTTTTCTCTTGACAAATCCACCACAAAATTGTCTTGTATTTTATTATTATACTAGCTGTACCCTGCGCGCGTTGCTACGCCACCAACTAAAATAAATTTGAAGGAAAGACATTACACAAATATTCAATTCATTTTGAGTCTTTTTATTGATTTTGTTTATTTTGAAAAAATTGTGACATGGCAGCGTTTCGTTTCAATTCGATATTTATTGAAGTGCTGTGGGATACACGATATTTCTTGTTTTTCCATCTGGTGCGTAAACGAATAAATCAGAAGGTTTTCCGGCGCGTGAGCAGATCACATAGAGCTGCATGAGAAGCATGGATTTTCCAAATTTAATCCACACACTTGCAACGATTGTCCTTGTGCTTTGTAGATAGTCATTGCGAAAGCGAGTCGTACCGGGAACTGCAAACGTTTGAATTCGAATGGCATATCTGTCGGGATCATTGGGATACGTGGCAACAGTACGTCTTCACCTTTGAATTTTCCAGTCAAAATTGTTGCCTCGATAACATCGTTCATCATTTTCTTGACTGAGAGTCTGGTTCCATTGCAAAGTTGTGGTGGATTTATGTTTCGAAGAAGAATGATGGGTACGCCAATTTTCAATGTAAGAACGTGCGGTGGCATGCCTGGCAAATCAAGCGAATTCAAGAATTCAGTTGGATAGTAGACAACTTCGTCTTGATTCACCATAGTATCGATGGACTTATATGTTGTCATTTCGGGTATTCCATTTTGAATGGTGAAGTTGATGGTATTGACATCGATGTTTTTGGCCGCTAATATAGCACACGTACTGAGCCACTGATGACTTTTGTAGTTCTGTGCAGTGTTTGGGAAAACTTTTTGCACCAATTCGTCTATGCTTTCTGTGATCTTACAGAAGATTGCTGGCACATTGCGTAGATTCATCAATTTGCATTCGCCCATCTATATATATATAAAATCTGTATGTTCTTTATAGAATCGTAAACTATGCATTTGATCATGTGATGATCTTTAGCAAAGTTGTTGTGCATGAGCCTACGAAGGTTTCTAAGTTGGTACGACCAATTTTCGACTGGCATCGTTGGAATATCGGAAGGATCAGTGAAAACCATTTCGAAAGATCATTTGGGCCTAAGAAAAGTGAAAGCACGATTTGTTCCAAAATCACTCAATTTTTTCGAAAAACAGCGTCGCGTTGACGTCTGTGAAACAATGCTTTCCGACTATCAAGACAAAATGAAAGGCATCATAACTGGAGATGAGACTTGGATCTACGCTTATGACACGGAAACAGACGATCAATCGGCCGAATATCGTATCAAAGGTGAGCCGAAGCCCAAAAAACCACGTCAAAGCAAGTCAAAAGTCAAGGTTATGTTGACAGTTTTCTTCGATTATCGAGGTGTGGTGCACTCCGAATTCCTTCCGGCCGGCCAAACTGTCAACAAAGAATACTACTTGAGTGCTATGCGTCGTTTGCGCAATGCTATTCTTAAAAAGAGGCCAGAATTATGGCCCGACAACTCTTGGTTTTTGCACCACGATAATGCACCGTCGCATACTACATTAATTCTTCGTGAGTTTTTCGCCAAATTTTCAACCAATACCGTGCCGCAACCACCGTATTCGCCTGATTTAGCTCCGTGTGACTTCTGGCTATTCAGCAAACTCAAACGACCGCTCCGGGGAAACCGTTTTGAGTCAATTGAAGACATTAAACGTGAATCGCCACGCGCATTGAAGGCTATTCCTGAAATTGACTTTAACAACTGTTTCGAGAATTGGAAGAAACGTTGGCACAAGTGTATTAGGGCCAGGGGGATTACTTTGAGGGGGACGAAATAGATTTGGAAGAATAAATTAAGAATTTAAAAATTATGAACAAAGTCTTACTATTTTTTACCCACAGTAGTACATACTTGTTGCATATAGTTTATTTTGATATAAATAAAGCGCCAAATCTGATCGCGCACTGATTTAGAACCACTACTTTCTACAGAACAACATATTTATTTTACTTTTTGTTTCCTTCACAGGTGACTTTCGCTGAAGATCTCTGTAAAGTTTATCCAATGGTCGCATGGTCTTTCGCGTACCAAAAGGCCAGAAAAGGACCGTGGGAGCAGTGCGCCAGAGACAGGGGCAGATTCAAAGACCGTATCAGTAAAACCGAAGAAATACTTAAACCTATTTTGCAACCTGATCATCGGCAGAACGTGTATCAGGAGAGGTACCTATAAATGAATTGATGAAAAATGTTTTTTATCATCTAGAGAAAATTTGTACAAACCGTTAGTTAAAATATCCATTGTAGCTTTTACAATCAAAACTAATACTTTAGGCTTTGTGTTGATCATTTCAATTTGAACATTTTCATGTAACGTTTGATTTAGTGAAAGGTACGTTTGTGGATATGTCCTTCCATGAAGAAATTATAACCTTGAACTATCTAAGACGTCTTGGAAGTTAGTTGCTTGCTTTATTTATCCTTGTTTAAATTGAATATTATTTGCGGAATGTTACATAGACTTTAGATAACCACATATCCAGACACTTGTCAAAATTTAGACATATATCCAATTCGGTTTGATCAAAAAATACTAAAATTTTTTGTGAATATTTTCTTAACTGTTTTTTTACAATTATATCGAATCCAGATATTTCATAATTTGGGGTAAAAAATTCCTTGATTAAATAAAGAAAACTTTGGAATAACTTCCTAAATAACGAGGCTGCGGTACATTTATTGCAAAACCTATTTCTTCGCCCGTAATGTAATTGGATGAATATTCCAAGGATATCGTTCTGATTTTGCCCAAAGTTAATTTGAATAAAATTACGTTTCTTCATGGAGAGGACACTTTATATTTAACATTTCAGAGTACATGAAGAGTAACCGAGTTATACTCTTTTGTTTATGCGAAAAATGACATCTGTCAAACTTTTAAATTGTGAAGATCTAGCGATCTAGTCTCAATATGCACCAATGCATGAGATCGTCTTCACACTGTATTGACGAAACTTGGTAACAAATTAATTAAAACTGTCATATAGTGTATTTTATAATCTAAATATCAAACATATTACACGTATCAGTGAAGCGAAAAAATATATTTTTGTATACTTTGTGTTTCTATGACTCTTAAATGTTAAAACCTGTCAAACCATCAAATTTTAATTCCTAAATATCAATCGGTAATATATCTGAATATAAGGATACATTAATCTGTTAAGATATTTAAATGTCAAAATATAATCACTTTGATAGATGTTAACTGTCAAAAGAAATCTATTCGATGTGTCAAATTCGTCAAAATCGATGAGTTATCAAATATAATATATCTCGTCTGAAAATGTCTCGTTCTTTTGAAATATCTAAATCAAAAAATGTTTCTTTTTTATCGGGTAGCTATATTGTAATATCAAAACTATTGTATAAAATGATTTCGTTTTCGAAATTGAGTATAAGTTCGCTCCATCTAAGAGTGTGAGGCCTAGAAATCCGTACAGTCGTGAAAGAAAATAATCGGTCAAACAAATTGAATGAATACGAATCTAGTTAAGTTGTAATTTTTAACAAATGAACGGTTTTATTTTAGATTTTATTTGGGCGTATCGATTTTTATATTTTTTAATAATTTTATCATCGTTAGGGACTTCCCAAACTCCTTGATTTAGTACGCTTTAATATCTAGACTCCAGATATTGATTACGACTTTACTATGTACATTTCTACGTATCCTTTACCATCCAGATCTTCAGTAATACAATTATTTCTCTTAATATTTTTCTTTTTCCACCAGTCTTTCTATTTTCAATCATTTTTCACATTTTTATATCTATTAAATATTTGCCTTTATTGTTATGATGTTTAGATTCTGATAGTTTTCCTCGACAATTTGCACTCATTTTTCAGCGCAAGCCACAACCTAAAACACCTACCAGACAGATTAATCTACGATTTATAAGAATTAGCCAACTTAGGTCGGTTTCTTTATCTAGTCTTTCTTAAAATACATCATTTGATTTTTGCAATGTTGCTGGTGTCATATGTGATATATGAATTATTCTCGATAGCTTATTGCATGTCATTTGATGTCTAAAATTAACTTCCTGCCAATGTATTTAAATTTGCTTCTTAACCCAACATTTATTAATTGGTGTAATTTTGATTTTGCAACCTATGAACTGAAGACTTACTTGTCGCGAATGTTTTTGCAATTAATGTACTTTCAGATCATTCCAAATCAATTTTGACAATCTAATCTATGCCCTAAAAACTTGCTCCTTGGGGATGCTCTCGCAAATTCATATGACGTTGAAATTTCCTATCAAGTTTATTGGTTTATTTAGGGTAATATAATCTATTAATTAAAGTCTTATTCCTGAAGAAAGCTCGTGCAATTCATTTGTTATTGAAATTTAGCAATCTCTTCAAATGTATCTTTGTTCTAATACTTATCCACTGGTATAATTTGTACTATCCGATCTATAGATTAAAGGCTCCTTACTTACCATGAATGTTACGATTTATTAAATGTGAGGACTCAACTTTCTGCCAATCTCTTCAAACTATTCTTTGTTCCAAAACTTGTTTATTGGTTTAATGTATTACCTTTTCTATGAAGTAGTCAACACAAACATCTTCGGTCAGAGTTTCATTTAATCTAAATGATGCTCTTCTTTTTGATAAACGCGATAGTTCTTTTGTAGATGATATCAAACTCATCTTAAAACTTGCAGATATAGATTTACAATAAAACTTCTTGATTTAATTCCTATCCCAGAAAAAAACAATGCTTATTGGTGTAATTTGGGATATTCCTCCTACAAACTAAACACTTCTTTCTTCAATTTCTATCTCGAAAGACCAAAGCTAATTGGTATAATTTGAGGCGTTTCTTCTACGAACTAGGTACAATAACAAATATCTTCGATAAGAACTTATTTTATCTAGAAGACGTTTAAAATATTGACGTGAATTACTTGTCGTTTGGATCAGATATTCAACTCAAAATTCCCGTCATTATTACAATGCGTTCTATGATTACCAGTATTGCTGCTGTCGTATACAACATTTGGTCATTTTAGGTAGGAAATTGCAAAGTCACTTGATACGAGAAAATAATTTTTTTTGTCTTATTTATGTACATTTTCTGTTGATTCATTTCAGAGTATTTTTTCTAAAGAATTTTACTCTTTAGCAACCTGTATTTAGTCAATATCATAGTTTAACCTTAACTTTGCGACGTCATTTTACCAGTTTGTCCGCGTTTTTTATCTTTTCGGTTATTCCCCTAATATAAAAATAACCGACTTTAACTTTTTAAGTGACGATCTTGGAAAAATTTGACTCTTTTGCCTTTCTTTTACATTCTGTGTTTGTATAAAAACGACATTTTCCCCCAAAATAACGTTAGTTTTTTACTTTGATACTTTTATAAAAACGTAATTTTCCAAATGGACATAAATCTCAACTTTTAAGTTTGAATTAAACTTAAAATCAGTACGAATTTTTAGTCTCCACAGTCTTGCGTAGCACAGCTGTGATAAACATTCTACTAACTCTTCTCTATTGAAGCATATATGTATATTTAACAAATATTTTTTTCTGCCCCCTATATTTAAAAGCTAGTTACCTTTATGCGGTTATATTCATATAAATGCAAATATGTAAATATTTTATTTTCGATTTTTCTCTGGGTATACATTAGATTTAGTGAGGAATAAATTATTTCCTTCTCAAATTAACGTTGATATAAAAAGTATATACAGGGTGGCTGCATTGTTAAATCTCGTGACAGAAGTAGAAATACGAATCATTTTTTTATTTAATCTATGAAGCAATGTAACACTTTTATTTTATAAATTTTCGTAAATACTTTATTTTAACACCGTAGTCAATTTAAATTTCGCGCGCATAATTTTGTTCAAATATTGACGAAAAACAGTAGATTTATGCTGATCTCCAAAAGAATTTCATAAATTGATACTGAGAAGATGTGTGGTAAATATATTAGGATATGAATTGATAAATAATATCTTTTAAAAACAACAGAAACAGCCTGTATATGCAGTTTATATTGTATAAATGTTCTCACTTATATTGTTTGGATTCGATAGATTGTTATTTTATTTTCGTTCGTCTTAATGTTAGTAATTATATATTTTTATGTAGCTTATATTATTATATATTAATGTAGCTATTATTTGTAAAAAAAAAAGATAAAGGAAAAATATATTATTAACAATGTAATTACTATAGAAATAATAAATAAATGTATGCTAATTAATTGATTTGTTTTATTTTTCAAGCACCTATCAAAATTATGTAAAAAGATAAATTTAACTTTTTAAATTAAAGGTAAGTACTATGAAACTTTAACTCTTAAAACAAAGATATAAATTTAACATCACTTGTTCCGAAGACCTCGCCATTCTGCTCTCCTAATACAAAATTACAACTTTTAAATTCAAAACTTAACCCCTTAAATGTTTTATGTATAGGCAACCAATTATACACTATTAGTGCAAATTGGGTTGCCTAACCAAAGTACACCTCCTGCTCCGAATACCTCCTCGCATTTCTGCTCTCCTGATACAAAATTATAAAAATTTAATTTTATAAATTAACGCGACTCCTTAACTATTTAAGTATAGGCAACCAATTATACACGACTGATGTAAATTAAGTTGCCTAACCTTGTTCACCTCCTGCTCCGGATACCTCCTCGCGTTTCTGCTCTCCTGATACAAAATTATTTTTGCGTGAAAATTGTAATTTTAAAATTTTGTATCAGGAGAGCAGAAACGCGAGGAGGTATCCGGAGCAGGAGGTGAACAAGGTTAGGCAACTTAATTTACATCAGTCGTGTATAATTGGTTGCCTATACTTAAATAGTTAAGGAGTCGCTTGAATTTAGAAATTTAATTTTTATAATTTTGTATCAGGAGAGCAGAAATGCGAGGAGGTATTCGGAGCAGGAGGTGAACTTTAGTTAGGCAACCCTATTTGCACAAGCAGTGTATAATTGGTTACCTATACATAAAACACTTAAGGGGCTAATTTTTGAATTTGAAAGTTGTAATTTTGAATTGGAGAACAGAAAGGCGAGGAGATGAACAAAATTAAGACGACTTCATTTTCGCCAGTCGTGTAACTGCAAGTGTTTGCATTTAGAATATTAAATTAATACCATACCTCGGGGTTTTAAATGTGAAGGGAAAGGAAACGCAAATTTACTGTAAAAAAAATAATTTTATTTCTTAAATTAACAGTGACACAATGTTTTACATTTTCTACACATTTTACCTATCAAATAAAAAAGAATTTAGGAATTGACACACATTTTAATTAAAAAGGACCCTAGACACATCAACATTTGTCTCCTGGATGCGTATTTCGACAACTAAGTTGTCATCATCAGTAGATGTTGCACGTTAGATCGCAGTAACCCTACACGGCGAAGGACTATTCGAAGACCACACAGACATTAATTATGCAGTGTTCGAATAGTGTTTTTTGGATTATTTTGCGTAGCTTTACTATACACTGCTTTTAATTTTCTGCTTATGATAACAACCTAGTTCTCGAAATACGTGTTCAGGACACAAATATGAATGTGGTATGGGTTTCTTTTATTATTCAATCAGCCACAGCCTCCAAGGAAATTTATACACATCTTTTAAGTTTAAAATTCATAAAAAAATACGTTTACATACAAAAAAAAATGGATGAATTAAACTCTATAATAATTATTCTCAATTCTTTACTGATAATCTATTGAGTCATGATGTCTTTTTACTGTTTTACATATACTACTGTGGGCAAAAAATAGGACTTTTTAATTTAAATTTCGCGCGAAAACCCATTCGTCGAAATATTTTTTTTCTGGGTTGGTATGACTGTCAGTGACATCTGTGCCAAATGTCACATCAAAATAATCATTGGTGTTTAGTATACGCTTGTCTATCTGAAGTACAAAAAGTACATTCGGCGATTTTTACAATGAGTGAAATTATTCAACAAAGAAGTTCCATTAAATTTTGTGTACGGAATCAAATTTCTGGTGCCGAAACGTTCAGAATGTTGCAAAAGGCCTTCGGCGATAATTGTTTGTCGCGAGCAAGTGTTTTTGATTGGTACAAATTATTCAAAGAAGGTCGAGAACGCGTTGATGTCGAACCACGTCCAGAACGGCCATCAACATCAACTGATGATCAACACATCAATAGAATCAAGGAATTGGTGCTTGAGAATCGACGATTAACAGTCAGAGACCTTACTGGCATCGTTGGAATATCGGCAGGATCAGTGAAAACCATTTTGAAAGATCATTTGGGCCTAAGAAAATTGAAAGCACGATTTGTTCCAAAATCACTCATTTTTTTCGAAAAACGACGTCTGTGAAACAATGCTTTCCGACTATCAAGACAAAATAAAAGGCATCATAACTGGAAATGAGACTTGGATCTACGCTTTTGACCCGGAAACAGACGATCTATCGTATCAAAGGTGAACCGAAGCCCAAAAAAACCACGTCAAAGTATATCAAAAATCAAGGCTATGTTGATAGTTTTCTTCGATTATCGAGGTGTGGTGCACTCCGAATTCCTTCTGACCGGCCAAACTGTCAACGAAGAATACTATTTGAGTGTTATGCGTCGTTTGCGCAATGCTATTCGTAAAAAGAGGCCAGAATTATGGGCCGACAACTCTTGGTTTTTGCACCACGATAATGCACCGCCGCATACTGCATTAATTCTTCGTGAGTTTTTCGCCAAATTTTCAACCAATATCGTGCCACAACCACCGTATTCGCCTGATTTAGCTCCGTGTGACTTCTGGCTATTCAGCAAACTCAAACGACTGCTTCGGGGAAACCGTTTTGAGTCAATTGAAGACATTAAACGTGAATCGCTACGCGCATTGAAGGCTATTCCTGAAATTGACTTTAACAACTGTTTCGAGAATTGGAAGAAACGTTGGCACAAGTGTATTAGGGCCAGGGGGGGATTACTTTGAGGGGGACGAAATAGATTTGGAAGAATAAATTAAGAATTTAAAAATTATGAACAAAGTCTTACTATTTTATGCCCACATAGTATATGTCATTCATTAACATTAAAAAACCATCACTCAATTGTATATTGCCCGTTTTATTTGATTTGATATTTGAACAGAAGCTTGACAGCCTTACCTGAGACGAGGAATTTTTAATTAAACGGAAGAAGTGTCTCTTCCAACAACTCAATATAATGTGCGCAATGTTGATCTCAATACTACTATCAGAAAAAGAGGTCAGTACACAAACTAATCATAATTAATTTTGAACAAACTTCCGGTATCACAGCGTACAAGACTAGGTAGTTGCGATTATGGACAAAATAATGCATGTAATTCGAAAGTAGGAAAACTATTTAGAAATCTATTTACACCCGTTGCAGTTAACAATCAACTTTTGAGAGACATCTTCGCATCATTGACATGATGCAAGTTATCGGCAGTAGCTGCACGCGTTCATCCTTTATCTATTCCCATCGCTGACTACCCGGGTGATTGTTCAAACTCACTTATTACAAACATTCCCTAATTCATAGTCGTCCGGGACGTAGACTTTTTGAACACGTGTTGCATTTGTGTAACTTTTTCAGAACGATCAAACACATTAATGCAACTACATTCTTGATATTAGTACATTTGAATAAAATGCATTATTTTTCTAACGCTCCAACCCCAAAATAACTAATGGGTTGAAATTGATTTCAAAAAATTATTTTGTTTATTCAAAATATTCTTTTTCTTCAGAAATACAATTTTGACGCCTAAAAAATGCCGTTAATTGAAACATTGAGATTGTCCATTGAACATTTTCAACTAATGCAAAACAGATCTCTTTCATCGCCATATACAGCTTAGTAAATAAAATTATTGCGCGATAACAAATTTGGTGAATGTAGTGAATGTGAACACACAAAAAAATTAATTTTCAATCAAAAAATCATTGACTATTAACATATGATAAGGAGGTACATTATCGTCAAATAATGACACGATGCAAACTATCGGTAATGCCTGCACGCGTTCGTCCCTCATCGGTTCCCATCGCTTGGTTACCCGGAGCATTGTTCAACCTTAACTATATGTTTTAAAAAGTCTTCTCTAAACAACCTATAAATAGTCGTAAAAATTCTTTCATTTAGTTACAGAGTTACGATTACGATATCTATTGAGGTACTTAGGAATTGTAATTGCAGCACCTTAGTCGCAGTAACCATATTCTTAGTTACTAAACTGATACAGCATTTTTACTTCATACAAATTCAAAAGTCTTAAAATCAGTCAGTAATTCCAGTGTCAAAGTACAGTTGCTGTAAAAAAAAGTAATCAAAACATAGCGAGACACAATTAACGCCAACAAGAAAACTAATACATTGACGACTGGATAACGATTCAGTGACCTCACACGTAACAATACATAATCTAAAAGCGAGACAAAAATATAACAGCTTACGAACATGTTAACATGCAATATACACTACCGGTCATATTTATTTGCCCACCCCAATTTTATGTGTTTCCTGAAATACGGATTATCTTTCAAAAATCTGTATTATAATTATTCAACAATATTATTAGTGGAAGTAATTCCATATGAATTTAAACGAAAATCTTAAATTGTTTATATGTAAAAGGGTGTCATAATTGGAAAAATACCATAAATATTATATGGGCTAATCCCTACAGTATTAACAGTTTTACCTGCATTTCCGAAAGGTATTACTAATATTGTGTTATTGTACTAACTAATTACAATATTAGGATGTGTTATTCAAAAAGCAAAATAAATTTTATGTCGGTTATCGTTCATCTTTTGTTGCGAAAACAGTGAAATAGAGAGTTATTGTGAATATTTTAATGCAATGCCAAAGACGAAGGAATTATCTGTTGAAGTGCGTGCTATGATAATTGCTAATCATCGTACGGGTAAAAGCAATCGCGAAATTGCAAAAGAATTACGATTAAATCGCAGAACCGTTGATTATAACGTTAAAAAAATTTGAAGAAAGTGGTACATTTTCCAACAAAAGAAGATCTGAACGACGCAAAGCGACGACATCTGCAGATGACCGGCATCTAATACGGATAAGTAGACGCGATAGACGAAAAACAGCACCAGAAATTGCTGCTGAAATAAACAGAGCGCGTGCTAAACCAATTAGTGTATCCATGGTACAGACAAAGTTAAGGCAAGCGGGTTTATACGGAAGAATTGCTCTGCGAAAACCACTACTACGAAAGCAAAACAAGATAAAACGATTAAATTGGGCTAAAGAACATAAGAATTGGACGATTGATCAGTGGAATAATGTGTTGTGGACAGACGAATCGAAGTTTGAACTTTTCGGTAGTAAAAGGCGAATATTCTTAAGAAGATTCGCAGGAGAAAGAGTACTGCCAGAATGTATTGCGCCTACCGTAAAACATGGGGGAGGTTCAGTAATGATTTGGGGGTATTTTGGTGGAAGATCTATAGGCGATCTCGTCAAAATTTAGGGAATCCTAAGAAAAGAAGGGTACAAGGAAATTTTATAAAATAACGCTGTTCCTTCAGGACTAAGGATTCTTGGCGAAAACTTTGTTTTTCAACAGGACAACGATCCGAAACATCGAGCACGTTCATTAAAATATTCACATAATCTCACCACTGTACTGTGGGAACAACTTCAAGAAGCCTTGGCACAAATTACATAAAATACACTGCAAAAATTAAAATCAAAAATAAAGGTGGGCACATTGATGAGAGCAAAATTTAATAATAATTAATGATAAAGTTTTTATATAAGAAAAATGTAACTATTTTATGTTTATTTTACACTATTGTATATGGTACAATAAATAAATTTTCAGTACGCATTTGATAGTTTAATAATTTTGGCTAAAACTAAGGGTGGGCAAATAAATATGACCGTTAGTGTACTTTGAAAATCAAGGTACGACACCTTTCACATTCATATAACTTTTCCTTCTTCAAATAATCTGTAAAATCTACAAGCGAATTTAATGAACTTTTCGTCAAGACATGTTGTGTATCACGAAATGAATGAAGAATTACATCGGAGTCTTGGTCGTGATTATATTTTAATATGTACAATGTTAATTAAAACGTCACCACCCAGGCAGACAAAATTAATCAAAAAAAATAAACAAAACCCCTTACACATCAATGTTCGTAATCTGTATACGTATTTCAACAATTATGTTGTCATCACTAGAAGATCCACGGCAAACCTCTCACAATAATTTCGTTCAGTCACAGTTAACATTAATATATACAATGTCATGTAATCAATCATAGAAAAGTATTCATATTATTAGAATAAATATCACGTATTATTTTCTTTCGCATTTGAGTACGAGCAAATACTTTTTGTACTAACAAAAATCAATTTAAGTATATTAAATATTTTCTTTGAGTACACACTTTATTCATGTTATGGAGATGCAAATAAATAATAGTAATTACATTTATTCTAGGACTCAGTTACATAATCTGAACAAGAAAGATCTTATAGACTCATCAGTTTGCTCTGAATATTATCTGTTATTTGAAAAATATAGCCACGCCTTTGAATATTGGACAAACCTTGGAGGTGTGGCGTATTAAATTATAATCAAAATTCACAAATCTTATCTACAAGTATTTGTAAATAGAATTTTTTAAATACACAATTTTAAAGCAAAATCTAAGTTACCGTGCTATCATTCAATTAAACTGATTCTGTTTTAATTTTGAAATACGAAGAAAATAGTAATAATCCATGAAGCCCGGTAGTGCATTTTCAGGACCATAGCCATCGATGGTCACCGTAAACAAGGAAGAGCACCATGAACAAATTATACAGGACAGTGGCCTTCCAATTCGAACCTGAGAAAAATAAAAAATATCAATTGTAAAATACGTTAATTATTTTTAGAATTGTGTATAAAAATATTGATTGATAAGTACATTATTATACGTAATATAGAAATAAAAACACTAATTTTTTTATTAAATAAATCATAATTACTCATTTAAACTTGGTTATGTGTGGTAAATAGCAATGTACGATTAAATAAACAATAATTCTCAATTTTACACAACTTTTACTTACATTTGTATCACTCTGACAGGCAATTAAATGTTTGAAGAGTCATTGTCCTTTTCATTAAGCATGTACTCATGCAATGTACAATTACTTGCATTTTTGCACTCATCTTTTTAGAGTGTAGCTTCCATATGACAAAATACATTTGTTAGTCATTTCTAGAACAAAGTCCAATGAATAAAATTTATTTTAACCATGTATAAACATAATAATAATCATATAAAGGATATGTTTCACATGCAAAAAAAGTGTGGGAAGTAACTTGGTATTAAATATCTTATAATATCAATAGAATGTACTTACTTGTTTATTATTGATGATTTAATGCGTTTTAAATCTGTATCTGATATATTGATATCCTGTTTGATCCCATTTTAGAAATGAAAGGAAATAGTAAGAATAAATGTAAATTTTATTGCATGCTTTCCAAATAATCAATTTTAAGGCTTTCTTTTATCTACCACCATCTAAAATATTTATCGCCAAGTCTTAATCTTTTGTATTATATTTACCAATAATGTAAGTTAATTACCAGCTTCTTTAGAATTGGTCATACTTTCCTTTCTGAATACTTTGTTTTGCTCAATGTTTGGCTTATTACGGTCTTTGTTAGTACCAAAATTGACCTTTCCGATATGTTAATTTTGTTTTCTTTGTTGTACAGAAAGTGGAGAGTATAACTATCCATTACTTATTCTGCTTATGTATCCTGTAAATAAAGTTTTGAATTAGATAATAGAAAGGCTTTGTATGTGCTATAGAAATTACATTAACAACATATGGGAAATATGTGAATAATTTTGTAAAGATTTAAGGGGTGTTACTATTGACAATAATGATTGTTTATCTAATTAATTTATCAAATATAATTTTTTAAAAGAGTAAAACTAGTACTAAATATAACCTTCTTTTTCTTCTCTTTATTGCTAGAGCCATCTATACGTTTTAGAGTAAATTAGGAATAAAATGTGAAATTAATATGATTTATAATTCAAAATAAATCTTATAACTCCTAAATTTATTTATTAGGCAATTAATAATAGTAACAATTAATAAATAATCTATGCTTCCCTTCTTTGTTGCTAAAGCCATCATTAGAAAAAATTATGAAAGTAATATGTATAAATTAAAAATATATTCCAAAATACCTAAATAAACAATTTACCTCATCGAATAAATAAAATTGGTTATTAGATATCTAACAAATAACAATAATAAACAAATAATATTTATTGTTCTTATTTGACTCGAAAGGCATCTATACCGATGAACCTAAAATGGAATTATTAGATTTATCATATGATTAATAGATGGCAGCAGCAACAAAAACTTAGAAATATATTTAAAAATGCCTAATATATAATTTTGTAGTTAACAGATTGTCAAATTAGTTATCGGATAACTAATTACAAAAAAATAATAATTAAATAACATTTATTCTCATTATTTGTCGCTAGAGCCATCTATGCAGGTAAGGCTAAATTAGATAGTATCAAAAAATTAAAACCTATTAAACTGTGTAAGAGATATACAGATTTCGTCGATATCAAGAAATTTAAAATAAAATTAAATATGTCTAAACTATTTAATATTTAGAAGACAATCAAATCGATTACTAAGTAACTAATTAATATACATAATTAATAAATAACCTTAATTTATTAAATTATAAATTATTTTAAATCACAAGTGAATTACGGAATTAGGCATATGATTTATAGATGGCGCTAAAAACAAGAAATTAAAAATATAATTTAAAAAGCTTAAATAAATAAATCGATGTTTGGTAAATAATAAAAATTAATTATTATATCACAAATAATAACAATAAATGGATAATAACATTAATTTTTTTTTATTCATCACTGGTGCCATCTATGTATGCTAGGTAAAATAAAATATTAATCTTGAAGATAGTCAAGTGATGTATAGATGGCGCCAGCAATTAAGCAAAGTATAAATAAAGAAGAAAACTGTATTTATAAATAAAAATTATTTTTCTTATATTTTAATTAAAATTTTTAAAAAATAATTTTCGTATACAAAAAAAATTAGAAACATTTATCGAAGCATATTTTAAAATGACTTTTAAAAGAAACTTTAGAATTAAAGATCAAAAGGATTAAAGAGCAGTATTTTTTTTGTTTTATGTACTTTTAAAACAAACTTTAAGTAACTTCTATAATACTTGTTAAAGATGATTATAATTTTAATGATTTAAAATAGAGTTGTATAATAAAACTGAGTAAAATTTCACGAAATGAAACAAATAATTGTTAAAGTTATAAAATAATTTACAATTTAAATTTGTTTTTCTTGGAAGAACAGTTAAACAATCGATTCATCTCCGGCATCTCCTTCATTATAAAATCACGTCCTTGCTTAAAAATAAAAAAAAATTAATTCGGTGGTCTAATTTATGCTAATAGTCCCAGGTGTAAAAATAATCAGATCATCAATTATAAAAAGAATAGTTTTAAGAATAGCATAACAGTTATGTAATGGAAAAATACAAACAAGGAATTTATTTGATAAATTGTTTAGATAATTGTACTAGTGTACATTGAAAATATTAAGACAGATAATTTGAATTTTAATAAAAGATTTTATAGATGTTATCAAAATAATTTTTAGTAGAAATGTCATATTTGACCTTGACCCATTATGGTGCATTAGCCTTGGATGTACAGTAACATAATGAAAGTATATACAGTTGGATATTTTTAATATCTATTTGGAATTTTATAGTTATTGCTTCAGAACTTCCTTGCCTGTTTATGATAAAGGTTAAATAGTAAACCAAACAGGGGAAATTTATGTTTCAGGAGGGTTTTAAACATAAAGTTATTAGTAGTAATACTAGTAATTGTTCATATAAACCTATTTCAAGTTTCACTTTTCTGTTAAATATTAACTTTGTCAATTGAGAAAATAAGTTCAGTATTGTCTACAGAGTTAAGTAAAATAAGTACGAGGATAGTTTGACAAGTAGTGAGAATGGAAAAGAAAAACGAATTTTTTAAATACAAAATAATTTTTATTTTTCAATATATTCTCCTAAAAGAGCAATACATTTATTCCAAGGGTGCTCCAATGCCCTTATGCGATCTCTAAAATGCGATTCCGGAAGGCTTGCAAAATACAAATTTACGAAGATGATAAGCTCGTCGTTAGACGAAAATTTCTTTCCACCTAGTGCCGTTTTCAATTTTGGAAAAAGGTGGAAGTCAGAAGGGGCTAGATCCGGCGAATAAGGCGCATGCGGTATTAACTGGAAATGCAACTCGTGGATTTTGGACATCGCAACTGTGCTGATATGCGAGGGAGCTTTGTCTTGGTGAAACAGAATCTTTTTCTTTGCCATTCCTGGCCGTTTAGCACGAATCTCAACATTTAATTTTTGTAGAAGTTCTGCATAATATTGTCCGTTTATTGTGGCACCTTTCTGAAGGTAATCAATGAGCAAAATGCCCTTTGAATTCCAAAAAATTGATGCCATCACCTTGTTTGCCGATAAAGTGGTTTTCGCTTTCTTTGGAGGTGCAGAACCACGTTTTAACCATTGTTTCGACTGTTTAGTTTCGGGTGTACTGTAGTGTATCCAAGTTTCATCGCAAGTAACAAATTGCCTACAAAAATCGACCGGATTCCGCTTATAAAGGTCCAAATACTCATTGGAAATGCGCAAACGAGTGAACTTTTGATCAGTCGTAAGCAATCGCGGCACTCATCTTACCGAAAGCTTGGAAAGGCCCAATTCTTTCGTTAAAATGTGGTGTACGTGTTCTGTTGAAATGTTTACCATGTCCGCTATCTCTCTCACCTTGAGTCGTCGATCTTGCGTAATAATATTATGGATTTTTACAATAATTTCCTTAGAAGTCACGATTTTGGGTGCTCCAGAGCGCGCTTCATCAACACAGCTTGTTCTATCACGTTTAAACTCATTTATCCATCTACTTATTGTGGCGGATGATAGAGCAGATTCACCTAATGTTTCCCGTAACTCATTTTTTTATTTCGGTAGCTTTCACACCCTTAATTACGAAGTATTTAATCACCGCACGATACTCTGCTTTTTCCATTTTAACAAAACGACGTGTTGCTTCTTTTTCAATCAGTTGTCAAAAATAAACTAATCAACCAATTTATCTAAATATCAGAATGTAAACATATAAATAGGCAACCTAAATTACAGTGCATTCGTTTTACCAATTAGAGCGCCACCTATGTGTCATTTTCACTACTTGTCAAACTATCCTCATAACTAAAAATTTTAAATTAAAAAGACATTTTTTGCTAAACTGAGCAGAATTCGCCTTTACAAAATAATTTCACAATGTGAACGCGCTCTTCAGTCGTAAAATAATTTAGATTTGTCGAAATTTACTACATCTTAATATAAACAAAAGCGTACCGCATTGAAAATATAATTACTATGTCTTAAACAGTACTATACAATGGCTTGCTATGGCTAACGTTGGAGGTAATCGCTGTTGATGTAGTGGGATGAGGACTACGACTAACAATCGAATAAGTATATAGTCAGTACGATATTTGTTGAACTAGAGTTCCTAGAAGATTGCTATCACACTTACTTAGCATAAATCGCATTCGTCATCTAATTAGGATGCACATTGACGGCGCAGTGTTCACCGTAGCTGCAGTTAGTTTTTCTATATCGTCGTTTGTAGTCAATTGCAATATTTAATCCTCACAGACCCTTGTGTTAAATTCGGCTTACGCCAAGAAATGATGTAACGGAATACTAGGAATTCTGGCTCAACAAATATCGTGCCGGCTACATCGCTTATGAACCGCTTGTTAAAATCCGACTGGTACGTATTTTGTATGTGAGTTTGAAATCTCACGAAAAGTCTTAAGAGAAGGTGACAAAACAATTTTTTGGAATAGCAAATGAAGGAAAAATAAAATATAATTGGCAATTTAAAAGCGTGTGATTAGTCTTTGTTTTTTAATACAGTAGGTCTTTTTTCCCCTTCGTTTCAAAAACACTGTACATATTTTTGAAATCCAAGTGATTGTTATTTAGTATCGCAATCGATTACATAAAACAATCCATCATGCAAGTATTGAACGCAAAAAAAACCCGCGTGAATACAACCGTATAAAATCGAAATCTATTATTAATTACAGCTTGTTCGCGATTTTATTAACTTCACTATCAGATCGAAGTCTGTTTTAAATACAATGAAGCATATCGGAATTTCGACATATATTTGTATACATGGATGTATGTGTACATATGAGCTATAGATATGCTTTGCATTTATTAATATTTATAACGTTACAGGAACTACAACCTGTATTGCAAATAAATCCATTTATAGTGTCATAAACGTCATGGAATATTTATTTTTCAAATTAAAAACTATGTATTCATGAACAGTATATGTACATATATTATATGTTACATAATTTATAATTTTAACCCTTACAATACCGCGTTAATATAATAGCTGAATGTAGATTATTTTAAATACAAAGTGGATGATTAAAATATTTAAAAAAAATTGTGGTAAATGTTTTGAAAAATTACTTTTAAAAATGTGATAATATAATATATCTTAGTGTTATTGGTCGTGAAGAATAAAATGGTTTCGACAACCTTGGCATTTCTTCTTAAGTACAGTTCTCTGACCATGATCTACGAAGAATACTTCGAAAGTTATTGACAAAACACGGAAAGTGTTTAATTAATTCTTAATTTAGTTTCCTTTTTGGGTGATAAGTTACAATATTTTAAGAACGCTTTTAGTAAAAATTAAAGTTATTGCACTTCACCAAATTATTGTAAAAAGAAATACAGTGTGTCCTGGGAATATTTTCCCCATTTATTTAGTTAGTTAAGTTATTTTGGCTTGACCATTTGGTGAGGATGGATGGAAAAAGGCTGAGTGAGGACTAAGAAATATTTCGTAGGCAAAACTTATTGAAAAAAAAAGAAAGGCCTAAATGAAAGGGAAAAATTGACATTGAAGAGATTTTAAATGAAAGAGGGAACTCGTCCAAGGAAATGGTAGAAGGCAGAAGAAAATGGACGACATTTATATAAGAAACGAGCATGAAGACAGCAAAGCAAATTATAGAAGAAAAAATTGAGATGTTTGGCCATTTAGTGAGGATGCATGGAAAAAGGCAGGTGAAAAAGATTTTGAAGACAAAACCTATTGGAAAAAATAAAAAAGGAAGACGTAAATGGGCTTGGAATAGTGAAATTGAAAAGATTTTAAATTAAAGAGGGAACTTATCCAAGGAAACGGCAGAAGACAGAAAAGAATGGAGGAAATTTATAAAAAAAAAGAAAGCGTAGCCATTAAGGTAAATTATAGAAGAGGAAATTGAAATTTTACCATCTCAGTGAAGATGGGTGGAAAAAGGCAAGTGAAAAAGATTTGGAAAACAAAATCTGTTGAAGAAAACTAAAAAAGGAAGACCTAAATGGGCTTGGAATAGTGAAATTGAAGAGATTTTAAATTAAAGAGGGAACTCATCCAACGAAATAGCAGAAGACAGAAGTAAATAGAGGACATTTATATCAAAAGAGATAATGAAGGCATCTAAGCAAATTATAGAAGAAAAAATTGAGATGGTTTGGCCATTTAGTAAGCGCAGATGGAACAAGACAAGTAAAAAGATCTTGAAGGCAAAATATATTGGAAAAAACAAAAAAGAAAACCTAAATGAAAGTGAACTGAAAGAAGAAGACCTAAATGAAAGTGGAATAGTGATATTGAAGAGATTTTAAAGGAAAGACGGAACTCATCCAAGGAAATGCCGGAAGACAGAAGAGATTGGAGGAAATTTATAAAAAAAAAGAAAACATAGACAGCAAAGTAAATTATAGAAGAAATTGAGATGGTATGGCCATTTAGTGAAGATGGATGAAAAAAGGTAGGTAAAAAAGATTTGGAAAACAAAATCTGTTGAAGAAAACTAAAAAAGAAAGACCTAAATTGGCTTGGAATAGTTACATTGAAAAGATTTTAAATTAAAGAGGGAACTTATCCAAGAAAACGGCAGAAGGTAGAAAAGAATGGAGGAAATTTACAAAAAACGAAGAACGTAGCCAGTAAGGCAAATTATATAGGAAATTGAAATTTTACCATTTAGTGAAGATGGGTGGGAAAAAGCCAAGTGAAAAAGATTTGGAAACAAAATCTATTGAAGAAAACTAAAAAAGGAAGACCTAAATGGGCTTGGAATAGTGACATTGGAGAGATTTTAAATGAAGGAGGGAACTCGCCCAAGGAAACAGCAGAAGACAGAAGAAAATGAAGAAAATCTATAAAAAAAGGGAGGATATAAGAGCTCTGAATAAAACCTTGACACCTTAAAAGTATTGGATGAAGATATTGTGATGGTAATAATCTTTTTTCTGTATTAATAAATGGCGTATGAAAAACAGAAAAAAATACGTCAGAACTGTTCCAATAACCCAATAGAAAGTTCTCTTATTTCTAAATAATTCTCAATAAGTTGTAGCTCTGAAAAACTACAATCCTGAACCCATTTAACCGGGTCACTCGATACGGTTCATTTATACCGTTATTAAAGATATGTATTTGGTTAAGTAATACTTGCACAATTTGATCGGTGAGAAAATCGTCGCACGGTCACAAATTCAGTCCTCTTTTTAAATTAAAAAGTAGTATATGTAAGTATTTACAAATGCTAAAGAGGTTAACGCATGCCGAAGGTCACTGTTAACGGTCCCTTTACACACACACACACGTATCGAAGCAGTAAATTTCATGAAAGAACAAATAAATTTCGCCTTCTCCCGTAATTTAAATCGAAACGACTGCAACAAAACTGCATTCGATATTTAACGATAGGCAAGATAAGTCGAGGCCATATCGTAGTCTCCATTATATACATGCATACTGTACTTCATTAATTAATATTGTTCGCGTTGGCACGAATTATTTGAGGTTGATTTATATTTCTTTTAATGTACTTTTAAATACTTGCTTTACACTTCTATTTACGATTATAATTACGTAGTTAATTTGACAATTTATTCCATACTACCTTAGTATCTAACTTATAAACTTCTACGCGTCAATACAATGAAGTAAAAGTCGTTACATCGACAATTAGAAGGTGAATGGAACATTGGAAGAACGCATACTTTCAAGTTGTATTATTTTTTCACTGTGAAGTGTGTACGCTAGTCGAAATGACGTTCAAAATATCTTTTAGAGAATGTACCTATTACAGGACGTGTCTTCATTATTTTACCGTTAGTTTCAAATGTTGAGGTGTTAAAATAGTAAGTAAAATCGATAGATACGAGGGTAGTTTGACAATTAGTGAGAATGTAAAAGAAAAACTAAAAGAGCAATACAATTATGCATGCCCACGGTGCTCCAATGCCCTTATGCCATCTATAAAATGCGATTCCGGAAGGCTTGCAAAATACTCATTTACGAAGACGATAAGCTCGTCGTCAGACGAAAATTTCTTTCCACCTATTGCCGTTTTCAATTTTGGAAACAGGTTGAAGTCGGAAGGGGGCTAGATCCGGCGAATGAGGCGCATGCGGTACTAATTGGAAGTGCAACTCGTGGATTTTGGACATCGCAACTGTGCTGGTATGCGAGGGAGCGTTGTCTTGGTGAAACAGAATCTTTTTCTTTGCCACTCCTGGCCGTTTAGCACGAATCTCAACATTTAATTTTTGTAGAAGTTCTGCGTAATATTGTCCGTTTATTGTGGCACCTTTCTGAAGGCAATCAATGAGCAAAATGCCCTTTGAAACCCAAAAAATTGATGCCATCACCTTGTCTGCCGATAAAATGGTTTTCGCTTTCTTTGGAGGTGCAGAACCACGTTCTAATCATTGTTTTGATTGTTGTTTAGTTTCGGGTGTACTGTAGTATATCCAAGTTTCATCGCAAGTAACAAATCGCCTACAAAAATCAACCAAAAAACTATAGATTAAATCACTACAAACACACTATTTCATTCAAGTTTAAACAATTCCAGAAGAGATCTGTGTGAAAATCATTTCTTAATATGAAAATAACCAATTAATAAATTAAAATACCGAATTTTCCAGGTGGTCTCCTAATTTTGTGTAAGGTCGAAGGATCTTCTGGATAACCAGCGATAAAAACCGATGGGGGGCGAACATATACAGGCATTGTCGACCAGCTTACATCGTGTCAGTGACGCGAAGATGCCTTGAAAAGGTGGTTTGTTAAATACGACGGTTGTAAATAAATTTCTTAATCGTTTATATTGGGTACATTATTTATTTCATTTATAGCTACCCAGTCTTCCTGGCGAACCTGTACACTACTGTGAACCCGGAGATTTATTTAATATTACCAATGACTGTACTATAATAAAAACCCATTGAATTAAAGAACATAAAATCGATTTCGCAATAATTCAAGGTCTGTGTCCAAATCAAGTAACAAATTCAATTTTTTAACTAGCTACATACACATTGAACATGTGTGTTCCGATACAATGGCATTATTGTCTGCTATTAAAGCATTCAATAACAGACCAAAATGTGAGTATTGTTTAACGAAACAATACGGTTCATATGTGTGTTTATCTATGTTCCTAGTTTTGATTCACTTTCCTGACATTGACCAATATTACACGTTGTTGACATTTAAATATATTAAAACCGAAGAAAATCCGCTATTAAAACGATTATATTTAGAATGGTTTTTGGTGACATTTTATATTGTTATTTTACATAAAAAAAATGTAGAAGAAGTGTAAATTTTAACAAGAAAATCTCGAAACGAAAAAAAGCCCATTAAACAAATGACAAAGGTGTTTTTTCTCATGGCTACTATTTGTTACTATACTGACGTGGCGATTCAGCAATGAAAGGATGATTAGTCACCAAATAAAAAGACACAAGCATAAATATAGACCAACCTGTGTTTTATGCTGATTTATTCAGATTTAGTTTTTGTGCATTTGTTTTTTTTTTGTAAATGGAACATTTCTTCAAGGAAAAAACTTGTCCTAGACTAAAATTAATATTTATGAATCATTTTATAATGACTTAATACCTGTTTCTAATTGAATCTTAGTAAATTCGTCGTTAGGTATTCAATCATGTATATGATTAGATGTTTAATGAATTTTTTCAAATTCCAATGCTTTCGAAATACAACAAAAAAGAATAAAAAACAAAAATATCACCGGATGTCGTTTTATTATTAAGTAATTTGTATTAATTGAAATAATCAATTAATAATAACATGCTAACAATAATATTTAATAACAAAAAAATCAATTACATAAATTAATTATATGACAAAGTGTTTAGCAGAAAAAAAAACGTGTTAAAGAGTTGTTTAAGTTGTTAAGTTGTTAAAATACAATTAGACATTTTTTTGTTAGGTACAAACATAATACAAGGTTGGAGAAACACGGACAAGTTGTTCAAGAAACATTTGAGGTAATAAGAGTGATTTATTTTGGTATGTTAAGAAAATGTTATTTCCCGCCACTGTCTGTTTTTAAATATTAAAGTTTTGTCTACTAATCACTAAACCTGATATATAACCTCTTTCCACATTAGCTTTTGTAATTCTGTATACGCATTTCAACAACTAAGTTGTCATCATCAGCAGACAATTTCAAAGTGTCGCACCTGATAAAACACGGCGAAGAACACCTGTACGAAAACAAACTCCGTACGCGATTTACACCGCTAAGAACCAAGACTTACACTGTGTGTTTGTTTCTCCGGAATCGATTGCTTCAAACCGGAACCTGCTACGACGTCGCGTTCTCGAGTTATGACCGGAAAACCGAAAATTTTTGCGAAAATTCAAACTGCCACTGCGGCCAAACGGTTCGCTCTACAGCGATGCGCTTGTGCTCATTTTAATCCTTGTGAAGAGTACTTTCATCGCTGAAAATTTTGTGGTGATCGGAAGAAAAATGTGGAAGTTATGGCCGTTTGACGATTTTTGCGATTTTTTTGAACCTCAAGTGATGAAATTTAAAAAACGGAAAAATCAAAGTGTGGATTTTCGACGTTTTGATAACTCTATTTTATGTATTCGAACCCGCTGATTACGAAAAACGCATCGGGAACGCGCTAGCTCTTTCGGTTCTCGAGATATTCGCGAAAAACTAAATTTGGTGAAGTCGAAAAAATTAAAATTGCGATTTTCGCCGTTTCGATGGTCCTATCGTACGTATTTTGATCTCCTGATTCAGAAACAACCCCTACTTGGCATCGTATCTCTTACGGTTCTCGAAAAAAATAAAGTTGCGATTTTCGCCGATTCGATGGTTCTATCTTATGTATTTTGATCTGCTGATTCAGAAAATGTACCTATTTGGCATCGTATCTCTTTCGGTTCTCGAGATATTCGCAAAAAACACTTTTGCAAGTTGCGAAAATCGCGAAAATTTTGGATTTTCGTTCAAATCGGCATGCTATCTCGCGAACCAGGGGCCTCTCGGCGACGGCGCGGACACTGCCGGATGCGTATTGACGTCCGGAATCGATTGCTTCAAACCGGAACCTGCTACGACGTCGCGTTCTCGAGTTATGACCGGAAAACCGAAAATTTTTGCGAAAATTCAAACTGCCACTGCGGCCAAACGGTTCGCTCTACAGCGATGCGCTTGTGCTCATTTTAATCCTTGTGAAGAGTACTTTCATCGCTGAAAATTTTGTGGTGATCGGAAGAAAAATGTGGAAGTTATGGCCGTTTGACGATTTTTGCGATTTTTTTGAACCTCAAGTGATGAAATTTAAAAAACGGAAAAATCAAAGTGTGGATTTTCGACGTTTTGATAACTCTATTTTATGTATTCGAACCCGCTGATTACGAAAAACGCATCGGGAACGCGCTAGCTCTTTCGGTTCTCGAGATATTCGCGAAAAACTAAATTTGGTGAAGTCGAAAAAATTAAAATTGCGATTTTCGCCGTTTCGATGGTCCTATCGTACGTATTTTGATCTCCTGATTCAGAAACAACCCCTACTTGGCATCGTATCTCTTACGGTTCTCGAAAAAAATAAAGTTGCGATTTTCGCCGATTCGATGGTTCTATCTTATGTATTTTGATCTGCTGATTCAGAAAATGTACCTATTTGGCATCGTATCTCTTTCGGTTCTCGAGATATTCGCAAAAAACACTTTTGCAAGTTGCGAAAATCGCGAAAATTTTGGATTTTCGTTCAAATCGGCATGCTATCTCGCGAACCAGGGGCCTCTCGGCGACGGCGCGGACACTGCCGGATGCGTATTGACGTCCGGAATCGATTGCTTCAAACCGGAACCTGCTACGACGTCGCGTTCTCGAGTTATGACCGGAAAACCGAAAATTTTTGCGAAAATTCAAACTGCCACTGCGGCCAAACGGTTCGCTCTACAGCGATGCGCTTGTGCTCATTTTAATCCTTGTGAAGAGTACTTTCATCGCTGAAAATTTTGTGGTGATCGGAAGAAAAATGTGGAAGTTATGGCCGTTTGACGATTTTTGCGATTTTTTTGAACCTCAAGTGATGAAATTTAAAAAACGGAAAAATCAAAGTGTGGATTTTCGACGTTTTGATAACTCTATTTTATGTATTCGAACCCGCTGATTACGAAAAACGCATCGGGAACGCGCTAGCTCTTTCGGTTCTCGAGATATTCGCGAAAAACTAAATTTGGTGAAGTCGAAAAAATTAAAATTGCGATTTTCGCCGTTTCGATGGTCCTATCGTACGTATTTTGATCTCCTGATTCAGAAACAACCCCTACTTGGCATCGTATCTCTTACGGTTCTCGAAAAAAATAAAGTTGCGATTTTCGCCGATTCGATGGTTCTATCTTATGTATTTTGATCTGCTGATTCAGAAAATGTACCTATTTGGCATCGTATCTCTTTCGGTTCTCGAGATATTCGCAAAAAACACTTTTGCAAGTTGCGAAAATCGCGAAAATTTTGGATTTTCGTTCAAATCGGCATGCTATCTCGCGAACCAGGGGCCTCTCGGCGACGGCGCGGACACTGCCGGATGCGTATTGACGTCCGGAATCGATTGCTTCAAACCGGAACCTGCTACGACGTCGCGTTCTCGAGTTATGACCGGAAAACCGAAAATTTTTGCGAAAATTCAAACTGCCACTGCGGCCAAACGGTTCGCTCTACAGCGATGCGCTTGTGCTCATTTTAATCCTTGTGAAGAGTACTTTCATCGCTGAAAATTTTGTGGTGATCGGAAGAAAAATGTGGAAGTTATGGCCGTTTGACGATTTTTGCGATTTTTTTGAACCTCAAGTGATGAAATTTAAAAAACGGAAAAATCAAAGTGTGGATTTTCGACGTTTTGATAACTCTATTTTATGTATTCGAACCCGCTGATTACGAAAAACGCATCGGGAACGCGCTAGCTCTTTCGGTTCTCGAGATATTCGCGAAAAACTAAATTTGGTGAAGTCGAAAAAATTAAAATTGCGATTTTCGCCGTTTCGATGGTCCTATCGTACGTATTTTGATCTCCTGATTCAGAAACAACCCCTACTTATCATCGTATCTCTTACGGTTCTCGAAAAAAATAAAGTTGCGATTTTCGCCGATTCGATGGTTCTATCTTATGTATTTTGATCTGCTGATTCAGAAAATGTACCTATTTGGCATCGTATCTCTTTCGGTTCTCGAGATATTCGCAAAAAACACTTTTGCAAGTTGCGAAAATCGCGAAAATTTTGGATTTTCGTTCAAATCGGCATGCTATCTCGCGAACCAGGGGCCTCTCGGCGACGGCGCGGACACTGCCGGATGCGTATTGACGTCCGGAATCGATTGCTTCAAACCGGAACCTGCTACGACGTCGCGTTCTCGAGTTATGACCGGAAAACCGAAAATTTTTGCGAAAATTCAAACTGCCACTGCGGCCAAACGGTTCGCTCTACAGCGATGCGCTTGTGCTCATTTTAATCCTTGTGAAGAGTACTTTCATCGCTGAAAATTTTGTGGTGATCGGAAGAAAAATGTGGAAGTTATGGCCGTTTGACGATTTTTGCGATTTTTTTGAACCTCAAGTGATGAAATTTAAAAAACGGAAAAATCAAAGTGTGGATTTTCGACGTTTTGATAACTCTATTTTATGTATTCGAACCCGCTGATTACGAAAAACGCATCGGGAACGCGCTAGCTCTTTCGGTTCTCGAGATATTCGCGAAAAACTAAATTTGGTGAAGTCGAAAAAATTAAAATTGCGATTTTCGCCGTTTCGATGGTCCTATCGTACGTATTTTGATCTCCTGATTCAGAAACAACCCCTACTTGGCATCGTATCTCTTACGGTTCTCGAAAAAAATAAAGTTGCGATTTTCGCCGATTCGATGGTTCTATCTTATGTATTTTGATCTGCTGATTCAGAAAATGTACCTATTTGGCATCGTATCTCTTTCGGTTCTCGAGATATTCGCAAAAAACACTTTTGCAAGTTGCGAAAATCGCGAAAATTTTGGATTTTCGTTCAAATCGGCATGCTATCTCGCGAACCAGGGGCCTCTCGGCGACGGCGCGGACACTGCCGGATGCGTATTGACGTCCGGAATCGATTGCTTCAAACCGGAACCTGCTACGACGTCGCGTTCTCGAGTTATGACCGGAAAACCGAAAATTTTTGCGAAAATTCAAACTGCCACTGCGGCCAAACGGTTCGCTCTACAGCGATGCGCTTGTGCTCATTTTAATCCTTGTGAAGAGTACTTTCATCGCTGAAAATTTTGTGGTGATCGGAAGAAAAATGTGGAAGTTATGGCCGTTTGACGATTTTTGCGATTTTTTTGAACCTCAAGTGATGAAATTTAAAAAACGGAAAAATCAAAGTGTGGATTTTCGACGTTTTGATAACTCTATTTTATGTATTCGAACCCGCTGATTACGAAAAACGCATCGGGAACGCGCTAGCTCTTTCGGTTCTCGAGATATTCGCGAAAAACTAAATTTGGTGAAGTCGAAAAAATTAAAATTGCGATTTTCGCCGTTTCGATGGTCCTATCGTACGTATTTTGATCTCCTGATTCAGAAACAAACCCTACTTGGCATCGTATCTCTTACGGTTCTCGAAAAAAATAAAGTTGCGATTTTCGCCGATTCGATGGTTCTATCTTATGTATTTTGATCTGCTGATTCAGAAAATGTACCTATTTGGCATCGTATCTCTTTCGGTTCTCGAGATATTCGCAAAAAACACTTTTGCAAGTTGCGAAAATCGCGAAAATTTTGGATTTTCGTTCAAATCGGCATGCTATCTCGCGAACCAGGGGCCTCTCGGCGACGGCGCGGACACTGCCGGATGCGTATTGACGTCCGGAATCGATTGCTTCAAACCGGAACCTGCTACGACGTCGCGTTCTCGAGTTATGACCGGAAAACCGAAAATTTTTGCGAAAATTCAAACTGCCACTGCGGCCAAACGGTTCGCTCTACAGCGATGCGCTTGTGCTCATTTTAATCCTTGTGAAGAGTACTTTCATCGCTGAAAATTTTGTGGTGATCGGAAGAAAAATGTGGAAGTTATGGCCGTTTGACGAT